>LPNX010692516.1:0-119743 GCA_001517045.1 Pseudotsuga menziesii
GAGGTATTTTCCAATATTTTTTGAAAATAGGGGTATTGTTTCATATGCCACGAACGAACGTGCTATGGCATGGTTTCACTAAGTGAAGACCCCGTGCATTACCACAACAATTTTGGGGTAATATTTTGCTTGTATACGCAATTTATTGTGAATAATTAAACATTTAATAATAAGAAACATATCATAACTTGAAATTCACGATGCATCATTAAACATTTAATAATAAGAAACATATCATAACTTGAAATTCACGATGCATCATTAAACATTTAATAATAAGGAACATCATCAAACATTTAACAATAAGGCACAATTAGAGCCTGCGCTAACTACTATATCTATTGCATTTTCTTTTTAAACAAAATATGTGAATTATGTTATTAAAGATTATTGTTAGTCTTAGGGTCTAGAAGTATCAAATTAAATATATTTCATTTTATTTGTTGAAAATTTTTCTTTGTGGAAAGGGAATATTTGAAAGATTCAAATGATGAAAGATCTTTAAATTAAGTATCTAAAACATTAATATTAAAGAAGTTGAAAATGTGAGACATACTCAAACCTTATAGTTCATGATGAAGGGAAAGAGCCATGTGGTGGCAGTGTCCCTGACAATGCCACAACAATTTTGGGGTAAATTTTTGCTTGTATACAAAATTTATTGTGAATAATTAAACATTTAATAATAAGAAACATATCATAACTTGAAATTCATGAGGCATCATTAAAAATTTAATAATAAGGAACATCATTAAACATTTAATAATAAGGAACAATTAGAGCCTCCGCTAACTACTATAACTATTGCATTTTCTTTTTAAACAAAATATGTGAATTATGTTATTAAAGATTATTGTTATGCTTAGGGTCTAGAAGTACCAAATTAAATATATTTCATTTTATTTGTTGTAAATATTTCATGGAGATATTATGGTGAAAGAGCACTACTCTTATGGAATTTTATAATTAGAGTTCTAAGTGAGAGCACTTCAATTTGCAAGCACAATAGAAGTGTATTTGAAAAAACTACACATAAGTAAGTAGAACAAATTAAAATGTATCAATTACAATTATTATGTTTAAACGCTCTTAACCACTTCAAACTCGTGATCCAAGCAATTGTTACCCCTCATGGATCTTTCTACATTTTTCAGGAATAGAATGCAATGGGATAGCAATGAAGGGAAATAGAAAGCAATCTATCATTAAATAGCAGCAAATCTCCATATCGGAAAGACAATATTTGCTAAACTACACTTTATAGCAGAAATAGTTCATCCATTTAGCTAACTTTTTAATAGTTAGAAGAGATTGTAAATCCATAGTTCCTTAAAAAAATAGCAATAGAGCATGCTTTTTGACAAGAGAAAGCACCCATAGTTGCATGTAACAACATAGTTAGTTTCTGAGGATTGGCATAGACCAGGGTGTTACCTGCAATATGCCTATATCCATGTATATCAAACCACCTCTAAGAACTCTCCTTCTAGAATTCACAACGGCATCCTCGGAAAAAAAAAACACTTGAGAAGGCGAGGAAGGAGAAACATTCTATGAAATGGAGATTCAACCAAAAAAACAAATGCAGTGATCTAAATATAGGTCAATCAAGCTATATATAGGTTCAAGAAATCTATTATGGAGCCATGTTTTGGTTTATTTAAGACGTGTTTGTATGCACATTATGTTTAAATGACTATATGCAGAAATATAATTAAAAAAAGATAATAATACCTTGTAAAACCATATTTAACATTGATGAAGAATGTACTTTTCATTTAAACTTGAATAAAAAATATGATTTTTTCAAGAAAAACAAAAACAAAAAGACATTACTATTCTATGACTACAGGGAAGTATTGGCTCTCAATTTCCTCTTCATGTTTCTTTGATCATTACCATCATTATAAAAAACTTATTAGATATAATGTTTTATTTGGTCTAATTGTGTTTGGAAGGATTGTAAGAGATATCATAGGTAAGCAATTAGATATAAAGTTCTATTTGGTCTAGTCTTGTTTGGGAGGATTGTAAGAGATATCATAGGTAAGTGTGAAGCCCCTCTTTCTTTTACTATTTTCCCCTAAGAGATATCATAGGTAAGCAGTGTCTATGAATCTCCTCTTTCTTTTACTATTGCGCCCTACATTTATGTACCTTCATAAAAGGAGTTCAATAAATACTTTTCATTTCCATTTATACAACATTTAAGCTACCCTTAAATGCATGGGCTACGCAAGGTTTGTTATCAGTGCCCAATAAAATTCCAATAACTTTAAGTTAATCCATTAACTCTATTTTTGGAGTAATATATAATTCTTTGGTGCATTAGAGTTGCCCAAATAAAAATAAAGAGGAAATTAGAAAATTTATAAAGGTAACTAAAGATAATATTATATAGTTATAAACACTTATTGTTTTTTCCCCATGTAATAAACAGTTTACAGTTCATAATATATTAGTATTAGCAAAGGATGGAGATAAGCATCACACTACCTAGTTATTAATATATAAATAAACTATGAAAAATAGGTAAATTGGAATTACACCTTATTTTTTCCATATTTTATATGTTATGTTATTGATAATAACTATTATTGCAATATGTTGAGATGTTATATTTACCAGCCTAGATCCAAATCCTATGCTCTATCAAGCGCCGAGAGGGATCAAATCTCCCGAGGTGCAAACCTCTCCTCGAATAGCTCCTTGCGTGCAATACCTGAGAAGAGGTTTGCACCTTGGGATATTTGATCCCTCTCGGCACTTGATAGAGCCTAGGATTTGGATCTAGGCTGGTTCCAGTCATGGGAGGTGACACAAAACTGGAGTTTGATCAACATTGTAAGGAACAAGTTAACTTGAAAACACAGATAGAATTATGAGGATTATCATAATGTACGTAATAAGTATTAAGGATTGGGTAAATTGTTAAAATGGAAAATAAAGACAATAATTTGGTAAGGATTAAATAAATGAGAATATGGTTCACATCGTGATCATTCTCAATCTATCATCTTCATCTTTTCTTATCTTCACTCTTGGTAGTTTTGACATATTCTCATATCTATCATATGAGAATGGAGGTTGAAATCGTAGACCTTCCAAATATTTAACTCGAGATATTGTTGTAAATGTCATACCCTGCCTCTCTTGCTTTCCAATATTAATAGTAGCTCTCTCCAATGTCAATCCTTGTGACTTATGGATTTTAAACCCCAAGCGAGTTTCAATGGAAGTTGTTCTTTATTACCTCTTTCGATAGATGTAATAGGAACAACTTGAGGAAACGATTCATCCCATGATACCCCCACATAATTATCAAATTT
This sequence comes from Pseudotsuga menziesii, assembly GCA_001517045.1. Classification (NCBI taxonomy): domain Eukaryota; kingdom Viridiplantae; phylum Streptophyta; class Pinopsida; order Pinales; family Pinaceae; genus Pseudotsuga; species Pseudotsuga menziesii. The sequence goes on from LPNX010692516.1 coordinate 3,330, forward strand.
AATTAAAACATACATGGGTGGTTTTGGAGGCGAACTTCTTGGGTTATATACAATTTGTTGTATAACTCCAAGAGCACCATTAACGAGTCCTGCATCAGTCCGGAGGTTTGATGTGAGCTTTACCCTTTCTCCTATGGCTATAAGTAATTCAAGTTCCAACCCTTATCCATATCCTTCCATAGAATAGTTGCTTCTTACGGATGTAGCAATAACGATCGCAATGGGACAGTTTAGGCTTCTTAATAAACGCTTATTATGACAGTTTACATCATCATTTGTGGCAAATAAATGTATCACCTTATCGAAGGAGTTTTTCATTGTTGCATGTACGGAAGTATCTGTATGAGTCATCAGTAATTTCCAATCCTCTCTTGTTGGAACTACATCTCTAATATTCATTAACAAATTACGAAAATATATTTTTTCATTGCTTTGTCCATTTTGTCGAAACACAGTATTGAGGGTCACAACTGTTGTGAATGTGTTCCACAATTATTTTGCAATACCTTCCGATGCATATACAGGCTTATCCATGACACACGTCAATTGTCCCAAATCACCGACCAATATAATTGATCTTCCACCAAAAGGTATATTAGCATTTTCTAGGAAGGCTTGGCGAAGTCTTGAATCTATTTTGATTAATAGATTTTTTCCAATAAAACTCATTTCATCAATCAAAATATATTTAACATTCAGTAACTCTTCTTGTATGTTAATTTAACTCAATCCTCGTAAAGGATTAATTTCTTTGATCGGTATATGAAGTGCAGAATAAACTGTTCTTGCATATATGTTGAAAGCTGCCACCCCTATAGGAGCTAGAAGAAGTAATGGACTTTTCCCTATATGTGAGAGATTTTCAAGTGTATTTTTGATGGCTCCAATTAAATATGAATTTTCGGTACCTGTAGTTCCTTGGATTATCATGCGTGGTGGATCAACACCCATTCTATAATGCTCAAGGATAACATTGTATGCTATTCTTTACTTATCCCTCAAACTATCAATTGAGTAAGAATTTGCATGTTGATTAGTAGAAATCGTTTTCAATTTTCACATATCAGAGATGAAATGAATTGCACTACTGGAGGTCTCTTCATCTACAAAAGCAGTGTTCCAATCATTCATACGATCAAGATCCCTATGTCTAAGAATCTCAAACTCATTATAATTTATAAATTAATTTTTATATAATCCACATATGATCTCCCATTCATGCTTCCTGGAATCTCTTTGTGGATTTGGACATTCTTCTTCTTCGTCGGATTCAACTCAAGCATCTGTAGGCACAGGTTTGCAATCAACATGCCAAGGTATATAGTGAAAAATTTTCCAATTCTGTAAAATTTCATCAGATGTGTGGCCTATATCTCTTTGAAAGTCATGAAATGTCTTGTACAAAAGCAACTCGGACCAACAGAATTCGAGTTGCTCCATATTCTACGGTCGCTTAGTATATGCATCAATCAGAGAATTATCATTGTCAGCATTATATGTTTCAACTTGTACTTGTTTGAAAACCTTCATACCAACATTTAGAACCACAAAACGATGGCTGCATTCTGAAAGAGGAAGTTCTAGAAGCATATGGCATGTCTCTCGTGCACCAATGTCCCTATCAACAATGGATTCACACAACAAACTTTTATATGCACATGCTACTGGTTCGTTCAGATTTTGGATTAAAGAGACCTACATCAACATGTTGTGGAAAGTTTCAGATCCCTTTTCTGATTTAGTAGTGTATTTGGATATGTAATTAGTAACGATGCGCTTGGAAAGTACATGCTGCCAATATATATTATCCCTCCATATTATCAGTGTTCAAGATTGTGTGTATTCAATCTATCATCATTTCATCTAGGTTCATAATTTTTTTCTCCTTGTTCATCAATGTAAAGTTTTGACTGGTCACATAGATTCCATGGTGCGTGGTACCGACATACAAATTTTCCTCCTTTATTTCGAAGACAACTCCTCTCATTACAACTAATATGACTCTCAACACAGTTAAGAAGTTCCTCATAATCAGTCATTGGATCCAATTGAATTATTTGTTCTATGGCTTTTACACAAGGATGATCATCTACATTATCTCCAGTTTGAATATTTCGTTGATGTCCCTCACATGGATTTATTGCATCCACACATTTGTCGAAATACTTTTTTGCAGATATAACTTCTCTAGGATCATCCCAATTTAGAGTGTCCATGTTGGGAGCATTTTTTAACCAAAGAAACCCATGGACATGAGGAGATCCACGATTTTGCCATTCGTATCAACTCCAATAATCTGTAGCTTGATGAAAATGTTCGAAAACCTCTTCTTGAAACATTGTATGCCTTAAGTGCATATAATGTGCCACTATTTGAGGATTATCAATTACATTTTTATGTCACCATTTCCTTGCTTCACGTGGATCTGTAGGACTTGTTCGTGGCATTAATTTATGCAAATCAGGCCACTACATATCTGTTGCACTTACTATGAAGAATATTGTTGGTTAACCTATCTGTTGAATCAATTCAGATAACTCTTGACGACACTTGCTCCAATATGCACGTGTGCTTCTTAATACCATTCCAAATCTCATTAATCTTTCTCCCAATCTTGAATCTAGAAGATTTTGTAAATATTCCATTGTTGTGGGTAGTTCACTAATATTCTTTTTGACAAAAACTGTTGATGAATATTGAGCACGATGTCTCATTATGATATTTAGTAAAAAATATCTGAAGCGAGGGTGCCTTCCAAATCTTTTATCATGATATCTGAGAAGATGTTTTGCATACTCATGTAGATGGACATTCCACATTCACGGTTGTAACCGATCAGCCTCTCCTTTAGGGAACAATGCTGGAAATGCCATATCAAATAATCCAACAGTGTTATACTCATTAATCGGAGATGAGCCAATTCCAGACCAGTTAAGCACATCAGTCGATTCCTCATTTGCGTTATTTTCATCTGGATTAGGATTATTTTCCCATGCTCTAATAATTTTTATCTCTTGTGGTGCACTTGGAAGCCTTGATGCAAAAGAAGTTGTTTGTAAATTGCCTAACATGTCATCAACTCCTAGTATCCCTTCAAACATTATAAATTATATTTTGTCGTCAATATCGGGAAGCGTAACATAATTAAGCATATGTGAGTTATCTGTTGCATTTTCAGGTAACTCTTCTACTGTGTCATAATCAACTCAAACATCTTGATAATATGGATCATTTTGAATCTTATATAATAATGCATCCATAACCTTTTGTTTTCTAATAGTGAAATCATAACTGGATCCTTGTCGTCCTTTTTTTTGCAGAACAACCATTAAGTCCAAGTTGTTAATATGTCGTGGCGATGTCTTAGCAACATATTTAATCTCTTGTGGAAAACTAATGGTGTGTCCTCGATATTTGTGTTGTCCATCGATTGAATGCATCACCTGCAAAATTGGACTTGCATGTGCTATCAACATCTCCTCAACTTGTGTGAGATCTTGAAGGACATGTGGTTGAAATCCTGGATCCATGTGGTTCGCAGCTAAGAATCTGCTATTAGATCCCTCTCTTAGACATTGCAAGCAAATTGGACCTGTACTTGCATTACGTATGTGTACTCCAACATATGACTCCTGGTAGACATGACATATTTGCACTTCTGCAAATTGATCAATTCGTTCATGAAATTTGCGATGTCTAGTATACATTTCTTCAGATGGTACCGATACAGTTTCATCAATTTCAATTTCCGTATGTGGGACCATATTAGTATTTGGAACTGCTTGAGCATCTGTCACAGTTGGTTTTACTGGTATACTGGTTGAATGTTGTCTTTGCCATTCTACATTTTCATTTATTTGTTGTTCTACAAATCGATTTCGTTGTTCATCCAATTGCTTCAAATTTCTCTCTCGATACAATCTTTGTCGATCATCGTTTCATTTTCTTAGTTCTTCTCTTTCTTGTGCTGTCAATTCATCTAACTTTCTTTTTTGAGATTCTTTTTGTCGAGTTGCGTGTTGTTTTTTTTGTTCTTCTTCTTTTGTTGCTAACATTTCGCTTGTCCTCTCATCATTTCGTACATTTTGAATTATTTATTGTTCTGTTGTTGTCACTTCTGCTGTCATTTCGTCATTTCAATTATTTCTTTTCTCTTCCGATTGCTTCATCTGTCTCTCTCAATACGCTCTTTGTTGATCATTGTTCCGTTTTGTTTGTTCTTCGTTCCTGTGCTGTCAATTCGTCTAACTTTATTTTTTGAGATTCTTTTTGTTGAGCTGTGTGTTGTTTTTTCGTTCTTCTTCTTTTGCTGCTGTCATTTCTCCTGTCCTTTGGTCATTTTGTACATTTTGATTTATTTGTTGTTCTATTGTTGTCATTTGGTCATTTCGTTCATTTCAATTATTTCTTTGCTATTCCGATTGCTTCATCTGTCTCTCTCGATATGCTCTTTGTTGATCACTGTTCAGTTTTCTTTGTTCTTCTCATTGTTCTGATGTCAATTCCTCTAACTTTCTTTTATGATATTCCTTTTGTCGATCTACGATTTGTTTTATTCGTTCTTCGCATTCTTCTGATGTCTTTTCGTCCAACTGTCTTTTCCGAAATTCTTTTTGTCGATCTGTGTTTTGTTTTCTTCGTTATTCTCGTTGTTTTGTTGTCATTTCATAAGACTTGCTTTCTTCGAAACATAGCATCTTCTGCATGCACATCTTCCATTTCTAGTTTAGACACTATATAAAAAATGTCAAACATTAACATATATGTTGACATTTATTCATCTAGGAAATATAAACTAAAAGCAATGCATCACTGGAATAACAACTACACTGAAAAAAATGCAATAAAAAAAACCATACACTGAAAACTATGCAAGTATACCACTCACTTTACATGAAATTCTAAATTACTAAATTCTATATATTTTCAAGACAAAAAGGTGATCTAGGAGGATTGAACCTTGGACCTGACACCCATTATCCCAACACCCTTACCACTATACCACATGTAGTTCCTATTATGCATGGCAAAGAATTTTTATATATACCTGTGACGTACCTAAATTTAATATATTTTAAGCCAAAAAGATGATCTAGGAGGATTGAACCTTGCACCTCACACCCATTATCCCAACACCTTCGCCACTATACCACAAGTAGTTCCTATTATGCATGGCAAATATTTTTTATATATACCTGTGACATACCTAAATTTAATATTTTTTAAGACAAAAAGTTGATCTAGGAGGATTGAACCTTGCAACCTCACACCCATTATCCCAACACCCTCACCACTATACCACAGGTAGTTCCTATTATGCATGGCAAAGATTTTTTATATATACTTGTGACATACCTAAATTTAATATAAATATTAAATTTAATATAAATATTAGTTTTAATATAATATTAAAATTAATCTAAATATTAAATTAAATTTAAAATGTAATATTAATTTATTAAATATTAACATTGAATTTTAATATTTTAAATTTTAAAATTGAATGTAATATTAAAATATAATATTAAATTTTAAAATGTAATATTACATTTTAATATGCAGCACTCATTTTAAAATGTAGATTTTAATATTACATTTTAATACATTTTCGAGAGGATCCTTATTTTGATATAGATCTCAGTTTGCAGGTGCAGGCGGCAGGCGGCAGCGGCAGGGGAGGAGGACACGGTGGAGGAGGGTTGTGGCATGGGAGGAGGAGGAGAGGATGGTGGAGGGGAGGAGGAAACGGTGGAGGAGGGGAGGATGGTGGGAGGAGGAGGGGAGGACGGTGGAGGGGAGGAGGACGCGATGGAGGAGGGGTGGATGGTGGGAGGAGGAGGGGAGGACACGCAGTGGGAGGACTCTCATGCTCTCTGAATTATCGCAACTCTCAGGCTCTCTAAATTATCGCAATATTTAGGTTATGTCAGATTTAGCTAAATTATAGCGATATCTGGCTTCTAGAAAAATGTGTAACTAAAACACTGCCAACTAGATATAGCCTTTTTGTCCAATTTAAGTTGGCATTCAGATAACTTTGGTAAAAGAAGACAACAATTTGCCCAGATCCGTCTCTCCATCAAAGGTTTATGATTTTTCCACAAAACATTTGTAACAGTTTGAACTCTTGTCTGTATGCTACACCTTCACAACTGTTCAGAAGATTTTTTTATGTGTCGAGCTGTTGGCTGGTTATTGTCTATTTAAACCCAACTTCAATTTGAATCTTGGCACAATTCTCAGAAATGGCGTTCCAATTTGCTTTTGTGTGTTTTTTTTTCTTTAGCCTTTTCCCTTTTTCACTGGTTATGTGATTTCAGTATGGTCCTGTTCATTGGACTCTTGTTTGTGTTTCTACTGTACATTGTTGTTTTCTTTGGAATTTCTGTTTAAGAGTTTTTGGTTTTGTTTATTTGGTTTCAATGCTGTGTTGTTTTGTTTGGTTGTTATGATACTGGAGATTAAAACCTGGATGGATTTCTTTCTTCAGTGTTTACTATTTTGTTCTGGCTAATTAATGGTCTGCGATCGGTGTTTAAGTGATTCCTGAAAAGACCAGTTAGAAAAACTCCTTCAAAATTATATTCTTCTTTTTAAATGCAGGGTTTAGTCGATTTCAATGCTTTTATAGAATTAAAGGGTTTATAGGATTGAAGGGCTTCAAAACAAGAGACAAAGATATCACACCTCCTTCTATCCCTAGGAATTTAATCTAATCAAATCTAAAATGTGTTGTATAAATGTGTTGTTTCTGACAGCTGTAGAGGATTGGTTTTGGTTGAGCTTAGTTTAGATGTTGGTCTAGAGGATTGGTACATAATATAGCTGTGAAATCTATGAGTAATTTCATCAAATTGGTATAGATATAGAAATGCTATGCAATTACAGAACGATGCTCAATCCATCACAAACGTAGAAATAATTGTTCCGCCTTTTATGTATCACTTCAAAACCCTACTTCAATCTAAGAAAATCATTCAAATATTTGAGACTTTTTTCCATGAATCAATATGAATATCATGATATTAGATTACTTGATCAGATTCCTCGTCTCGAATAGCTGCTTGAGAATAATATTTTTTTTTCTATAATATTTTTGTTGTTTTGGTGTATTAATATAGCGAGTGTATTTCAAACTAAACGTTACGACCTTACATTAGTAGGCCGACAAAATATTTACTAATTTTTACATTAATTACTTCAATATTACAAACATTACAAATGTTACATCACGTTACAAGATCTCTCCCATAATATTCACTATCACTATTATTTTTTGCCAACATGTTACAAACGTTACATCATGTTACAAGATCTCTCCCATAATATTCACTATCACTATTATTTTTTTCCAACATGTTACAAACGTTACTAATGTTACATCACATTACAAGATCTCTCCCATACTGGGTTGTAGAGTGCCTCTCGGCGCAATTATAAAGATTAAAAATGTGTGGCTAAGAAATTGTTCCAACTACCACCTACTAACCTCCCTCTATCTAAGTTTGGAGATGGATATTAGATCTCTCAAATATCTAGTAATTTCAATTATAGGTAAATCTTATAGGAGAAGAGATGGGTATAATCTTCCATTCGCAAAAGTAGTAGTAATAATCTATATAAATTTTAAGGTAAAATTAATTTAAATTTGTTGACTAATATTTCTTTTATATTATAATTTTAAAATCAATTAAAGGGTGCATCCACGGAGGTGGGTTACAATTTTTGGCAAGGCGATTTCGGAAAAAAATGAAAAAATCATACCTCGATCGAGGTCTTAACACCTCCATCGAGGTTTAATAAAAGGTCAATCGAGGGTTTGTCGGAACCTCGATCGAGCTTTTGATAAACCCTCGATCAAGAGTTTCAGACCTCAATTGAGGGTTAAAATGGACCTCGACGAATCATTTTTAATCTTCTATAAATAGGCAACAAACCCATTATTTAATTCACTTCGTTTGTTGGGTAGAAAATGGTCATATATATTCATTTGTCGATATGGTTTCTAGAGTAATTGGGTTATAGATGTGATTGATCACATGTATGACTCCAATCAATCACATCTATAACACCAATTACTTTACGACTAATATCTATTCATAAAATCTAGAGGAAGTGGCAATAGTAATGCGGTTACTCGTTTTTTGTTCAAGGTATGTATTATTACCCACAAGTATATCATTCTTCTAGTCGAAATCATGTTTTATTAAATTTTATTATCATATAATTCTATGTTTTAGAGACCTTGATCGAACTGATAGCTTGATCTTGACATTGTATTTCCATATGCATTGAATGTAAAGTTTCATTTAATGAAGTCTTCCAAAATATGTTTGGACATCTTGTATTTTGAATCCCCATTTGAATTCATGTCATTGAACATTTTCAATTCTTGTCAAAATGAGAATTAATATCATGTTTAGTTTCCATACTTTTTGTTTTTCGGATCTCACAATCGTCATATTGGTAGTCATGTACAAAGCTTTTTTTCAAGTGTTTAAGAGTAGCTCGATCTAGGGTTTATCAAACCCTAACCCTCGATCAAGGTTCCAACAAAACCTCGATTGAGTTTAATACCTCGATCGAGGGCTTGAAAACTAGAGATTTAGCCCTCTTTCAAGAAAATCAATGTTTCTCCATGTCTTCTAGGGGTGTAATCCCTGTCATTCATGGCACACAACTAAGAGGAGTTCATATCGATAGATTCACCACCGAATCCTCTATCCATTTAGATTTCATGCATGCGTTTTGGCATTCATATGGTTTTTTTTAATTAGTTCTAAAACTTACACTTAGAAAACCATACAACAACTTCGAAGCAGCTCAAAGAAAAATATGCAGGGTAAAATATACACATCCAAAAATTTCGTAAAAATGCACAGCCCACACATCAGTGTGTCCTCTTCAAAAGGGTGTCTTTGGTTTTTCAATTTTTGAAAACAGTGAATTTTTTTTTGGGATGGACACACATGTGTATAAAATGATGCTGAAATCAGATGTGGTCACTTTCAAAAATAAATAAATAATTGTTTATTGTGAAATAAATTAACAAATGAATATGCAGACCATAGTGCATTATGTGTAGATCATGCTCATATATATTATTTAAATTATTAATATAAGATTGAATAATTAGGGTTGGACACAAGCCACTTATTAACTTCTTCAAATTTTTAAGGTCACATAGTTCATTAAAAGAAAAATTTCACACATTAAATGAAATCGGAACATCTTACAAAAAATATCATTGGGAAGCCAACATAATATTCTACAATTTGTTTTTTCACTGCAAGTCGAAATTCACATGGCATATATCTGTTTTGAGGGCTTCTATCTAGCACATGAGTAAAAAAATCAGGTTTTCATTGCCAAATTTGGCCAAAAAGTGTTACCCACCTTCATGGAATCACCCTAAATCATTATATATTTTTTTTTTATATTTTAAATGTAAAAAAAAAATAATATAACAATATAATTTTTAAATTTAAACTTTGTTATAGAATCACAACATTATCAATATTCATTGTTACTAGATACTAAGATTCTATCTTATTTTAAAATATCAAGTAAAATGTTGAAAAGATTTTTATTCAATAACAAAAATATTTACTATTTACAAAACCGAGGACTAATAATTAATATATAATAAAAGTTTTATATTACAAAAGTTTTTAATAAAGGAATTTTGAAATGGTAACTTCTAAATAATTATTGTATCATAAAACTTATAAATAAATGAATGAAATGAATTATAAAACTCTACCTTGAAAACAATTATCCGTTTTTAGATATGGGAAAGAAGTATCTACTTTCTAGAATTGATTGACAAGCTAAATCTAAAATTTAAAATTTAATATATATGTACTCAGCAGAAAAGAAATAATGCTCCTGTAAGTAGCCAATAAATCTAACCGAATGAAAAAGAAGTATTCAAAATTCCCAAAATTGATTGACCAAATAAAATGACCTTTAATAAAATTAAATATATATAAAAGTTTTTGTTACACATCAATAGATACTAGATATATCAGATACTAGGTATATAAATAGATGTGATTGGGATTGTTATCATCAAGTTATAAGTGGTTGGATTCTTGAAATGCATTTATTAATGCTATTATTATATTGGAAAGGATTCATACCTTATCAAAAAAAATATAACACTCATCACTACAATCGATAGGTCAAAAGTTTCTGAAGGTCTTTGTTTCTTCTCTGTCAAGTTTTTTCATATTTTTACTCCATTGAAAATATGTCATAGATATTGTTACACTTGTTGTTGAGATCATCGTCTTGGTTGTTGAGATCATATGTTGCATGCCTACAGACATCATGGCTCGTATGCTCTTATGTGGGTAGCTATCTTCTCATCATTTCACCTGCAGCAGCTTACCCAAGTTTGGGTAAAAGTAGCTTCCTAAAGGGTTTTAAATTAAGTGCTGAGACATCTGCTTTTGAGGTTCTACCTTCATCATTCTTACTTTGTGCACTGATAATCATTTTTTACAAGTTTGTAGCCCTCTTCCTTCATACTTTTCTTGATATTCTAAGACATATTTTAATTGTTTTACATGTGAAAGAAGTTGCCGCGAAGGTGGGAGAGGTCCAAACATTATGATAGTAGACTATATTTCTTATGAGCCCTCCTACACAACGCTACCAAATGGGAAGTAGAGTGTAGCTGGTGCTATTATTTCATTAGCTTGTTTCAAGCCTTGGGGCTCTGGTTTTTCTAAATTAGATGTTTACATTCTAATTAGGTATTCTAACACAGGCGCCCAATAGTCAGCTATTGCACAGGATACAATTTTCTAAGCGGGTAGTTTACAATGTCTCCGAAGATGAGGTGCAACATCACATTCTACATAATTCAATTAACATCACATTCTACATAATTCAGAGACCTCAAAGCATGTGACCATTTGGAAGCAACAGTACTCCTGGATTAAGTCAAGCAATTAGATGGTTTGAATGCTCTAAATATGGTTGATCCCATACTATTATGAGTAATATATGAGAAAACATTAATTTTATACAAAAAAAATTAAAATTAAAAAAACCCACATTTGGAAATCCTACAGGAATCTATAAGAAGATTTGAACAAGGGTTGAATTCAACTAATCCTACGAGAATCTAGAAGAAGATTTGAATAGGGGTTCACAGCTGGAAAATGTATATTGTGATAATACAAATCAAATATTTAAACATTAACCAAAGACCATAGAAAGTTATGAAACTCACGAGATGCAGACCGCTAAAGCCACATATATCTAATTCCCTCCATGTTACTTTTTAAGGCATTTGGTCTTAAAAATTTATATCAAAGTTATGTGAACTCAATTCTAAATGGTTTAGGGCATAGATCGTTTGCTTCAACGGGTATATATCAAACCACATACGCCATGTGCTTGGACACGTATATATCTCCAACTAATATAAATCTAAAATATACAACAATTAAACTTTTTTTTATCATTGTATCATGAATTAAACCTACCTTAGATTTAAACAATATATTTCTAAAATATAAAGCAATTAAACTTTTGTTTTATCATTGTATCACGAAATTGCATTTCATTATTTGTTTGAAGATCATCTGTAAGTATTATAGTGAGAAATTGCGTTTCATTATTTACTTAGAGATTTGGAATTGGAAATCAACATAGGATTCCTCGTTTCTGAGATTTGAAATTTGAAATAAACCGAGACCCAGGTTTCCTTAGTGTTGATATGAATATAAAAGGCATAACGAGAATTTAAAATTAATATTTATTCATCTTAGATTTGGATTTAAGAAACATTAGATTTTACAGCTAGTTGACCTAAACCACTCAATTTGTTGAATTCAAATTTTAATGAGCTGCCATCCTTCGCATAAAATGTTTTATGGATATTTTATTTTATTTATTATGAAATTTGGAATTGGAAATAATCTAAAATTTAATTGGCAAGCCACAGTGTAATAATAATATAAAAAATCATTTCAATTTTAGACAAACTAATTTAAAAAAAAAAATCCTTTTATATTTTATTTGAGAGTTGGGAGTCAACAAAAGTTTGGATGGTTGATTTATTTATCGTGTATTTTATTCATGATATTTTCTTTAGTGAGTTTAATGTGAGCAAATGGTCTTTTAGGATGTTCTTTCCCCATTTTAATCTACGGTTTTTTTCTTTTCATTCCATGTGATAGGCGGTTCTTGTTGGTAAACAAGATAACTATAGGCAGAGGTGGAAGCAAAATAAATAAATCAATAAAAACCAGGGATCTCGTGGAAAAACATAAAAAAAATAGAATTTTTTTCTCAGTAAATGATGGGTCACAAATGGAGGTTCTAACTTTGGAAAATATAATTGACATACCTTAAAACAGAACCACACCCTATATACTCTAAAATGCAAGCCTGTATAGTATTGTCATAAGAATTTTCTGGTAAACATCTTCAAAACTGTCTCAAAGTTTTCAAAACAAGCTGCGTCATGGTTTGAGAAAAATTTAAAACATGTAAATGCCCCAAAAAAACTATTTTTTTTTGGGATGGGTTTTAGTTCAAGTTGTTGGGTCGACCTCTTCAGTCACAGGGATAAAATCCATAGCTTTTAAGAATATAGATACGTTTGAACATTGAGCTATCCTATCATGAGATTCTATACCCTAAAAGTACACAGGAGGAACCAACTGATTGAACCTAAAAATTTTGCTAGTGTTAATGATCCTGGGATAACTGCTTCCTAGAGTTGCATAGAAATAATTTTCAAAAGAGAAAACATGCTCTTGTCTCATGAAACCTTTCATTTCTTGCATAGCCTAAGAGATCAGACAACAGAGATGGAGGGCTATCATCTTGCGTCACCAGAAGCAGAAATAAATTGGAAGGTAAGCTAAAGATACCACCATGGTTAAAAAAAAGGTAGGTTAATAAATGACACTCTTTCTAGAAAAAAATATTTATTAAATATTGTTGGAATTTGGTAATAGATAGAGTTTGAGATTGAGGTTGTAGAATTATAACTCACTGCAATGAAAAAAATACATTGACAAAATTTTATTATAATATGTTGTCAGTGATAGGAAAAGTAGGATAGCATTGCCAAAGACAGTAACACAACCAAGTCTGAGTAAGCGAAGGAAAGTTAATATGGCCATTAACTTACACCGAACCAATTTGGAGTAAACTGAATTGTATACAGTTAAAATGGGAAAAAATGAAGCAAGAAAGTTTGACTATTAACTAATGCAAAACTGGGTTGTATATCCTTATTATATCGGATAGAGGTGGCTTGTTTTCCAAGACAAACTCTGATTTCTTTGATGATAGGAGAAAATGAGGGCTGTCCGGTAACTCCTTAGGAGAAACTATCTTCCTGGAAGAAGAAATATGATTTATATCCATAATGTCTGATAAACGACGTCATAATGCGATACAGTCCTCTTCAAATTGGTTCTTAATCGTATTGGCTGACTGGAAGAATGGGTGAAGTTTAAAACTTGGTATTTAATTTTACCTGCATCAAAATTAAATAATAACAATTAAATTAGCAATTAAAATAAAATCGTAAAAAGTTTTACTACTTATACCAACAAATTCCAAAAACTAAATTTTTTTTGCTGCAAAACGATGAGCATGTCTGCACGGATTGATAATCTCCTCTAAATTTAATATTATGTATGTTATAACAAAATAAAAACCACAACTATAGTGACATTGTTGTACCTTATCTTTGGAGACATTGTAAACTACCCGCTTAGAAAATTGTAAGTTGTGCAACAGCTGACTGTTGGGCGCCTGTGTTGCTAGACCTAATTAGAATGTAAACATCTAATTTAGAAAAACCAGAGCCCCAAGGCTTGAAACAAGTTAATGAAATAATAGCACCAACTACACTCTACTTCCTGTTTGGTAGCATTGTCCAGGAGGGCTCATAAGAAAGACAATCTACTACTGTAATGTTTGGACCTCTCCCACCTTCGCGACAACTCCTATCACCTGTAAAACAATTAAAATATTTCTTAGAATATGAAGAAAACTATGAAGAAAGAGGGCTACAAATTGTAAAAAATGATTATCAGTGCATGGAGTAAGAATGATGAAAGTAAAAATTGATAAGCAGATGTCTCAACATTTAATTTAAAACCCTTTGGGAAGATTCTTTTACCTAGCCTTGGGTAAGTTGTTGCGGGTGCAATGATGAGAAGATAGTTTCCCACATAAGAGCATACAAGCCATGATGTCTGCAGGCATGCAGCAGATGATCTCAACAAATAAGAAAATGATCTCAACAACAAGTGTAACAATATCTATGACATATTTTCAATGGAGTAAAAATATGATAAAAATTGACAGCATTAAAAATTTCTTAAGGCCATTGTCAAATACCACCTCCCTTGATAAAATATTAAGGTGAACTAGATCATGCCATAGTGCCAAATCACTGTAGGATTCATAATGATGTTCAATAACTAGCCCCCTTTCAAAAGAGGTTCTGTGACTCTAGGTCTGTCATTTCTATACTCCAATGCAATTCTGTATACTCCAATGCAATTCTACGTAGATAGTAGGTTTAATATTGAAACAGGGTGACGTCGAACTTAATCGATTACTTAATTCTCTGCAAGGAACTAGACTTTGATATATTTATAGCATTGGTGACATCAAGTCGTCACTAGGTCTTGGGGCATAGGAACAGAGGCCAACGTCACCTCTACTAGATCAATGGTAGCGAAAAAAAATACAATTAAAAAATAAAATTTGTATTGAATATTGCAAAACCTTAATCTAAACTTCAATAATTTTTTAAATTACTCAAAATTAATATACCTCATCCATTCATATATATCCCCTTTTCGGGGACATAATAAGCCATAAAAAAATGTATTCCTTGATTAGCATATGCATAACAACAAATATTATGGAGAAGTTTATTTATATTAAATTGTTAATAAAAAATATTTCACCATCATGATGGCCTATAGGACCGTTGAAATCAAGGTCCCACTGTTTAAGGTCAAGGGTGTCATACTACAGCTGCAAGGCGAGGTTCACATTTTTTTGAGGACACTGGTTTTCCAAATGGCCAAATTTTTCACATCCAAACCATTTGACATCAGTGGTAGGGGAAGATCGACAATGGAGAAAAGGGGTGGACTTTCATCTAGAAAAAAATGAGGAGGAGGTTTACAGAAAGACTTAAAAGGACGATGAGTAGAAAATAAATTAATAGCAGTATAAAATTTACCTTTGGACGAGTGTTTTCTAAATGTTCATGAAACACTACTCCATGATCCCATGTGGGCATTTGTCAAAGATATTTGCATAAGGAACATGTACACATTGTATCATGTCATTTGAAATGCTTTGAAGCTCCTTTCTCTGGGAATTATTCTTGAATGACGTGCCATATGTGTCAATTTTCCATGGTAGTTCACATTCCTTGCAACTTATTATTTTTGTCCTTAAAATATCATTCTATTACATGAGGAAGCAATCCATTTTTTTTTTTTATGTAGTACTTAACATATGTAGGATAATCCATCTTACTTGACGATGTGAGCAATTTCTACATATAGTATAAATATTCTTGATGCAATGCAAGGTTACAAATTCTTTAACCGAGGAATACAGATCTTCATTGTTCATAATATGAACCTTCCTCAGGGCCATAGAATTTATTGCCTAAATATTTTAAGGGTTGATTGTCTGCTTCAACAAGGTTAAGGATATAATCTTTGGTATTCTCTAGAAGCCATAACCACCATTAAAATAATTGACCTGGGACTCATGTTATTTGTTGGGTAACAATATATTTAGAAGTTGATGTAGTGTCTTGGGATTTCTTACCAACAACCCAATTCCCAAGCATATGGATTGCATTACGGATTTCATCTGTAGTATGGAAATCGATATGAAGCATTGGATGGTCTAGAATGGCGCTCATGTTTTTTCCAAGTCCTTATATGCTAGTATGAAAAGACGAGGATGAGGATAATGTTGGATTTGTCTTCATGATAGTATCTACTTGTGTCTCTTTCCTGATAGCCATGAAATGATGATAACTTTGGTAGAGATATTCTAGGAAATCTCTTCGATTTTTTTTGAACTGAGCAACTGCTTCATAAAATTACTCAATCTTTTTGCATGAGTGACTCCAAAATCAAAAGCAGGTCTTGGGTCATTTTCAAAATTCATCACACCAAGAAAAAAAAATTGGTATGCTTACTTTGTATTGCAGAGTTTGAAGGTCCATGAAGTAATTTCTTATGCTTCTGGATTTCTCTCAGACCTTGTTACTATTTTCTTGATATCTTGAATCATAAAACACATTCTCTCTAAAATAGAAAGCATATCATCAAGCTTCTTAATAGCATGTATTAAAGATTCAGTATTAGTCAAAACTTGTTTAATAATATCAATATTAACATATATTTCAACAAGATGTTCTTTTTTGGTTCTTGCACCTGCTTGAAATTTCAGAATATCTCTATGTAGATCATCAATGTTTGATGTTGTGAGATTTCCTTGCAGATTTGTATACTTTAGTAATTAACATTCTTCAGAAACACTTTTTTCTAGCAGATGGGTTCTATGATGAATAACTTATTTTTTAATTCTTCCATCTTTTGAATATTGTTTGAACAATTTTTCTAGCAGGCTTCAAGATGGAATGAAAGACACGTCTCCTTCAAGAGTCTTAATAATACGACCATGGCCGTCTTTGGTGATGAGAACATGAAAAAATCCTTAGGCATTGAAGGTGTCTTTATGATTTTCCTTCTATTGGTCAATCAGTTAATGACATCTTGTCAGGAGAAACAATTGGCTAGTATACTCCAAATGGATCCCTTGTTAGGAAATCAAATGACTAGTTCAACTTCAACCGATTTCTACAAGAGGTTCATACAACTAATGTAGACAAAAAGAACTTGTTTGGTTATCAGATATTATAATTTGAGCTCCTCACAGTACTTATTAATTGAAAGCTACTTAAATAAAACCAAACCAATTTAAAGTTCAATACTCTCACACTTCAATGCATGTATTGTGAAAATTGCATTCCATTATTTGCTTGGAGATCATCTGTAAGTCTTGTAGTGCGAAATTGCATTTCATTTATTTACATTGATATTTGGAATTGGAAATCAACATTCGTTTCCTTGGTTCTAAGATTTGAAATTTGAAATAAACCCAGACCCATGATTCCTTAGTTTAGATATGAATATACAAGGCATAACGAGAAATTAAAATTAATATTTATTCATCTTAGATTTGGATTTAAGAAACATTAGATTTTACAGCTAGTTGACCTAAACCACTCAATTTGTTGAATTCAAACTTTAATGAGCTGCCACCCTTCGCATGAAATGTTTTATGGATATTTTATTTTATTTATTATGAAATTGGGAATTGGAAATAATCTCAAATTTAATTGGCTAGCCACATTGTAATAATAATATAAAAAATCATTTGAATTTTAGACAAACTAATTTTAAAAAAATATCCTTCTATATTTTATTTGAGAATTGGGAGTCAACAAAAGTTTGGATGGTTGATTTATTGTTGGATCTTGGTCTTTCAAGGATGGTTCTTGTTAAGGACCATGAAGACCTAGATATTAGTATCGATCAGAATTGTAGAATAGCTATAGAAAGTATGAATTCTTTTAAAGATTTAAAAGAAAATGTGAGGAAAACATGGCTATTGTCGTGTATTTTATTCATGATTTTTGCTTCAGTGAGTTGGTCTTTTTAGGATCTTAGCTGCGGTTGTTTTCTTTTCATTCTATGCAATAGGAAGTTGTTTTCTTTTCATTCCATGTGATAGGCGGTTCTTGTTGGTAAACAAGATAGCGATAGGAAGAGGTGGAAGCAAAATAAATAAATAAATAAAAACAAGGGCTCTGGTGGAAAACCATAAACAACATAGATTTTTTTCCTTAGTAAATGATGGGTTACAAATGGAGGTTCTGACTTTGGAAAAGATAAATGGCATACCATAAAACAGAACCATACCCTATATACTCTAAAATGTAGGCATGTATAATATGTCATAATAAATTTTCTAGTAAACATCTCCAAAACTGTCTCAAAGTTTTCAAAACAAGTTGAGTCATGGTTTGAGCAAAATTTAAAACATGTAAATGCCCCAAAAATACTATTTTTCTTTTTGGGATGGGTTTTAGTTAAGGATGTTGGGTTGACCTCTTCACTCACAGGGATAACATCCATAGCTTCTAAGCATATAGATACATTTGAACATTGAGCTATCCTATCTTGAGATTCTATACCCTAATAAGTACACAGGAGGAACTAATTAATTGAACCTAAAATTTTTTGCTAGTGTTAAGGATCCCAGGATAACCGCTCCCTAGATTTGCATAGAAATAATGTTCAAAAGAGAAAACACGCTCTTCACTCATGAAAGATTTCGTTCAGGGTTAATGACACATTTCTTGCATATCTGAAGAGATCAGGAATAGAGATGGAGGGATATCATCCTGCATCACCAAAAGAAAAAAATAAATTGGAAGGTAAACTAAAAATACCACCATGGTTAAAAAAAGTAGGTTAATAAATGACACTCTTTCTGGAAAAAAATATTTATTAAATATTGTTGGAATTTTGTAATAGATAAAGTTTCAGATTGAGGTTGTAGACTTATAGATCAATGCAATGAAAAAAATACATTGACAAAATTTTGTTATAATATGTTGTCAGTGATAGGAAAAGTAGGATAGCACTAATTTGGTTAGTCGATGTTGGTCGACTGATTTGGCCTTTTCTTTGCTTGGTCATATTTTTTCTTCCTGCATTCATATGCATAATGTACACATTTCTTACAATAATGACATTGAATTTTTTATTTATCAAACCTCTAGCCACTTGGATGACTTGGATTCGGATTCTCTCCTCTACCAACGACATTTGCAGGACTTCTGTCGCGTCCTCCTTTGGAAGAACTTCTTCCTCTACCTCTGGAGTTGTTTCTCCCCCTGCCTCTACCACGACTTATAGATGACTGTGCTACAAATGCACCTTCCAATGATGTGTGTGATCTACTAAGTCTGTGTTCATGATTGATGAGTGAAGGCTGCAAATCTCAATGGTAAACACCCACATGTCTTCGTGTTCTTCCAAGGTCACAACCAAGGATTCAAATAATGGGGGAAGAATTATGAGAAATTTTTCAACCACCCTTTGGTCTGTTATAGTTTCTCCATGAGATTTCAGTTGATTTATCAAACCAACAAATCTGGTGTAGAATGAGTCTACTTACTCTGTATCTTTTATTGACAGAGATTCAAAATCTCTTCTCAGAATATGCAACTTGGAGGTCTTTACCTTTTCCATGCCTTGATATGCAGTCTCCAATGTATCCCATGCTTGTTTTGTGGTAATTGTTGTTGATACTCTTGGGGGTATGCTTTCATTCATGGCTTGATGTATGTAGAACAAAGCTTTTCCATCTTTCTTCCTTTGTTCCCTTAGGGCATAATTATCAGCTTGTGAGAGATTATTATATGTTGTCTGGTCTGCCGGTTCTGCATAACCATTCTAAACTATATCCCAAACATCTTGACCTTTGAACAAAGCCTTCATTGTTAGGGACCAATATTCATAATTCTTTCGAGTAAAAATTGGAGTTTGCAAACTCGACATATTTGAACCAGAAGTAGAAGCCATTTTTAATTTTTTTAATTTTCCTTAGAGAAAATACTTTTTCCCTTTTTAAGACAAGGTTTCTTTACTAAACCCGCTCTAATACTAGTTAGCAAAAACTGGGACGGATAAACTTGAGTTACCTCTTAGTTAAAAAAAATTCATGTCGACTTCAACTTCTTCTTTTTCCTTGTCTAACTCTGACTAGACAAGTCTACCAATATGGTAGGAATTTTAGAGCCGACTCTTTTACCTCGACAAGTTCTTACTTTTAGGTTTTACCGAATCACTTCACTTTGATAGGTTTACTTTGGCTGGTTTACTTCTACAGGTTTAACTCGACAGTTTTACTTTGACTCACTTGCTCAACTAGTTTGTTTTTATTTGAAATTTACAAAAGATAGTTCTTAGTCTAAAAGACTTAATAAATTACAAATGTTTTTACCCACCAGTAATATGAAGTTATAAAAACTGACACAATCAACAATTCGACAGAATTATAAAAAACATAAAACAAAACATTAAGGAAGACTTGAGTTGACCACTCTGTCTTAAAACATGAAACTTTTACTGGGTGAAATGTTTATGGGTTCTTTGATCTTTCACTCTGTAAATGTAAACAAAATTTACACAAGTAATTATGGAGAAAATGCCGACTAAGTAAACATTCATTTAAACCATAAACTATTTGATTTATATAACTTGTTGAGAAAAAACAAAAAGGGTACTTACAAACTTGTCGGCTTTTGAAGCCTGCCAGCAAATTTGTTCAAACAATATTAAGAAGATGGAAGAATTAAAAATAATTTATTCATCATAGATCCCGTCTGCCAGCAAAAAGTGTTTCTGATGAATGTTAATTACTAAAGTATACAAATATGCAAGGAAAAATCATAGCATCAAACATTGATGATCTACATAGAGATATTATAAAATTTCAAGCAGATGCAAGAACAAAAAAAGAACAGCTTGTTGAAATATATGTTAATATTCAGATTCTTAGACAAGTTTTGACTGATATTGAATCTCTAATGCATGCTATTAAGAATCTTGATGCTATGCTTTCTATTTTAGAGAGAATGTGTTTTATGATTCAAGATATCAAGAAAATAGTAACAAGGTCTGAGAGAAATCCAGAAGCATAAGAAATTACTTCATGGACCTTCAAATTCTACAAGACAATGTAAGCATACTAATTTTTTTTTCTTGGTGTGATGAATTTTGAAAATGACCCAATACCTGCTTTTGATTTTGGAGTCACTCATGCAAAAATATTGAGCAATTTTATGAAGCAGTTGCTCAATTCAAAAAAATCAAAGAGATTTCCCAAAAGGTCTTTACCAAAGTTATCATCATTTCATGGCTATCAGGAAAGAGACACAAATAGATACTATCATGAATAAAAATCCAACATCATCCTCATCCTCATATTTTCATACTAGCATCTCAGGACTTGGAAAAATCATTACCGCCATTCTATGCCAGCCAACGCTTCATATCGATTTCCATACTACAGATGAAATCCGTAATACAATCCATATACTTGGGAATTTGGTTGTTGGTAAGAAATCCCAAGACACGACATTAACTTCTAAATTTATTGTTATCCAACACATAGAAGGATTCCCATGATAAGTATTTTAATGGTGGAGATGGCTTCTAGAGAATACCAAAGATTATATCCTTAACTCTGTTGAAGCAGACAACCAACCCTTAAAAGATTTAGGCAATCAATTCTATGGCCTTGAGGAAGGTTCATATTATGAGCAATGCAGATATGTATTGCTCGGTTAAAGACTTTGTAACCTTGCATTGCATCAATAATATTTATGCTATATGTAGAAATTGCTCATATCGTCAAGGAAGATGGATTATCCTACATATGTTAAGTACTACATCAAAAACAAAATTGGATCGCTTCCTCATGTAATAGAACGATATTTTAAGGAAAAAAATAATAAGTTTCAAGGAATGTTAACTACCAAGGAAAATAGACACATATTGCACGTGATTCAAGAATAATTCCCAAATAAAGGAGCTTCAAAGCATTTCAAATGACATGATGCAATGTATACATGTGCCTTATGCAAATATGTTGGACAAATTCCCACATGGGGTCGTGGAGCAGTGTTTCATGAAAATTTAGAAAACACTCGTCCAAAGGTAAATTTTATACTGCTATTAAATTATTTTCTACTCATCATCCTTTTAAGTCTTTCTCTAAACATCCTCCTCGTTTTTTTTAGATGAAAGTCTACCCCTTTTCTCCATTGTCGTTCTTCCCCTACCACTAATGTCAAATGGTTTGGATGTGGAAAATTTGGCCATTTGGAAAACTAGTGTCCTAAAAAAAATGTGAACCTCACCTTGCAGCTGTAGTATGACACCGTTGACCTTAAATGGTGGGACCTTGATTTCAATGGTCATATAGGCCATCCTAATGATGAAATATGTTTTATTAACAATTTAATATAAATAAAATTATCCATTATAATTGTTGTTATGCATATGATAATCAAGGAATACATTGTTTTTATGGCTTATTATGTCTTCAACAAGGGGATATATATGAATCGCTCAGGTATATTAATCTTGAGTAATTTAAAAAATTATAGAAGTTTAGATTAAGGTTTTGTAATATTCAATACAAATTTTATTTAAGTTTATTTTTTAATTGTATTTTTGTTCGCTATCATTGGTTTGGTAGAGGTGGCGTTGCCCTCTGTTCCTGTGCCCCAAGACCCAGCGACTTGATGTCACCAATGCTATAAATATATCAAATTCTAGTTCCTTGCAGAGAATTAGGTAATCGATTAAGTTTGATGTTACCTTGTTTCAATATTAAACCTACTATCTACACAGAATAGCATTGGAGTGTACAAATGATAGACCTAGAGTCACGAAACCTCTTCAGAAAGGGGGCTAATTATTGAACATTATTATGAATCTTGCAGTGAGTTGGGGCTATGGCATTATCTAGTTCACCTTAATATTTTATCAAGGGAGGTGGTAGTTGACAATTGCCTTAAGAAATTTTTAATGTTGTCAATTTTTTTCATATTTTTACTCCATTGAAAATATGTCATAGATATTGTTACACGTGTTGTTGAGATCATCGTCTTGGTTGTTGAGATCATCTGTTGCATGCCTGCAGACATCATGGTTTGTATTCTCTTATGTGGGTAGCTATTTTCTCATCATTGCACCCGCAACACCTTACCCAAGGCTGGGTAAAAGCAGCTTCCCAAAGGGTTTTAAATTAAGTGCTAGACATTTGCTTTTTAGGTTCTACCTTCATCATTCTTACCTTGTGCACTGATAGTCATTTTTTACAAGTTTGTAGCCCTCTTCCTTCATACTTTTCTTGATATTCTAAGACATATTTTAATTGTTTTACATGTGAAAGGAGTTGCCGCGAAGGTGGGAGAGGTCCAAACGTTATGATAGTAGATTGTATTTCTTATGAGCCCTCCTACACAACGCTACCAAATGAGAAGTAGAGTGTAGCTGGTGCTATTATTTCATTAGCTTGTTTCAAGCCTTAGGGCTCTGGGTTTTCTAAATTAGATGTTTACATTCTAATTAGGTCTTCCAACACAGGCGCCCAACAGTCGGCTGTTGCACAGGATACAATTTTCTAAGCAGGTAGTTTACAATGTCTCCGAAGATAAGGTACAACATCACATTCTACATAATTCAATTAACATCACATTCTACATAATTCAGAGACCTCAAAGCATGTGACCATTTGGAAGCAATAGTACTCCTGGATTAGGTCAAGCAATTAGATTGTTTGAATGTTCTAAATATGGTTGATCCCATACTATTATGAGTAATATATGAGAAAAAATTAATTTTATACGAAAAAATTAAAATTAAAAAAAACCCACATTTGGAAATCCTACAGGAATCTATAAGAAGATTTGAACAAGGGTTGAATCCAACTAATCCTACAAGAATCCAGAATAAGATTTGAACAAGGGTTCACAGCTAGAAAATGTATATTGTGATAATACAAATCAAATATTTAAACATTAACCAAAGACCATAGAAAGTTATGAAACTCACGAGATGCAGACCGCTAAAGCCACATATATCTAATTCCCTCCATGTTACTTTTTAAGGAATTTGGTGTTAAAAATTTATATCAAATTTATGTGAACTCAATTCTAAATGGTTTATGGCATAGATCATCTGCTTCAACAGGTATATATCAAACCACATACGCCATGTGCTTGAACACGTATATATCTCCAACTAATATGAATCTAAAATATACAACAATTAAACTTTTTTTTATCATTGTATCATGAATTAAACCTACCTTAGATTTAAACAATATCTTTCTAAAATATACAACAATTAAACTTTTGTTTTATCATTGTATCACGAATTAAAACTGCCTTAGATTTAAACAATATCTTATGCCATCCATTTATAGATTTCAAGAAAAACCAATTATATTTAATATTTAAAGTAGAAATTAGAATATACATCAAAGTTGGAAAAGTTTGCTAATTTTTTTGTCGGATGGAATAAATCTTATTCAAATTATAGAATGGATAACATATGTTATTGCATATATTTGTGTAAAAACTGTAACTTTGGTTATTGAAGTTGCCGAAGGTCTTTGTTTCTTCTCATTTACATTTTATTTTTTTTACATTTTTGACTGGGTTGTGTTTACCAAATTTAGCTAACAAGTGTACTCATGGAAATTTCAGCTACTCATGGAAATTTGAGTGGCTCAATGTACTTATTAATTGAAATCTACTTAAATCAAACCAAACCAAGTTAAAGTTCAATAATCTCACACTTCAATGCATGTATTGTGAAAATTGCATTGCATTATTTGTTTGGAGATCATCTGTAAGTATTGTAGTGAGAAATTGTATTTCATTTATTTACTTAGAGGTTTGGAATTGGAAATCAACGTCAAATTCCTCAGTTCTAAGATTTGAAATTTGAAATAAACCTAGACCCAGGTTTCCTTAGTGTTGATATGAATATAAAAGGCATAACGAGAATTTAAAATTAATATTTATTCATCTTAGATTTGGATTTAAGAAACATTAGATTTTACAGCTAGTTGACCTAAACCACTCAATTTGTTGAATTCAAATTTTAATGAGCTACCACCCTTCGCATAAAATGTTTTATGGATATTTTATTTTATTTATTATGAAATTGGGAATTGAAAATAATCTAAAATTGAATTGGAAAGCCACAGTGTAATAATAATATAAAAAATCATTTCAATTTTAGACAAACTAATTTAAAAAAAATATCCTTTTATATTTTATTTGAGAGTTGGGAGTCAACAAAAGGTTGGATGGTTGATTTATTTATCGTGTATTTTATTCATGATATTTGCTTCAGTGAGTTTAATGTGAGGAAATGGTCTTTTAGGATGTTCTTTCCCCATTTTAAGCTGCGGTTGTTTTCTTTTCATTCAATGTGATAGGTGGTTCTTGTTGGTAAACAAGATAACGATAGGCAGAGGTGGAAGCAAAATAAATAAATAAATAAAAACAAGGGCTCTCATGGAAAAACATAAAAAAAAATAGAATTTTTTTCTCAGTAAATGATGGGTTACAAATGGAGGTTCTAACTTTGGAAAAGATAATTGACATACCTTAAAACAGAACCACACCCTATATACTCTAAAATGCAGGCCTGTATAGTATTGTCATAAGAATTTTCTAGTAAACATCTTCAAAACTGTCTCAAAGTTTTCAAAACAAGCTGCGTCATGGTTTGAGAAAAATTTAAAACATGTAAATGCCCCAAAAAAACTATTTTTCTTTTTGGGATGGGTTTTAGTTCAAGCTGTTGGGTCAACCTCTTTAGTCACAGGGATAAAATCCATAGCTTTTAAGAATATAGATACGTTTGAACATTGAGCTATCCTATCATGATATTCTATACCCTAAGAAGTACACAGGAGGAACCAACTGATTGAACGTAAAACTTTTGCTAGTGTTAATGATCCCAGGATAACTGCTTCCTAGAGTTGCATAGAAATAATTTTCGAAAGAGAAAACATGCTCTTGTCTCATGAAACCTTTCATTTAGGGTTAGTGCCACATTTCTTGCATAGCCTATGAGATTAGACAACAAAGATGGAGGGCTATCATCTTGCATCACCAGAAGTAGGAACAAATTGGAAGGTAAGCTAAAGATACCACCATGGTTAAAAAAAAAGGTAGGTTAATAAATGGCACTCTTTCTGGAAAAAATATATTTATTAAATATTGTTGGAATTTGGTAATAGATAGAGTTTGAGATTGAGGTTGTAGACTTATAACTCACTGCAATGAAAAAAATACATTGACAAAATTTTATTATAATATGTTGTCAGTGATAGGAAAAGTAGGATAGCACTGCCAAAGACAGTAACACAACCAAGTCTAAGTAAATGAAGGAAAGTTAATATGGCCATTAACTTACACCGAACCAATTTGGAGTAAATTGAATCGTATACAATTAAACTGGGAGAAAACAAAGCAAGAAAATTTGACTATTAACTAATGCGAAACCGGGTTGTATATCCTTATTATATCGGATAGAGGTGGCTTGTTTTCCAAGACAAACTTTGATTTCCTTGACGATAGGAGAAAATGAGGGCTATCCGGTAACTCCTTAGGAGCAACTATCTTCCTGGAAGAAGAAATATGATTTATATCCATAATGTCTGATAAACGACATCATAATGCGATACAGTCCTCTTCAAATTGGTTCTTAATCATATTGGCTGACTGGAAGAATGGGTGAAGTTTTAAACTTGGTATTTAATTTTACCTGCATCAAAATTAAATAATAACAATTAAATTAGCAATTAAAATAAAATCGTAAAAATTTTTACTACTTATACCAACAAATTCCAAAAACTAAAAAAAAATTGCTGCAAAACGATGAGAATGTCTGCACGGATTGATAATCTCCTCTAAATTTAATATTGTGTATCTTATAACAAAATAAAAACCACAACTATAGTGACATTGTT
The DNA here is from genome assembly GCA_001517045.1 of Pseudotsuga menziesii. NCBI lineage: Eukaryota > Viridiplantae > Streptophyta > Pinopsida > Pinales > Pinaceae > Pseudotsuga > Pseudotsuga menziesii. The sequence goes on from LPNX010692516.1 coordinate 29,991, forward strand.
GTACCTTATCTTTGGATACATTGTAAACTACCCGCTTAGAAAATTGTAAGCTATGCAACAGCCAACCGTTGGGCGCCTGTGTTGCTAGACCTAATTAGAATGTAAACATCTAATTTAGAAAAACCAGAGCCCCAAGTATTGAAACAAGTTAATGAAATAATAGCACCAACTACACTCTACTTCCCATTTGGTAGCATTTTCCAGGAGGGCTCATAAGAAAGACAGTCTACTACCATAATGTTTGGACCTCTCCCACCTTTGCGACAACTCCTATCACCTGTAAAACAATTAAAATTTGTCTTAGAATATGAAGAAAAATATGAAGAAAGAGGGATACAAATTGTAAAAAATGATTATGAGTGCATGGAGTAAGAATGATGAAGGTAAAAATTGATAAGCAGATGTCTCAGCATTTAATTTAAAACCCTTTGGGAAGCTGCTTTTACCTAGCCTTGGGTAAGTTGTTACAGGTGCAACGATGAGAATATAGTTTCCCACATAAGGGCATACTAGCCATGATGCCTGCAGGCATGCGGCAGATGATATCAACAAATAAGAAAATGATCTCAACAACAAGTGTAACAATATCTATGACATATTTTCAATGGAGTAAAAATATGATAAAAATTGACAGTATTAAAAATTTCTTAAGGCCATTGTCAAATACCACCTCCCTTGATAAAATATTAAGGTGAACTAGATCATGCCATAGTGCCAAATCACTGCAGGATTTATAATGATGTTCAATAACTTGCCCCCTTTCAAAAGAGGTTCTCTGACTCTAGGTATGTCATTTGTATACTCCAATGCAATTCTGCGTAGATAGTAGGTTAAATATTGAAACAGGGTGACATCAAACTTAATCGATTACTTAATTCTCTGCAAGGAACTAGACTTTGATATATTTATAGCATTGATGACATAAAGTCATCACTAGGTCTTGGGGCATAGGAACAGGTCACCTCTACCAGATCAATGGTAGCGAAAAAAAATACAATTAAAAAATAAAATTTGTATTGAATATTGCAAAACCTTAATCTAAACTTCGATAATTTTTTAAATTACTCAAAATTAATATACCTCATCCATTCATATATATCCCCTTTTCAGGGACATAATAAGCCATAAAAAAAATGTATTCCTTGATTAGCATATGCATAACAACAAATATAATGGAGAAGTTTATTTATATTAAATTGTTAATAAAAAATATTTCACCATCAGGATGGCCTATAGGACCGTTGAAATCAAGGTCCCACTGTTTAAGGTCAAGGGTGTCATACTACTGCAAGGTGAGGTTCACATTTTTTTGAGGACACTGGTTTTCCAAATGGCCAAATTTTTCACATCCAAACCATTTGACATTAGCGGTAGGGGAAGATCGACAATGGAGAAAAGGGGTAGAATTTCATCTAGAAAAAAATGAGGAGGAGGTTTAGAGAAAGACTTAAAAGTACGATGAGTAGAAAATAAATTAATAGCAGTATAAAATTTACCTTCGGACGAGTGTTTTCAAAATTTTCATGAAACACTGCTCCATGATCCCATGTGGGCATTTGTCAAACATATTTGCATAAGGAACATGTACACATTGTATCATGTCATTTGAAATGCTTTGAAGCTCCTTTCTCTGGGAATTATTCTTCAATGACGTTCAATATGTGTCTATTTTCCATGGTAGTTAACATTCCTTGCAACTTATTATTTTTGTCCTTAAAATATCGTTCTATTACATGAGGAAGCAATCCATTTTTTTTTTGATGTAGTACTTAACATATGTAGGATAATCCATCTTACTTGACGATGTGAGCAATTTCTACATATAGTATAAATATTCTTGATGTAATGCAATGTTACAAATTCTTTAACCGAGGAATACAAATCTCCATTGTTCATAATATGAACCTTCCTCAGGGCCATAGAATTGATTGCCTAAATATTTTAATGGTTGGTTGTCTGCTTCAACATCGTTAAGGATACAATATTTGGTATTCTCTAGAAGCCATAACCACCATTAAAATAATTTTCCTGGGAATCATGTTATTTGTTGGGTAACAATATATTTCGAAGTTAATGTAGTGTCTTGGGATTTCTTACCAACAACCCAATTCCCAAGCATATGGATTGCATTACGGAATTCATCTGTAGTATGGAAATTGATATGAAGCATTGGATGGTATAGAATGGCACTAATGATTTTTCCAAGTCCTAATATGCTAGTATGAAAAGATGAGGATGAGGATGATGTTGGATTTGTCTTCATGATAATATCTACTTGTGTCTCTTTCCTCATATCCATGAAAGGATGATAACTTTGGTAGAGATCTTCTGGGAAATCTCTTTGATTTTTTTTGAACTGAGCAACTGCTTCATAAACTTACTCAATCTTTTTGCATGAGTGACTCCAAAATCAAAAGCAAGTCTTGGGTCATTTTCAAAATTCATCACACCAAGAAAAAAAATTTGGTATGCTTACTTTGTCTTGCAGAGTTTGAAGGTCCATGAAGTAATTTCTTATGCTTCTGGATTTCTCTCAGACCTTGTTACTATTTTATTGATATCTTGAATCATAAAACACATTCTCTCTAAAATAGAAAGCATATCATCAAGCTTCTTAATAGCATGTATTAAAGATTCAGTATCAATCAAAACTTGTTTAAGAATATCAATATTAACATATATTTCAACAAGATGTTCTTTTTTGGTTCTTGCACCTGCTTGAAATTTCAGAATATCTCTATGTAGATCATCAATGTTTGATGTTGTGAGTTTTCCTTGCAGATTTGTATACTTTAGTAATTAACATTCATCAGAAACACTTTTTTTCTAGCAGAGGGGATCTATGATGAATAACTTATTTTTTAATTCTTCCATCTTTTGAATATTGTTTGAACAGATTTTCTAGCAGGCTTCAAGATGGAACGAAAGACACGTCTCCTTAAAGAGTCTTAATAATACGACCATGGCCTTCTTTGGTGATGAGAACATGAAAAAATACTTAGGTATTGAAGGTGTCTTTATGATTTTCCTTATATTGGTCAATCAGTTAATGACATCTTGTCAGGTGAAACAATTGGCTAGTATACTCCAAATGGATCCCTTGTTAGGAAATCAAATGACTAGTTCAGCTTCAACTGATTTCTACAAGAGGTTCAAACAACTAATGTAGACGAAAAGAACTTGTTTGGTTATTGGATATTATAATTGGAGCATGAGATATAGAGAAATACATGAGAATTTGTTCTTTTGTCGAAGCTATAATACTAGCATTCTCATTCAATGGGGAATCTAATACCAGTCCATTGAAAACTAACTAGTGTACTGTGCTTCGAGGGTTTAGTTTCCACCACATTGAAGAGATGCATCATTCCCAAAGCTAACAATGGAAAAAGTGCATTTAAACTAGATAACCAAAGAGTCCCCCATCACATGAAAGCAAAGGGAAAGAATATATGTCTTGAGAAAATCATAGATATATGGATCATCAAGGTTGATAGAATACTTCGGATAAGTTGTGGCATGATAGGGGACATTATGTTAAGGGCATGGAAAGCCCCCAATTAATGCATTTGTAGTTTAAGAAAACAAAGTTACATGAAGAAAGGGCCTAACCAAAGGTCCAAGACCATGATCAAACATGGGGAGAGACAAAACTAATTTGAGTATCAAACCATTAAGAGATGAACTGTTAATTTATTGCTGTACAATATTATATATATGTTACATAATTGACGGTTCAAGACAATACCGACTAACCGATCATGGAACTATATAGCTGACAGTAACTAACATATAATTAACTAACGAGATTACTACTCTTAACACTCACTCTTAATTTCGAGAGTTAATTTCTTAATTATGATACTCTAATAGAAAAATCCTGAAATGAAAATGCATGTTATTCTATGCCTTAGCGAGGCTTACAAACACTTAACAAAATTTCAAAAATGGTTGGTTTTCAACTTTGATTCTTGAAGTTGGTGCAAACTATTTTCTTTTTCCTCTTCTTCAATGCCGCAAAATTTGCGTACTTTTTCTTCCTTGATGTTTCATGAGGCTTTCTTATGCTTGTTACTAATGTTAATTTCTAACAAAGCTTCATTCTTCATTTTTGAGATTTCATCATAATTAATATTAGAAATATATATGGTCCATCAACTAATCCCCTTGTATCAAAGATTCTTTTTCTTATCTTTGACCTTGATCAAATTCAGGTTATGGATACACCTGTCACCCCCATTACCTCTAACGGTGGTCTATTCCAAAACTTGACAACATAAACCTCTCTTAGAGAGTATAAACATTAGAGGAAGTTTCAACTCAAAATGGGCCTCCTAAGGAAAATTAATAAAATAATAGTTAAAATAATAAAATAATATTTATTAATTTTTGAGGAAGAAAGGAAAAAACTACTTTTTTGTTCGCATTTTCGACATATCTCCCTGTGTTTTTACTCAAATTTCGGTCAGGAGATCTCCTTGGATGCGGAATTTAATTCCACATCCAACGAGTACCCACTCGACATACTTTTGATGGCCCCGCTACCCCAAAAACAAGAAATACCTGAAAAACATTATGATGACATCATCATCACGTTTTTCAGGTATTTATTGTTTTTGGGGTAGTGGGTTCGTTAAAAGTATGTCGAGTGGGTACTCGCTCCTAGTTGAAATTTAAGTAAAAACACAAGAAGATATGTCGAAAATATGAACAAAAAAAATAATTTTTTTTATGATACCTATCCCCAAATTTATATTAAAAAAAATGTTTAAGAGGTGCTCCCTTTTTGAATTTTAAAGCATTTTTATTGGCTAATACATGATGACATGGAATTTGTATTATTTTTGGAAGGCCCATTTTAAATTGAAATTTCCTCTAATGATCCTGTAATATCATGTGCCTTAGCGCTACAAGTAGGCCTACTGAACAAGCATCCAATAAACATATTTACAACAAAATGGGGACACAAACATGTTTATGAGAAGGAATTACAACTTGGACTGAAAACTCAACGAAAAACTCAAAGGAATTAGGTATAACCGATCATGCACCTCATTACAACATATGCCCAATTAAATTATGACCATTACATTCTTTGTGCATCTTTTATGTTGCAAAAACAAAACAAAAATGTCATTATGTACCTATTGGGAACCAACCATATCTTTGGGCCAAACATTGGTAAACAGATTGCATTACTGACAACCCTATGGACATACTTCATGTTGGAAATAGTAATTACTCGCAGAAGCTGTACCATACCTCATTTGACTCTTCCAGAGTCTGTCACTACTTCTGTCTTCGTCAGTCATCCTGACAAGAGTGAAGTGTTCACGATGCTGCAATGTAAATCAGTCGAATTAATGTTCTGAAATTAAGTTTTAGGTAGATAGTTATTATAGTCATTAATGTCAAGACTGTAGATTGATGGAGAAGCAATTTTTTGTTTTCCTATAAATAGAAGAAGAATTTTGTGAATCAATTAGAGAGAACTCAGAGAGAAAATTCTGAGCAAAGAGTGAAGAAAGAATAGAGTTGAAGCTCAAGCTCTTGTGTGTTTGATTCTGTTGAAGAGATGAAGTTCTGTAAAAGAATCTGTTGAAGAGCCAACAAGTTTGTATTACCCTTTTGGTTATTTCTCGACAAGTTATATAAATCAAATAGTTTATGGTTGAAATGCATGTTTACTTAGCTGACATTTTCTAAAGAATTACTTGTGTAAATTTTGTTTACATTTATAGAGTGAAAGATCAAAGAATCCACAAACATTTCTCCCAGTAAAAGCTTCATGTTTAAAGACAGAGTGGTCAACTCAAGTCTTCCTTAATGTTTGGTTATATGTTTTTTTATAATTATGTCGAATTGTTGATTGTGTCAGTTTTTAATTCATATTACTGGTGGGTGAAAAACATTTGTAATTCATTAAATCTTTTAGAATAAGAAATATCCTTTGTAAATTTCGACTAAAAACAAACTGGTTGAGCAAGTGAGTCGAATTAAACCTGTCGAAGTAAACCAGTCGAAGTTAATCGGTTGGAGTAAACCTATCAAAGTGAAGTGATTCGATAAAATCGACAAGTAAGAATTGTAAAGGTAAAAGAGTCGGGTCTAAAATTCCAACCATATTGGTATACTTGTCTAGTCAGAGTTAGACAAGTAAAAAGAAGAAGTTGAAGTCGATGTGAAATTTTTTTAACTGAGCGGTAACTCAAATTTATTCATACCATTTTATGCTAACTAGTATTAGAGCGGTTTTAGGAAAGAAACCTTGTCTTAAAAAGGGAAAAAGTAATTTCTCTAAAGAAAATTTAAAAAATTAAAAATGGCTTCTACTTCTGGTTCAAATATGTCGAGTTTGCAAACTCCATTTTTACTCGAAAGAATTATGAATATTGGTCTCTAACAATGAAGGCTTTGTTCAGAGGTCAATATGTTTGGGATATATTTCAAAACGGTTATGCAGAACCAGGAGACCAGGCAACGTATAAAAATCTCTCATATGTTGATAAATATGACCTAAGTGAACAAAGGAAGAAAGACAGAAAAATTTTGTTCGACATACATCAAGCCATGCATGAAAGCATACTCCCAAGAATAGCAACAACAATTACCACAAAATAAGCATGGGATACATTGGAGATTGCATATCAAGGCATGGACAAGGTAAAGAACTCCAAGTTGCAGATTCTAAGAAGATATTTTGAATCTTTGTCAATGAAAGATACAGAGTCAGTAGACTCATTCTACGCCGGAGTTGTTGGTTTGATAAATCAACTGAAATCTCATGGAGAAACTATAACAGAGCAAAGGGTGGTTGAAAAAGTTCTTAGAAGTCTTCCCCCAAGATTTGAATCCTTGGTTGTGACCTTAGAAGAACACAAAGACATGTCGGTTTTTACCATTGATGAGTTGCAGGATTCACTCATTAATCATGAACATAGACTTAGTAGATCACACACATCATTGGAAGGTGCATTTGCAACATAATCATATACAAGCCATGGTAGAGGCAGGGGAGAAACAACTCCATAGGTAGAGGAAGAAGTTCTTCCAGAGGAGGACGTGACATAAGTCCTGCAAATGTCATTAGCAGAGGAGATCAGAATCTGAATCCAAGTCAGCCAATTGGTCAGAGGTTTGATAAATCAAAAATTTAATGTCATTATTGTAAGAAATTTGGTCATTATGCATATGAAAGAAGGAAGAAACAATATGACCAAGGAAATAAAAGGCCAAATCAGTGGACCAAGACCAGCACTCCGACAAGTCAAATGTTAATGGCATATGCATCTCCACTTGAATGCAATGTTTTCTGAGAAATTCCACATGGCATATGGTACTCAGATTCATGCTGCAACAATCATATGACTAGGAATTTAAATTTGTTTTGCAGTCTAGATAATTCAGTTCAAAGTGATGTTACACTTGGAAATAATTTCCAAGTTATTGTTTTGAGAAAAGGTACTATTGGTATTCTAACCAAACGAGGGGAGAGTAGCTTTATTCCTGATTTCTATCATGTCAAAGGTCTAAAACATGTTTATTGAACATTGGATAACTGATACAAAAAGGCTATAGAGTCTATATAGAAGATGATCACTATGTGATTAAAGACAAGCATCCAAGCAACTAGCTGATAGCAAAAGTTCCAATGACAAGAAATCGCTTGTTTTCGTTGAGGATAATTCTAGACATGGAAGGAAAGACAAATACAAGAGTTGCATTCAAAGCAGAAATTAAAGAAACAATCGAGCAATTCGACAAGAAAGAAAATGACAGTGCTCATTTTCAAGCAGCATTTCATACATAAGTTTAGGATGAATCCTGGTTGTGGCATTTCAGATTTGGACATCTAAATTTTGGTGGGATGAAGCTATTGCACACAAGGAATATGGTGAAAGGATTTCCATCGATCGACAAGCCAAAAAGAGTTTGTGAAGGCTGCATTTTTGGCAAGCATCATAGAGATACTTTTCCAATTGGCAAGTCATATAGAGCACGCACACCACTTGAAATTGTGCACTCTTATATTTATGGTACAATGCATACATAATCTATTGGTGGATGCAATTATTTTCTTGCTTTTATTGATGACTACTCAAGAAAAACATGGGTATATTTTCTGAAACATAAATCTGATGCATTTTGTTATTTCTAGCAGTTCAAGGCATTCATGGAGAACCAAAGTGGACACTGCATCATAATCTTAAGGACCGACAGAGGAGGTGAATATGTTTCGAACACATTTCTAATTTTTTTCAAAACCCATGGCATACAAAAGCAATTCACTGCATGGTATACACCTCAGCAGATGGAGATGGTGCGCAGCATGATGGTAGCCAAGCATTTTCCAAATGAATATTGGGATGAAGTAGTCACAACTGTTGTATATATCATGAACTGGTATCCGACAAAGAGTGTGAAGAACAAAGTTCCTCAATAAGCATGTACATGTATGAATCACAGTGTTACTCAATTAAATTTTTTTGTTTGTGTTGCATATGCTCATGTGCCATATGAGCTAAGAAAGAAGCTAGAAAACAAGGGACATAAATGTATTTTTGTCGACTACTCTGAATTCAAAAATCATACCAGTTGTATGATCCAATCACAAGGAAAATGATAATCAATTGAGATGTTCAATTTGTAGAGAATAGATCATGGGATGGAACTGTCGACATAAATGTCAAGATTGTGTCGAATGTCGACAATGATGACATGACAGAGGAAGTGGTTCAAACACCACATATAAGTAAACCGATTGCAGCACTGTCGAATTTCATGACATCATGACATGGTTTAGCACAGGTAACATCAACACAAGTTGCATCTCAAGCTACATCAACAAGCACATCAAGAGGACAGCAAACTCCATCAAGTATTTTGTTGAGGTCAATATCGACAGAACCAGTGAAGTCAAGAAGTATGCGTGAAATATATGAAGCTGGTACACCAAATTCATTCTCTCTCTTTGCATTATTTTCTCCTATATATGATCCACTAACATTTGAGGAAGCTATCGAAGAAGAAGCATGGGAACAAGCCATGGATGAAGAAATAGAATGCATTGAGAAGAATCAAACATGGGAGATGGTTGATGTACCAAAAGATAAAGATGTAATCATTGTCAAATGGATTTACAATACCAAACAAGATCTCGAAGGTATTGTGCAGAAGCACAAAGAAAGAATGGTCGCAAGAGGGTTCAAACAGTAACTTGGCATAGATTTCAATGAAACGTTTCCACCTGTTGCACGCATGGACACAGTGAGAACAATCTTGGCCATTGTTGCACACAACAAATGGCATGTTTATTGAATGGATGTTAAGTCGACATTTTTTATGGCTACTTGGAAGAAGAAGTATATTTGGAACAACCAAAAGGCTATGAAGTTCCAGGTCAAGAGCATAAAGTGTACAGGATGCAAAAGACACTCTATGGTTTGAAGCAAGATCCTAGAGCTTGGTACAGTTGGATTGATTCCTATCTCACTGAAAATGGATTTCACAGAAGTGAAAGTGAACTGACTTTGTACAGCAAAGTTGATGAGAAAGGTAAGTTGTTAATTGTCTTCCTGTATGTAGATGATATAATATTTACTAGCAACTTTGGCATAGAATATTTTAAAGCAGTCATGGAAAGTGAATTTGAAATGACTGATTTGCGGCTTATGAAATTTTTCTTGGGAATCGAAGTCCAGCAGTTTGAAAGTGGTATATTTATATCACAGTCAAAGTATGCAAGTACAGTTTTGAAAATATTTAATATGTCTAATTGCAAGACAGCCTCAACACCAGTAATAATAGGTTTAAAATTGAGCGCCAAGGATGATGATGGATCGACAATAGATCCTACGTTGTTTAAAAGGCTTGTTGGAAGCCTTATGTATTTAACAGCGACAATACCAAACATCATGTATGGAGTAAGTCTAATCTCAAGATTCATGGAGTCACCAAAAGAATCGCATTGGCAAGCAGGTAAAAGAATTTTGAGGTATGTAAGTGGCACAAAAGATCTTTCCATTATCTATTCAACCTCAGAAAATTGTAAACTCATTGGCTACACTGACAGTGACAATGGAGGAAGCATAGATGACAGGAAGAGAACATATGGGTACACATTTCATTTTGGTACAGGTGTTGTTTCATGGGATTCAAAGAGACAACCCATAGTAATTCTCTCTTCAACAGAAGCATAATATGTTTCCGCTACAAGCGCTGCATGTCAAGATGTCTGAATGTAGAGTGTTTAAAGACTTGTCACAGAACCAAGAAGAACCAACAACAATTTTCTGCGACAACAATTCAACCATTGCATTATCCAAGAATAATGTGTTCCACAAGAGAACAAAGAACATCGACACAAGGTTTCATTTCATTAGAGAATTGGTGAATAACAAAGAAAATTGTTTAGAATTTTGCAGGTCTGAAGATCAACTTGCATACATCTTTACAAAACCATTGGCAAGGGATACATTTCAGTATCTACATAGTTATCTTGAAATGAGAAGTTCTAAATAGTAAACTCTGTCATGCACATGCAAACGTTGAAAGAAAGAATTTGGAAAGCTAAGTTCCAAAACAAAGACAAATCCCAATTGTCAGATTAAAATTTTGATGCACATGCAAATGTTGAAAGAAATAATTAGGAAAGCTAAGTTCGAAACAAAGAAAAAACCCAATTGAGTGCTTACAACGGAGAGAATAGGACAATTCTTCCCCCTCATTTTCCATCGAAGGCGTGAGCCTAACAATCATGATCTAATTAATGAAGATATACAAGAATAATCAAAGAGGGGATGTGAACGTTATTTACTCAAACATTTTTTCAAGATAAAAATTATAAGTATTCAATTTGATTCAATGTTTAAATTTTATTGGCTATTACTAAAATTTTTAATGAGTTGTTAGTAGCTTGCAAGTGAGCATATAGAATGAAATTCATGATTTAATCAGTAGGATCCGGATGCATTGAGACTTAATTGAAGGGACAATCTTTATTTTGAGGGTGGTTATCTTTCTAATCAAGTACAGAACAATGATTTTATTGAAGGTTTAAATTCAAGTGAAATGAGAGAAAAACTTCTCTCAAATATTTGAAACACTATTATTCCTTAAAACCAAACTAAATTAAAAAGAAATCATTTTTTTTTTCTAAATCTTCATTTTTTATCTTATAAAAAAATGTTAAAAACAAAAATAAACCAAACTAAATTAAAAAAAGAAATCATTTTTTTTCTAAATCTTCATTTTTTATCTCATAAAAAAATGTTAAAAACAAAAATAAAAAAATCCTCTTCGTGGGACCTTGCTTTCACATCCTAATCATAGATGTGGGAATTATTGTTCCGAGTATAGAAAAATGGCCATGTGAAAGAATTTTATGACCCTTGTGTAGTCATGAACATATTTTGTACATATACATTTGTTTGTATCTAGGTAGTTCTATATTGAAGATTAAATAGTTAATGTTTTATAACTTTTGTTGGAGTTGGGGACTTAGTTTCCTTCAAACTTCTCTATCTTATTATTGAAATTTATTAGTATTTATTAAGATCAAGTTTTTAGATTTGGGGTTAATAAATCATTTTTTTGGGACATGTTATTTCGGAGATTGTTTGTTTTAGATGTTAAAGGCACCTTCACATTGAAAATCAAACCTAGGTCAATGATGAAAAACTCCCACTAAGTTACTGCCATTTGACCACAACTCAACTGATTTAAAATTGTGGTTGTAGCTATAACGATTAGTGTCTTGTCCTAAGGATGACAAGAAGGTGGGATTTAATCCACTTGTATGTGCATATGGAGTGTAATGCAAGCCTCACATGTTCAACAACTACCTCCAAGTGCCCACATGGAAACCTCATGGGCTAGTTATGCTAATTGGAATTGAACCTTAGTCATTGATGAAAAAATCTGCATTCCTTTAGTGGGGATTTCTCCCCTACTACGTGCAGAAGCACAAACCTTAGCTTGTCCAGAGCATAAGGAAGAGTTCAATGATAATAAAAAGAAACGAGACAACAATAGCAGATATTTTAAGGTTTTTTCATATATATACTACCAACTAATGCAAGAAATAACAATGAACACACCTTTCTTTTGAAGCTGGGCCACCATAGCCATCCTAGGAAATGGTCCTGCGCCTCCACGGTTTTGGTCTCTAGTCTCTTCCACAGCTAGTTGTCAGATGGGGGATGGATCCAAATGGGTATGGAGCAAGCTCAACATACACCATTAAAATGGCGTGGTAAAGTGTGGGAATAATGGAGAAAAGTTTATAATGTGACTGATGGAAAATGGCAAAATTTTTTTTGGAGGAGTCCTTCACAATGTATTTATAGTATGGTCCTAGGGTTTTTGACCAATGGTATTTTATTTTCCATGGTATTTATCAATGGTTTTTTGACCCATTCTAATTTTTTAGGGTTTTTGACCCTTTTTGGAAGAGAGTGGGTATAAATCACAATAAATGCTCATCATCCCTTCATTAATGGGAACGAAGAATGATGTTTTGGACCATTTTTAGTAGAAATACAATTGTTAGTGTCCACTCTTCAACTACAACTCATAATTTTTTTTAAACTATAATCTTATCACTTAGTGCCTAATATACAACTACGACAAAAATTTCAAGTCTCATTAGGGAAAATTTCATTTGTATGTTGTCATGTCCCTTTTTGAATGACTTCCATTCAAGGATGATTTTAAGGAACCATACTTATTTAAAAGTGTATAAATGTTGGTGAATATTACCAATTCTTAAAACGCCAACTATAAAATGATTGGCGATATTTTTTAAAAAATATTTTAATTTCCAAGAATTTTATATCGTTTATATAATTATTTGGCGATTTTTAGGGTGAAAAAACTTTACCCCTTCAAAATTGGGCGAAACAGGGCTTCAAAAAATGCAAAATTGCGAATCTTTTTTGGGGGAAAAACATTGAAAAATAGCCCATTGGACTAAAATTCGCCCCTAAAATTATCCCTGCCGCCATTAGGATGACTTATTAGCCTATCCAATCCCTGTAGGCTATAGTCGATGAAATAGGGGGTAAATTAATTATTTAATGCCACATAGGTTCAAAAGGTTTTTTTTTTAACAAGAACCAGAGAAAATATTTATATATGAAAAAGGATGAGCACAACCATACTTACAAAAGGAGAAGGCAGCATATCAAAATGTTCTAAAATGAAAATACTATGCTATATATACTAATTACAAACTTCAGGAAAGTTCTTCGATGCGTTATAAAATAACTTATACCCATCGTAGGGTAAATGCTAACAAATAGACTATTTAGCAAAGTGAAAAAATACATCTAAAATCCATAGCTAAACCTACTGCGTCTTCTTTCCTCCTGGCCCATGGACAGGCTGCACTATGGATGTTTCTTCCATTGGATGGTCTTGAGTTGGGGTTTCCTGACAATGGATACAATGATTCATGTTTGTCAATTTATGCAATTCCTCTTTGATAAAATATATTGTTCCCATGAGCTCACGTAGGTCTCGATCATTATCATCAATTCTAGACTCGTGACATCCCATTTCATTAGCCAAATACTTCACATCCGACGTTGCTACCCTACTTTATTTCACACCAGTGCTCGCAAGCTCGTAAATCCAACACAAATGAAGTTTAACATCTTTCAAAGTGGACTGAATATCATTAAGACTTGCATTCCCACCGTTGTTCTCCATAGTATGCTGAGAACATCTAGAACCCAAGAGAGAAGAGGGTGAGAACATAGCCAAAAAAGGGTCAAGAGGATCGCAACCTAAATCCTCAAAATGGCAGAGACTGCAACCTGAATCCTCAACATGATAGAGACCTACAAAAGAGAACCTTAGTTTGAGTGCTTCTGCTAAAGAACAGAACCCAGATGACCTGTAGAACTCTTCCTCAATATCTCAATGCATAAATAAGTTGAAAGGGAGCGTATTCATCCTATCATGCTCTTCCATGGCTCGTGCAAGCGTTCTCTTCGTAACATCAGGGTGAATTGTACCTGGCTTAGAATTTAAGCCCTTCACATGGGCACTTGAGTCATCTGTCCAAGGTGGAGGATAACTGTCCATCGATTGCCAGAGAGGCAGCCGAAAAGGAGAATTATAGGAGGGCCAAATGAGCCACCGCCCCCTCATGAAATTTCTATGGTTTCTAAGGGACATATTTATAAATGTTATTATGTCCTTTGATTGTAACTATGCCCAATTTTTTCTTTACACCTTGATTAGAAAATTTATCCACAATGGTATTATTTCCTTTAAGGATGTGGAAGTAGGTAACCTGAAGATTTTAGGTGAGGTGACAAATACGATCATAGATTCGCACCAATGCTCACAAGCTTGTAAATCCAATGCAAATGAATTTTAACATCTTTCAAAGTGGACTGAATATCATTAAGAATCACATTCCCACTGTTATTCTCCATAGTATGCTGAAAAAAGCTACAACCCAAGAGAGAAGAGGGTGAGAACAGAGCTGATAAAGGGTCCAGAGGACCGCAACTGTGAATCCTCAACACTGAATCTTTCAAAGTGGACTGAATATCATTAAGACTTGCATTCCCATCATTGTTCTCCATAGTATGCTAAGAACATCTAGAACCCAAGAGAGAAGAGGGTGAGAACATAGCCAAAAAAGGGTCGAGAGGATCTCAACCTGAATCCTCAAAACGACAGAGACTACAACCTGAATCCTCAACATGATAGAGACCTACAAAAGAGAGCCTTAGTTGCAGTGCTTCTGCTAAAGAACATAACCTAGATGACCTGTAGAACTCTTCCTCAATATCTCAATGCATATGATAAGTTCAAAGGGAGCATATTCATCCTATCATGCTCTTCCATAGCTCGCGCAAGCATTCTCTTCGTAACATCAGGGTGAAGTGTACCTGGCTTAGAATTTAAGCCCGTCACATGGGCACTTGAGCCATCTGTCCAAGGTGGAGGATAACTGTCCATCGATTGCCGGAGAGGCAGCCGAAAAGGAGAATTACAGGAGGGCCAAACGAGCCACCGCCCCCTCATGAAATTTCTATGGTTGCTAAGGGACATATTTATAAATGTTATTATGTCCTTTGATTGTAACTATGCCCAATTTGTTCTTTACACCTTGATTAGAAAATTTATCCGCAATGGTATTATTGCCTTTAAGGATGTGGAAGTAGGTAACCTGAAGATTTTAGGTGAGGTGACAAATACGATCATAGATTTGCACCAATGCTCACAAGCTCGTAAATCCAATGCAAATGAAGTTTAACATCTTTCAAAGTGGAATGAATATCGTTAAGACTCGCATTCCCACTGTTATTCTCCATAGAATGATGAAAAAAGATACAACCCAAGAGAGAAGAGGGTGAGAACAGAGCCGATAAAGGGTCGAGAGGACCGTAACCGTGAATCCTCAACACGGTAGAGACCGCATCCTGAATCCTAAACATGATAGAGACCTGCAAAAGAGATCCTTAACTGCAGTTCTTCTGCTAAAGTCCAGAACTTGGACGACCTACAGAACTCTTCCTCAATATCTTGATGCATAACTAAGTTCAAAAGGAGTGTATTCATCCTGTTTTTCTGTTCTATGGCTCGTATGAGCATTTGCTTCAAAACATTGGGGAGTAGTGTAATTGGCTTAGAATTTAATCCATTCACATGGGCACTTGAGCCACCTGTCCAAGGTGGAAGACAAATGTCCATCGATTTCCGGAGAGGTGGCTAGAAAGGAGAATTATAGGAGGACCAAACGAGCCATCCCACCTCATGAAATTTCTATGGTTTCTAAGGGACATATCTATAAATGTTATTATGTCCTTTGATTGTAACTATACCCAATTTTTTCTTTACACCTTGATTAGAAAATTTATCCGCTATGGTATTATTACCTTTAAGGTTGTGGAAGTAGATAACCTGAAGATTTGAGGTGAGGCAACAAATACGATCTTAGATTTGCACCAATTCTCACAAGCTCGTAAATCCAGCGCAAATGAAGTTTACCATCTTTCAAAGTGGACTAAATATCGTTAAGACTTGCATTCCCGCCGTTGTTCTCCATAGTATGCTAAGAAAATCTAGAAACCAAGAGAGAAGAGGGTGATAACAGAGCTGAAAAAGGGTCGATAGGATGGCATATCTTGAATCCTCAACACAATAGAGCCCATATCCTGAATCAAGAGAGCCTTAGTTGCAATGCTTCTACTGAATACTAGAACCCGAATGACCTGCAGAACTCTTCCTCAATATCTCGATGTATAACTAAGTTCAAAGGGAACGTAGTCATCCTTATGTGCTCTTCCATGGCTCATGCAAGCTTTCACTTCAGAACATCAAGGAGCAGGATGCCTAGCTTAGTATTTAATCCCTTCACATGGGCGCTTGATCCACCTGTCCAAGGTTGAGGAAAACTTTCCATTAATTGCCAGAGAGGTGGCCGGAAAGGAGAATTATAGGAGGGACAAATGAGCCACCCCCCCTCATGAAATTTCTATGGTTTCTAAGGGACATATTTATAAATGTTATTATGTCCTTTGATTGTAACTATGCCTAGTTTGTTCTTTACACCTTGATTAGAAAATGTATCCGCTATGGTATTATTTCCTTTAAGGATGGTATTATTTCCTTTAAGGATGTGGAAGTAGGTAACATGAAGATTTGAGGTGAGGCGACAAATATGATCATAGATTCTTCTGTAGTTGGCTGCACCACAATCGTAGTCGATTCTCATTTTTCGAAAGACTTTCTTCGAGTCTCCAAAAACTATGATATTTGAAATATTATTTTGTCTTGTTCGATCCAAACCAAGGAGAAGTGAAAGCCATTCCGCTTCATTGTTAGATCTATGCCATATTCCCCATGTATAAGACATGACTAAGTTTCCTCGGGGATCAAAGATAATACCATCTGCGCCTACCTCCCCAAGGTTCAAAATAATTTTATAAAAAGTGTCATTTAATAATTATTTCCTAAAGTGACTTTATAAAAGTCACTTAAGTTAAAAAGGGTAGAAAAGGGTAAAATGGGGCAAAAAAGGATCAACATGAGAATAGAATCTACTTTCTCACTGAAAAGACATTTTTAAATTAAAAAGTGAGAAAAAAGGGACAAGGGAAGTTGAAGAGTTTGATAGAGAAGAAGAGTTATAAAAGCGAGAGAGATCCCATTCTCTCATTTATTCTTGTCTATTTTGCAAATTTTGAGATTGAGAGATCTTGAGCTTCAAACTTCTATTGGACAAAACCCTAGGAGGAGGTGAATGGTTTCGATAGTGAGACTATCTATCCTATCCATTGAATGAGGAGGATCATTCTAAATTTCTCATTGTTTCTTCACTGACATAAAAGATTTCGTGTTTAACTTTCAAATTTGAGAAATAACAGTGGTTTCAGTGGATTCTTGAAGAGGCTAAACTTGTTCCAAAAATCATTTTCTACTTTAGGGGGTGAAATGGTTAAATGCATAAAGTATTGAGAGGGACACACTTGTATCTCTTCCTTCATTACTATAGAAAAAGCACACTTGTCATGGAGGCCATTGCTGCTAAATAGGGTGAATTTCATCTCTAGATTGCTAGCAAAGAGGAGAGTTGTGTCCTTTGGATGATAAAAACATTATGGGAGACAAGAAGAGGAGGGCACACTACTTTTGGGGAACAACCAACAAAAATATGAGCAAACATTATATCCAGACGTTGTTGAAATGACTAATTCCATCTTTGGTTATCTACAAGAGAATACTTTCTACTACCAAACATTTATTTGATTGTCTATTGTTGTAAGAGCTGAATAGGGTCACTTTGAACATGAGAAAGTCGCTCCAAGCATAAGAACAAGTATGCAAGATAAAACCAACAAAGATCAGTTCCAACAGTTTTAGGAAGTATTAGGATAGGGACATCTCATATTCTTATATGAATTCATGCTTTTCAAAGTTGGATAACAATTGAATAAAATAGGCACAAAGTTCAGGATTATGTGGAACTCATATAACATTGGCGGGAGTTTTTCATCACTTGTCTAGGATCAATTCTCAGAGTAAGGGTGCTATCATCTAAAATTAGGAGTCCTCAAAGTGACATGTCCCAAAAGTGGTAAAATATAAGTCCCTGACTCCAACAAAAAATAAGGGGTGGTGTTGTAAAAAAAAACATTGAAATTTTTGGTACTTAATTCAAAATTAATATTTTAAATGTGTTTGTTGTATTAGAATAGATAGAATAGGTGGCAGGGTGAGAGCATTCTTGAAGCGTTCCATTTGTGGTGGTCGGATCAAAAGGCCTCTTCCATTTGGGCTTTCCCTTGTATTTTCGCCTGGGGTATATGGATCACCAGAAATAAGATAATTTTTCATGATTGCAGGGTTCAGATGGAGACCGTTGTGGCACAAGCTGTTGCAATTATGCAACATTTCAAGGAACCTGTAAAAGAGATTAAAATTTGACCTGTGCGTGAGGAACAGATTGACATTTCGAGGCCGTGGGCTTATTTTGATGGGGCTTCAAAAGATCATCAATCGTTGTGTGGAGGTGGGGGCGTCCTTTTCAAGTCTGAGTTCCATTATTTTCATATTGTGGCTGGTTTGGGGCGGGGTTCAAATAACTATGCTGAACTTATGTCTCTTAGGCTGTTGATGTTATTTGCACTAGAACAAGGATGTCTATCATTAGAGATTTTTGGTGACTCCATGTTGGTTATCGACTGGGCAAAGGAGATAAAACAATGTCATGTGATGGTTCTTTTACCAATTTTGGAGGAGGTGATCAGGTTAAAGCAGTCCTTTACACAAATTACATTTTCTCATGTCTACAGGGAGAGAAATGTGATGGCCGATCAGCTGTCCAAAGAAGCGACGCAGCAGCATTTGGCATTTGGCATTTGGAGGATTACTATACACTCACCAGAGGGCTCCTACATTTACTATCACAGACCGTTTCATGATGGTTTTGTGGCATAGATTTGAGCCATTTGCTCAAAATTCAATTGACAAGTGATGGTTTTAATTCTGTTTACAGTATTTGTTTCTATATGAGGGTTATATGGTCAGCATTATACTTTGAAATAGGATGGCGTGAGATTGTTTCAGTGACGATGGTGGATTCTGCTACAATGGCACAACATTGTCGACCAATCTTTTTTCGAGTGGGCCAGGCATATCCAGACATAAATCTGTCCAATTGTTGAAGTTTTCGCCAGGTTGAGATTGTGATCTGCGTTTTTAAGTAGGCGTGGCTTATATATTTTTGGAGATGAGCTTAGTGGAGAGGTAGAGGACTTTGTAGAGATCGCCTATGGATATGGTTCTCTATTTTTGGTTAGACTGGTTTTGTTGATTTGGTTTTTTTTTTTTTGGACAGTATGGGACAGTTATATGATGATAATATGTGACAGTAAATTTGTGAAAATGTAGGGATCTTAGTGATCCTTTTACATGTGCAGAATGTAATTTTTTCTTTTATGAAATAAAATTACGACTTTTTCCGAGGAAAAAAAAAATTTAGAATAGATAAGAGTTTATTAAATTTTGACTTGTATAGGTGGTCATGTGAAATTTATTCTTTATAAATATAGAGAATAGTACAACATTGTTTATTTCTCTTTGAAGGAATGTGTCTCGAATTTAGACATTGATATTATGAACGTTTTTTATGAGTTCAGAGACATTGTCTTCAAATTTGGTAGGAACTTTGCTAAAAGTTAAAGTTCCATCTTATTTTTGTGACTGTTGAGAATTTTGTTTAAAATGACTATCCCTAAAAATTTTGGATTATTTTTTAGACAACCTAGATCATTAATTAAAAAAATAAGGAAAAGACAATAATTTGTTTCATTATGAAATCTACCCTTACCATGATTTGAATACTCCTTTATCACCAAAAAATAAATAAATAAATAAAGAGTGTGACAAATAGTTGGATAAGTGAGAGCGGAATGAAAGGGTTGAGTCTCCTATTATTGTTTGTTGCTCTACTTCATTTTCATGTTTTTCCTATTAAATATTTTGAAACTATTATGCTCTATTTTCATTTTTGAAACTTGTATGTTTTATTTTCATTTCCATATATCGATGGAATAGTCATGTTAAAAAATTTCAAGAACATATATATTAAAAAAAAAACCAAGTTATTCTTTATCTTTTTTCAAGTTCTGACAGATCAAATTTGATCTTAATGCATGTTAATGATCATGGGTGTTAATAACCATGATCATGACCACCACCATTATCAATATTTATTATATTAGTTACACAATGAGTCCTTGTTATGGGACAAATTTATTTCAATGAATTGTACACAATGAGTCTAGTATAGTGCATAAGAATATTATTAGTTTCTTCACAATTTATCTTTTATACATTTTTCCCATCATACTATTACAAATCATGAGTTCCAAATCATAGATATATAAAAAATAATCATAATTTTATTATCATAGTTCTAAATTGTTTTCTTAAAAAAAGATAGAACCTAAAACTTAATATCCAGATCACTAACTAACCAAAAAAACATCGTCATAATAATTTAGAGGAAAGGGGCATGCAATAGTGGGAACATTGCCCATCTTGTATCTCCCAAATTTACCCAACTGTAGGCTCCAAAGGAAGAGCTTCATTTGATAGACTACGATGCCTTTGACATTCCTTTCTTCAAAGATATGGTGGAAAATGATGGATGTGAACTATGCTCTACGAGCAATGATCTCCTCATAAATGGGGCATAATACTATGTTTCAAAGCATAATAAACATCCATTCATTTGATAATCATGAGAGAGTCTCCAAATTAGTGAGCCTTTTGAGAACCATTTTTAAGAACCAATATAAGAGAGAGCTTAAGTGACATTAATTTTGTGAAATTATTGGATCCTTTACCTACCCCAACTTTATATTTAAAATGATCAAAAGTTTACATGTATACTAAAGCTCAAGCTCCATAAATAAGTGGATCACCTTGAGAAACACTGTTGGCAGGAAGTTTTGAGGAAGATTAGTTGCGCATCATTGAGGATGATGTGCAAGGCCAAAGATGGTATGGAAGGAGGAAGATGGCGCGCAAGGCAGATTGGTCATAATTTTGTAGTTTCTGGTCCAAGTTGTTAGGAAGTTGATCTAAGTGGACCATTTTGTAGAAGGAAAAAGCCTATAAATAGAGATAGGATTGTAATGTTGAACCATCCTAAATATAAATTATGCTTGTGAGAGATTGGTGTATCGATCAAGATTTTATATGGAATGTTCCGCATAAGACTGTTGTCTATTTTGTCGCAATTGTGGAACTGTTTTGAGAACATGTGTTTTGATGTGGAAGTAATATGACATGACCGAGTTTTGATGGAAACACTGTGCTTTATATCTTTTTTATTTTCAAGTTTTCCTGGCGATATGATGTGAATGAATTGATGTCGCAATATGATGCTTCTTTCTAAATGATGTGTTGTTTTTTATGTTTTAAATCATGTTATGATGGTCAATCTATTTATAAGTAACTATCTTGCTGAGATCTAAATGTGTTAATGTGATATGATGGATATTGGTATGGATATGGGATAATAAACCAATGCTGGGATATTTGATGTAATGTTGCGATAGTTGAACAATGGATGCGTAAACTCCTCCTTCCTACTGCGGAAACTTGGTTCTGACAGTTTTCCCTTGAACATATTGGGTGAGACCTCATTTGCTCCGCAGGTGTTGCTGGACAGGGAAAAACCTGTCTGGGTTGGTGATCAAGGATATCACTGAGTTAAGGGTGTCGATAGAGAGTAAACCCCTGTCGAAGGATCTGTGTCAACAAATGGTTCTGTTTTCAGGACTTTAGTGCGCGGAGAAGGATGAAATGTTGTAGCATCCAATAAGAATGGAAATTCAAGATTGGTTTGATTAGAAGCCTTGGGAAGTTGCAACGGAGGAGAATCAAAACCTTGGATTAATGATAGAAGAGTGGCTGGGAAGGTATCTGTATTATGATCTCCATGAGTACTTCTTCTTTGAGTTTTCAATCATCTTGTATGAGTGGTGGGCGTAGTTGACCTATCGAAAGACAAATTTTCAAGGAGTTGAACCCACTTGCTAGACCTCGGAGTTGATCCAACACCTATAGGAGGTAGATAATAGAGTGTCAAGGGATGTCGAAGTGTGGCTTGAAAGCATCTTGGAGGGATACATCACTGAGTTCGCAATCGACACAATCAAGTCTTACAACAAAGAAAAAAGAGAGTTTTTCAAAGGACCAAGAGGTAGGTTTCTGTTATCTTTTCAATTGTCGATTAAGATACTCATTTTTGAAAAAGACATATTAAAGATTAACTCCGATGAGTAGATACCTGGTGTGCAGACGTTGTGGGTACCGTGGAGAGGAGGTTTGGATGTAATTATATGCAGTAGATGGATGGGAGTTACAATGAGAATGTGGGGGAAGCGTGTGGTCTTCTATGAAGTGGGGTGAGGTTTCGACAAGAGAAGAGGCAGAGGACAAATAAGAGTCCTGTTGTGAGCGAAACAAGAGGCTACGAGAGAAGATAACATGGGACCAGGCTATGCCTGAGCCTAAGGAAATACCAACCATGAGTAACAACGTACCCACACCTCCATGCACTGCATCACACTCAGGAAGAAGGCTCATCAACACTCTAATAGTAGTGGAAAACAAACATAGGAAGAAGGCTCGAGATGGTGGCAGATGACGTAAAGTTACCTTTGTTTCATGGGAATGAGACTAAGCATCCCAAAAAATACTGGTTTCTATGTGAAGCAGTTTGGATTGTAAAGTAGGCTCAAGATGATGATGTTAAGAAAGGTCAGTTGGAGACAACGTTTTGAGGTCGCGCACTGGATTGGTACATGAAGTTTGTGCAAGTTCCCATATGGACCCCAATGAAGACCCTAGCAGATATTAGAGCTAGATTGATCAAAGAGTTTAGAAAACCTAAGTCAAAGGCACAATATATCACAGAGCTAAAGGAGATTAAGCAATATCCAAATTAATTTGTTTGGGATTTTGATCAGCGGTTCAAGACACTGATGGAAAAAGTCAGTTTTGGGATGAGTGACATACAACATAAGGAGTGGTTCATTGCAGCATTAGTACCGCATATCAGGATGCCCTTGATGTAGCAAAATATTGCAACACATAGCGGGGCTTTGGAGATTGCGATGAAGCTAGAAACTTCACCTATTGGCGATATTGGAGTTGGAATGAATCAGATTCAATCACAACTGGAAAACCTGACAATCCAATTGCGAGATATCAAGAAGGGAAGGGAGTATCGTGAGGACATATGGTATACTCGATTTCATATGGAAGGACATCATAAGGATCAATGCATAGATTTATGAAATTACCTACTGTCAAGAGCTTCAAATCCATTAAGTCATGGTGGCAAGCCATGGTGTCACATTTGTCAAGTTCATGGACATCAACATGAAGACTGTGTGTTTATGCAGAAGATGGTATCAAATCCTACAAATTTGTATTGCACATTTTGTTGATCTGTTGGGAATGAAGAAAAGGATTGTAGAGCATAGGATATTCTCCAGGAGAGGACGATGGATGCGTATTATGTGAAGCGAGAAGACCATCGACTGGTGGAGAGACTGCCACTGTAGCATCCACCGCAAGTGGTACAACCAGAGATGTAGCCATAGTTTATGTCAAAACCACAGTTTGCTTCGACACAACTATAGTACAACCAGATGCAGTATGCTCTGCAGCAGCTACAGTATACTTAGGCGCAATATAGTCAATGGTAGTATGTACAACCACAGTGGAATCCCCCACTGCAACAATAGTTCAATAAAGCATAGTATCAACACCGGGGATGCTTTCACGGAAGATTCCAAGGAGGACAAGGTGGAGGTTTTGGTTGAGGATAGTACGAGGTTGCGGACCTATGCAATGTTACAATTGCAGAGTGTTGGGGCACTACCAGAGAGATAGTCCAAAATTTCAATTGCAATGTACCTGCTATACCACCGCATATCACATAGTTGAAAATTGTCCGCAGCTGATTGTGAAGTGGTAAGCAAGGAATGTTCCACCACCCCAGAACCAGAACAAAAATGCAAACCAACCAGTGAATCTGCCACCTAATCTGAACCAAGGACCAATAGTTGCAAATATCTCAGCAGAACCCAGAGTTTAGTTTGTTGATGTTGGTGTCATTACTCACGGAGGTGTGATGACCGAAGATGATGGTCCAATTCCACAAGTACGGTTGGCTAGAAAGAAGAAGGTGCAATTTGATGTCAATGCTGAGAGGGATATGTTCTCTAAAGCACGTGATACAATAAGAAGAGATTTGAGTAAGTTGTCTATTTATGAAATGCCACCTATTTTTTATTCAACTTTGGTATAAGGACCATCATGGCAGGATGGTTCCTTGTAAAACTTATTTGAAAGTTAATTGTCACTGGAAAAATATCCTGATGCGCTCGTCAATATTGCGATTTTGTTGCATTGATCCGATAAGGGATGGAGGGAGTCTGCTGTGAACTCTCTACACAAGGAGAAAACAAGAAAAGAAATGAGGATGAATATCCATATTGGTGATTACGAGATAGATTCAGTTATTCTGGATCTAGGCTCAGATGTCAACATTCTAATGAAGTAGACACGGGAAAAGATGGGGAAACCATAGTTGGTTTGGTCCCCTGTATAGTTGATATTGGCTAACCAATCCAGAGTGACACCAATTGGGTGAGTACCATGCTTAGCAGTGGAAGTTGAAGGAATGAGGACTTACCAAGACTTTTATGTTATCGAGATTGTTGATGAAGGAAGTTTGTACCCTGTACTGCTGGGATTGGATGGGATAACGACATCTTTCCAGTGATCAACTTTAAGAAGCGAGTGATGACTTTTGAGAATCACGATATTAGATTCATAGCCCCGATGGATCGAAATGAAGGAAGAAGGTATGTTGAACCAATTAAGGAAAAAGTTGTAAGGGGATGGGACCATGAGTATAATATCTTAGAAGATTATGTCGACCCACATTTCAATGGATGGGGTGGTGAAGCTCTAGCTCTACATCATCAAATTCAGATGATGCACTGCAGAATTGATAGAATCATATGCATAAGGTATCCATTCAGAAGTGTGGCCGAATCACTCAGTCACTACAACGAGTTGCAACAAAGATTTTTGAGTTACCCACCTATGAAGGACTGCCTTATTTATCCGAATTTCTAGTTGATTTTGAATATAGGGTGTTGAAACCACAGAGGTTATTGGAATTGGAAGAAGCATTGAAGGATGCTCCAGCACGGTGGTGGGAAAAACATAAGATATCGATCAATGGGTTACTGCTATGTCATAAGTTGATGGAAGTTCACTTTGGTGAAACACAACAATACCAAGTGGAGAGGTATTATGGGTAGAACGGTCTCAACAATCATTTTATTGCATTTCATACCATGTGAGTGTCACGACCAAACAATGAGTGGGTACATGCTTGTGTGCACACGTTGGATGAAATACTGCGATAGTGGTATGTCTCAACCAAGCTTAGAAGAGAGATTACAACATGGGAGGAGTTGTCAATTTGTTTCAGCCACACCTTCGGTTTTGCAGATGCTAATCTAGTGACTAATGGTGTGCTACAACATATCCGCAACGTTGTGTTGAAGGTAGTTCTAGACGCATATCTGGTGGACCCGCATGCAGTGCACCAATGATGCAGTCAATGATGGAGTGCTACAATGTGACAAAAGGACTTGAGGATGGAGATAACTGCAATAGTGGTATGTCTCAACCAAGCTTAGAAGAGAGATTACAACATGGGAGGAGTTGTCAATTTTTTTTAGCCACACCTTCAGTTTTACAGATGCTAATCTCGTGACTAATGGTGTGCTACAACATATCCTCAACGTTGTGTTGAAGGTAGTTCCAGACGCATATCCGGTGGACCCGCATGAAGTGCACCAATGATGCAGTCAATGATGGAGTGCTACAATGTGACAAAAGGACCTGAGGATGGAGATAACCCAAGGAATGTTAATATCCCAGAGTCCGAAGGAAGTTGGGATATCGTGACACCAGAGATGCCGACAGACAAAGTTAACTAGCTATTGAAAATTTAGAAGGTCAACATTGGGACATAGGAGGAACCAAAGTTCACAAATATTGGAGACTATTGGGATGAAGAAACCATGGTGAAGATCAGTGATCTGTTACATGAGTTCCAATACTTGTTTCCAAAGAATTTTTCTAAAATGAAGGGGATACAAGGATATTTGGGAAAAATGAAAATCCCATTGAATCCAGATGTGAGTCTTGTGAAGTAGTGCCTGTATCGCCTGAATCCGTGATATAAGGAGAGAGTAAAGGTTGAGCTCGATAGAATGTTAGACATCAAAATCATAGAACTAGTTGATGAATCAGAGAGGATCAATCCTATGGTGGTGCAAGATAAGAAGACACGTGAGGTTCAGATCTGTGTTGATCTCAGAAAGATGAATGACGCATGCCTTCATGATTTGTTTCTGACACCGTTCACTAACGAAGTGTTGGAAGGAGTGGGAGGTCAATAAATTTATTCGTTCATAGATGGATTTTTTGGCTATCATTAGATCAATATTGTGAAAGAGTATTGACATAAGACAACGTTTGTGACTGAACGGGGATGTTATTAGTACATAGTGATGCCATTTGGTCTAAAGAATGGACCTACGATATTCTCTAGGATTGTGGTTGTTGCGTTCAAATATTTTATACAAATTTTTTTCTTGATATACATGGAATATTGGATGCTTTATGGATTGGTAAAGGATCATCTCGTAAATTTGCGATTGATGTTGGAGCAGTGTCGACAACATCAGATTTTGCTGAATTGGAAGAAGTGCATATTTTGTGCGCCATTTGGGATGCTGTTGGGGCACACTGTCTGTAAGGAAGAGCCAAGATTGTGTTGATTCTTAACTTTGCCACCACCCAAAAATGTGAAGCAACTTAGAGCAGCATTAGGCCATGCCATATATTATCGCAAGTTCATCAGAGGATATGTCGCGATCACAACACCTATGGAAAAGCTGTTGTAGAAGGATGCGCAGTTCAAATGGAGTCATAAGTGTCAAGGAAGCTTCAACACATTAAAGATGAGGATGGATACAACACTTATCTTGGTTTTCCCAGATTGGACAAAGGAATTCCATGTTCATGTCGATGCATCGCCAATCGCACTGGGAGTAGTGTTAGCACAACTAGGAGAAGGGTATATTGATCACCTGATTTACTTTGCTAGTTGGAAGTCGTCATCTACAGAAAAAAATTATACCACGACAGAGAGAGAAGGGTTGGTAATGGTTTACACATTGCAGAAGCTTCAACACTATATGTTGGGAGGTTATTTCAAGATGTTCACAGATCACTCTGCATTGAAATACCTGGTGAATAAGCCTATGTTGGGGGGGAAGATATGTCGTTGGCTACTCCTTTTCCAAGAGTTTGATTTCGAGATAATTTGAATCCAGGTCACTTGAATGCAGGACCTAACCACTTCTCACGAATAGAGATAGGTGAAGAACCAATGGACATTGAATATGGGTTACCTGTTGTGCAACTATTCAGGGTTGGAATGGTTGAAGACTACTATGAGCAAATAGTTCAGCTTTGGAAACATGAACAACTCTAGAAGGGCTCACTACAAATCAGAAGAAGCAGTTGGTTGTTTGGGCCACGTATTTCTAGTTGATTGTTGGGGAACTCTATAATATGGGACCTAACAAGATCTTATGTCGATGTGTCCTACCGCATGAACAAGAAAGGGTCTTGGAGAAAGCACATGCGAGAGTTGTAGGTGGACAATATAGAGGCCGCACTACTTATAGGAAGGTACTCCACACAGGACTATAGTGGCCAACTCTCAATGGGGATGCATAAGACTATTCATGGACTTGTGATGTTTGTCAAAGAACTGGGAAACCATCATGAGGGGATGAGATGTCATTAGTACCTCAGGTAAGGATGCATCCATTTGATAAAAGGGTAGTGGATTTTGTGGGACCAATCAACCCATAAGGAAAGAGAAATGGTGCATGATATATCATCACAATGACAAATTATTTAACAAGGTGGGAAAAAGCTGCACCAGTTGCAGATTGCACCGCTACGATGACAACAATATTTCTATTTGACAATGTGGTCACTCATTTTGGTTGTCCAAATATCTTGATGAGCAATCAAGGGAGTCACTTCATCAATCACACCATCCGAGTGTTGACAAAGAAATTCCAGATATAACACAAGAACAGTACCCCCTACCATTAACAAGCTAATGGGATAGCTGAAGCATTCAATAAGGTGTTGGAGCATGCACTCACAAAGGTCTACAACAAAAAGTGTGACGATTGGGATTTAAATATTCAAGTAGTATTATGGATTATTGCACTACCTACACAAGGTTGACAGGGAAGACACCATTTAAGTTGGTGTACGGGAAAGAGGCAGTCATGCAAATGGAATACATTATTCTGAGTTTGCGCATCGCAACAGTGACATGGATGGATGATGAAGGAGCATTGGAATAATGCCTAGCTCAGTTGGTGCAGCTAGAGGAAGACCGCTTTGTCGCAGGATTTCATCAACGTGTTGAGAAGGACCAACAAAAAGCATGGCATGACCGACAAATTAAGAACAATCACTTTAAACAAGGAGACCTGGTGCTTCTATATGACATTAAGTTCACGAAAGATCCAGGTAAGTTGCAAATGCATTGGTTGGGTCCTTATGTTATCAATTTCATTACTGAGGGAAGTGTGGTACAATTGCAACAACTTAGTGGTGTGATGCTTCCTAAGTTAATGAATGGTAGCCAGATGAAGCCCTACAGAGAGGGCCTGGTGCAATGCGATGCTTGAGGCATTGCACAGATTGGAAAAAAAAATTGTTTTTGTATGAGGTGGTAATGAGGAGGTTGGCACACTGGAAGCAATTGGTCACACAAGAAGATGTGTCGAGGACGCAGTTAGGGATCAATGTGGAGACGTCCATAGGGACGAGATAGAGTCAAAACGACAATAAATGCAATAGTGAAACCAATTATCCGACGTTGTTGTTGTATGAGACACCCATTAATGGTGGATTTGACTGTTAGATCGAGAGGATTTGGTGGTGGATTCATGTGATGAATGGCGGATTTGGTCGAAATGATTGGAAATTTTTTCACACCGTCGATCCCACGCTATAAGAATTGACAGGTCGCGACTCAAAGTCACCATTGTGAATATTGAGTTGCAAAGATTGAGTTACAGAGAGTGAGTTACCGAGTTGAGATTGAACCATAAAGCTGAGTAAGATTGAGTTGTAGAGTGGAGTGAGGTTGTAGAGTGCATTAAGTGTTGTTGTGCAATTAGGAGTTATGCAGAGTGCCACGGTTCCACCTGAGATTTTGAGTGAGAGTCTCCAAGGATCAACAATCATTGGTGTCCCAATTGAAGAATAGGTAGCTAGTATGTCGATGGGCGCATCACCCATCACAAGAAAGAAGAGGGGGGCTAGTCACCCTAAGTCATTAACACAGAAGAAAACAAGACCGAGAAGTTTGACTACAGTAGACACAGAAGCAACTGAGACCTCCATGGCAAGGGAAGGGGTGACCACAATGCACATCATTGGATTTGTTTTGCCATGCAAACCTGGTTCCAAGGAGAAGAATCCCACAAACAACCATAGGTACCCCATCAAGATGCCCGCGATACTGAAGGAGATGAAATGCACATTTGATATTGCGCCTTGCTTAGTAAGAATGAAATATTAGGACAATGATATGTTGGTATTTACTGAGTGTACCGTAGACCCATTTGAAAAGAGGATGGGACAAGAAGGTGATCCAACGGTGTGCACTCTGCATGAGTGGGCAACAGGGTTGCAGCGATCGGGGATTCTAGGCCTCATTCATATGCCCCATTTTGGTTGATTAACGAAGGCCAATGCTTGTGCCAATCAGTTGTTGGAATGCGTCCATGGTGGTTACTTGTGGTTGGACTGGCCGATTCTAGTCATCGTAGGACTAATATCGTAGATTACAGGGTTTCCCATGTAGGGGCCCAACCCATCGCAGTACTTTCATGACAAATATAATGACAGGAAGTTGGCCGCTAAAATCAGAAAGAAATTTGGCTAGGAGTGCGACGGGCGTGCATATGTCATGGATACCATCAACGATCAGGATGTGCATATTACAACCAATATTCTGGCCATTAAAGTGGTGTGGAAGAATAGTCTTAACCAATGCACTTCAAGATTAATTTCATGTGTTGAGTTGTGCGCCGCGGGAACACAAATGAACTGGTCGCTCTTTTTGTTGAACTAGTTGATGGAAGATGCCATGACTGTTCAAGAGAGGAAGTGCGCATTAACATACAGTTGGTTGTTTATATTGAGTACGTTAGTTGCATGGATGTATCCCATGGACTACTAAGGAATGGATGCTGCAGTCACCCAAGTCTTCAAGGGTGCGAGGTATCATAATCTCTGGCATCTTAGTGAACAAGACAAGTTGAAGGATTGCGCACCATACAATTTTGGTTGTATTGGGATGCACTATAGGCTTCAGTTGCGAAGGTTTCACGACTCATAGAAGAAACAGTAGCAAAGTATCAATGAGTCATAAGATTCTCCATTGGTATGCATGCAATACACATGCAAGCACGGTGGGTATTGGAGCGACAATGGTTAGCAACACAGTATAAGCTAACTGAGGATGAGCTAGATGCCATAGTGGTTGAGTTGCCTACAGAGTGGAAATCATTGATGAGTCCGGAGGAGGTATCATAAGATGAGGCAGGTCCTCTAGCTGATGTGCCAATAGATCAGGCACCAGTACATGACAGTTATCGAGAGCTGAAAGAGGCATTGTTGAGGACCCTGATAGTTTTGAAGGCCGAAAGAAAATATGAGAAAACACACATGAAGAGAAGGAAAGAGCACAGAGAAGCTAGTGACACAACACTAATGGTAGATGCACAAGTAGAACACATTGTTGCAGCAATTATAGCGGGGACAAGTGCAAGTAAAGTGCAGTTGAAGAAACAATCGATGGAGGGATTTACAAAGGTAAAGACTCATATCACATCTTTAATTAACACAATTTTGGAAAGAGTGTCAGAAATAAATCTGGTACAAAGGATGGTCGAGATCAATACAGGGAAGAGGGCCAGGATAGTGTCGATTCCACCACGTGCAGTGGAAACGTAGAGCGAGGATGTTGACGCATACTTGCAGTAGTTCAAAACCGTTGCACTAGACATTAATGAGTTATCAACGCACACATTGGTATGATTGCAGAAGTTGGATGCATATGAATTGGTTGACCGGGAGTAGATCGTTGGTGACCACCTGTTGAATTCGCAGGAAAGAGAAGCAGCATCAAAGAAAGAGATCAAAGATTTTAAGAAGGAGCAGGACATTTTGACTATAGAAAAGGCACAACTATGGGACAATAGAGCGCGATTAGATAATGAGATTTATGTCATGTTCCAAGAATTTACGGAGATCACAGAAGACATGAATGTTGAGATGAAAGTATAGAAGCTAGGTGAGGTGATTACAGCCTTCAAACGTGACATTGAAGAATTGAACACACTGATAAACCAAGGCACACCACCAAAGAGGGTTGTAGAGCACAAGAGCACCATTGAAGACTTCACAATGCAGCTTGAAGAGATGGAGAAACATGATAAGATGGTTACAGATGAGACTACATAATTTTGGGGAAGTGTGGTTCAATATGAACAATTGGAACAACTCAACTCGCAACTAAGGGAGGCATAGTAACAATTGGCTACACTAAGTACATCGCTCAGAATTATTGCCCCAGCTGTGCAGGTGACAAAAGAAGCGAAATTAAAGGAATTGCAACAACGAGTCACAAAGGTGCAAGAGAGGTAACAGAGGCACACAACACAACTTAAAGAGTTTCAGTACATTGGTGCACAACTATCACTGAAATTAGAGCTTCAAGCATTACATGACGACCAAAGAGAAGTGAATGTAAGGGTTACTGAGCATCCACTTGAGTGGGAGGTTATAGAATGCATGGAAATCAGTGATAAGGTAAAGGAGCAAGTCAAAGAAGTCACCCAAAAATATGAGCACTTCAATATTAAGATCAACGACTATACTATTTCTAGTTGACATGGCTCGAGGGTGAGCCACAAGATTGTGTTGGGGGCATGTTGGCAGGAATTTTTGAGGAAGATTAGCTGCACAACATTGAGGATGATGCGCAAGTTCAAATATGGTGTGCAAGCCATAATATGGTGCGCAAGGTAGGTTGGTCATAATTTTGTAGTTTTTGGTCATTATTTTTCAGTTTCTGGTCCAAGTAGTTAGGAAGTTGATCTAAGTGGACCATTTTATAAAAGGCACAAGCCTATATATCGAGATAGGATTGTAATTTTAAACCATCCTAGATATGAATTATGCTTGTGAGGTGTATCGATCAAGATCTTATATGGAATGTTCCATGGAAGACTATTGTCTGTTTTGTCGCAACTGTGGAACTGTTTTGAGAACCTGTGTTTTGATGTGAAAGTAATATGACATGATGGAGTTTTGATGGAAACATTGTGTTTTATCTCCTTTTACTTTCCTATTTTCCTTGTGATATGATGTGAATGAATTGATGCCACGGTATGATGCTTCTTTCAGAATGGTACAATGTTTTTATGTTTTAAATCATGTTATGATGGTCGATCTGTTTATAAGTAACTATCTTGCTGAGACATTAATGTGTTAATGTGATCTGATGAATAATGGTATGGATCTACGATAATAAACCAATGTTGGGATCTTTGAATTAATGTTGCGATAGTTAAACAATAGATGCACAAACTCCTCCTTCCTACTGCAGAAACTTGGTTCCGACAGTTCTCCCTTGAACATCTTGGGTGAGACCTCATCTGCTCCGTAGGTGTTGCTGGACAGTGTAAAACTTGTATGGGTTGGTAATTAGGGAGATCCCTGACTTAAGGGTTTTGAAAGAGAGTGAACCCCTATCGATGAATCTGTGTCAACAGACGCTATCAAAATAAATAGAAGAACCAGATATGCCTATTACGTATTTTTTGTGCAATATCCTAGTTTTGACCTTTTACACTTGATCTTGCTTAAATTGCAATCAAGTATTTCATTGTTATATTTTGTTCCACACCATGAGGTAGTTATCATGGTGGTTTTTAAATACATATAAACATGATAATTTTAATTTAATAAAAAGTTCCAAGGATTATTACAAGGGAATACACCATGGGATTATGAGTCCACTAGATTATAGAGGGGAAAGGTAACTGGGTATATTAGGAGTGAGTTATCTCTAATGAAATTTCCATATCCTACCCATAACTCAATTTGTAACACCCCCATAATTAATTATTGTTATTAATTCTGTTGAAAATAGTTTATTAATTATTTTATTATTTTTTACAGAAATCTCAAGAACAAAACATTTTGTAATCAAAATAATTTTCTTTAATAAAATATGCTTAAGGGGGACAAGAGTGGATATAGTTTTTGAAGAGTTTTTTCTGGCCCACAACAGGAAAATACAAGTGGAAAAAACCACTAAGTGAGAACTTGGGATGCAAGAGGCATCATCCCCTAAAATCAAGTCACAACTGCTACTTGAGTGCTAAAGAGCAGGAGGCTCATAAATGACCAAGTCCTAGGAAGAATACTATAAATTTTTATGTCCATAAGTAGAAGGATGCTAGCATTGGTCGGGGATTAAACATCTATGTAATGCAAGAAATGGTGCATTGAGAATTTTCTCTTGTGGTTTGAGGGTTCTGGAGCAAGTAGAATTGATGCTCTGGGAGTAGGTTGGGAGGAATGGCATCTCCACTCTTGTTTCCCCAAAGTGTTGGTTCCAAGTTTCTACTTTACATTTTAATGTTGTAGATTATAATTGTCTATATCTATAATAGCTAAACTATATGGTTTCGACTAATCTAAAGACGTATTTTTGTATTCTATACTAACAGAGTAAATTCAGTTAGTAGAACATATTTATTTATATTTAACTGTATTTTCCTAGATGAATCATTTTCTAGATAATTTTACCTTCTATATTTTGAATTTCAAGTTAGCTAATGGACTTCCAAATAAATTCTGATTGCTGCTATATGTATAGATCTATGCTTTTCTTCCTAGTCTTACAAATAAAATCCATTTACTTAGAATATGTTCGACTTATTATTACAAATTAAAAATATTCAATCTTAATGTTATGCATCATCCCAAATATGTCCTTACTTTGCATGTAAAGATAAATTAGCAACTAGTCTCATAATGTATGAGTATCATAATATATCTGCATCCTTCTAAGTAATCGCATGATTCTAAGATATATAATGTTTATCTAAAACCCTCTGATGTAGATTAAGCAATGTTAGTATTTATATCTGTAATATTTTAGCTTTGCCCAAACTCCTTCTAAATAATATTCATAGTATTATGACATAAGAAACAAGTAAGGATTAAGTATGTAATAAAATATGACTACAAGCAGAACCAGTTCATGGATCAAAGATACTTAACTAAGTATTATAATTATAGATATTTTTACTTTCTAAGAGACCTGAAAGTTTGTATATGAGAATCCTTCATCTATCATATAATCACATCATCGGTCACGGGTTACAATATTAAACTATGGTCTGGAAATCCTTTAATTTTCCCTTAACAGGTACATGTAATAAAAACAACTGACAGACAATCGACAAACGAAATGATAAAATAATATCAATTTTAATAACATTACAGAGGTCAATCACCACAGGTAAATCCACATTGTAAATCAAGCAGTAATTATAACTTCCACTCTTTTTTATAAATAATCGTAGGATCAGATTCGTTGGGATATCCAACAAAATAATTAAGTCAAATATTCATCCAGTTACTTCCCCAAAAATCACAATACTCCTTACTACAAAAGGATCGAAGTTTTGGGAAAAAAACACAGCATGGATTCCAAGGTGATTTGTAATAACCTATGCTAAACAACTACACATTAGCAGTAAAGTATTACATAGAGGTAGATCCTCGAGCTCTCTAAAGTTGGGAATCCATACTTACGGAAGTTATGGGATCAAGTCCCATACAATTATTTAAAAGCACATAAATACAATGCAAATAAAAAACTGTATTGTTTATCAAACATAAGGATTCATGGGTTAAGTTGCAAACACACATAGATCGATAGATCAAGTCTTATGTAGGACATAATTAAAATTACAACCAATGAACTGTATATTTTATACAACTCACTTACAAGATGGTCGTAAGAACTCATCACAGATTCCATCATTGTAGATTACAGTGTTAATAAAAGCTATGTAATACAGAAATGTAATACATATCAAATTCATTTAAGCAGTCTAGATGGTTGTAAGACCATTTCACAATGGCTACCATTTATGCACAAGAATTATGTATAAGTTCATTCTTTTAAGCAAAAAGAATCTCTACAGAACCATAAACAATAATAGGTTTAAACCATCAAGCAGTAAAACCATCGAATATGATGGCCTTAAACCAATTTATTACATAGGCGAAAATCTCAAGCTTTGCCACAATGAAAGCTATACAAGAAACCTTTAACACAGAGTATAGTTGCTTAAGAAACTTATTTTAAAGGTTGCATCCACTTGTGGAACTTCATGACCATGCCCTCGGTCCCAAAACTAGAAAGAAAAGAGGGGTTAAACCTTTTTTACATAGTAAAGGTTTTGGTAAAAATTTTTATAAACAAATGAAGTTAAGAATACTTACACTGACGTCTTAAGATGTGGGCTTGGGTGAAGGTGACCTTGTCACCTTCCTCCTAGAGCCAAAATCTGCAAGTAGAACTAGTTAAATATTGGGTAAGATTGTAAATCCTATTATAGAACCAGTTGAAACTTATAGGACATAAGTTTCTTACCATGGCGTTGGGCCTTGGTGGGAAAGGATTGACTCCTACGAGTGCCCTTATCCTTCAAAGTATGCAAAAAAAAGAAAAAGTTAATTAGTAAAAGAAAACCAATAATGAAAATGTACCAAGCTAAGTTGCAGCAACAGATATTTTACCTGCTATAGCAAACTATGCACCAGACAAAAGCTGTGACGATATAAAGGAACTCAGAAATACAGGCCACCGAAGAGATTAAACTCTAGAGTTCTCTTCACCTCGGCAAGAACCAGAACCAGTAAACACGGTGAAAAATGCATGGAAGAAACCAACAGAGTTCCAGAGATCGACCCTCAACCATCCTTCTAAAAAACACAATAACAATAATGCAACCCTTAGACCAAGTGAAAGGTCGTTCAAACCCTATGAAAATCTTCTTTATCACCATCCAAGTGTAAGGCAGGATAGAGACCTGTACTAGCTAGTGGACCTGGCTGCACTATCAACTCGCATCTAGGCCACGTTATCATTATCCCCCAAAAGTTCCATTAAAGTGAACGAACAAGTTTATTACACCAAATAAATGCTAATATAATTTTTGATATTGCGCTAATTACAACTGTACCATAAATCAACGCAGGATCAAAACCCTTTTTTCATATTCCAAACAAACCATAGAACGTCCAAGTCAACCCTAGTACAATTGTAGTGCATTAATATGTGGTGCAAGCACTTTTAAACCTTGGGTTATGGACTAATGGCTTCATGGTCATAGCTGGCCACATACCCTTTCCATAAGGTTCGGGGAAGGTATCAACATAAGAAGTTAGGACAAGACTTAAAACATTGATATATCTATTTTATGCATAAACATAACCTTAGTGCTAGGATCAAACAAGCTCATTCACCCTTTGTTATTTAAAGCAATGGTACCATGATATGGTATAAAACAATAATATAAGGATGTTTAAAGGTAGATTTAAAAACCATGAGAACCCATAAAGCATGCATGACAATATTTCTGCCACAGAGGTGTAGGGCCTCTTGCAATGCATTTAAAAGTAGATTTTGCATTTAGGAATAAATAACCTCGTCATTGTTCATTCCAAAACATTTATAATATCTGCATGGTAACATGCTTGTACAAACCCAAATTCTCATACTTAGGGGCAGGTCGTTACCTCTATGGAAAATCCAAATCCGTATAAACAAAAAATTAAAGGCAAATGATATGCTGGGTTAAGACAAGTATAGTCTCCCACATCTTAGTCTAGGCAAGCCTAACTTAAATACAACTTTTAAATAAACAAAGTTAAGTAAAGTAAATCACCTAAAGGAGTATGCCTGAAGGTTCCGGAAGGAACTGGCCATATTTCCATTGTCAATTCCTATCGTAAGTAGCATGATAACAGATATTAGAACCAACATTAAAATAAACATAGAATGCTTCTAAATTAAAGGTACAAATAACACATGTCATTTTTTTTTGTACGATTCTTAGGTGTGTTACATAATGGTATCAGAGCACGGTTTCAGTACTAGGCTTGAATAGGATTAAAACAAAGCTGCTATAGAAAACAACAAAGTAGCTCTTGTTTATTTTTTTGAAAATTCTCTTACACACAACAAAGATAAGTACAAATATATTTTGCAGGAAATATGGCAGATGCAAGAATGTCTGCAACAGAGGAACGTCGCCTGGAACAACCTTTAAATAATGAAGAGGGTAACCTAAGGGATGGAGAGTTCTGGGTAGATCTAAATGAAAGTTAGGACAATAAATATGAATTAAAATAGACTGTTAATGAACTAAGATATGAATTAAGAAAGGTTAGGGAAGATAACTAGCGAATTCTGAAGGCTCAAGAACAACTAAACACTATCTCGTTACCAAAAATCCATAATGAAGAAAAAGATAAAAATAAAGAATCTGAACAGAAACTGCCTAAAATTGTCCCGTACAATAAACATAAGGGTAGGAAGCTGGAATTTTTCAGCCATAACCCTGACACTTCAAGTGAAGAGTCAGTTAAACACCATAGAAAATCACAAGAGTCAAGCGAAAGCAGTTACGATAATAAAAATAAGAGAAAATATAGACCCTACAAGGAAATATTTGGGGATTTAAAAAAAATAAACCACCCATGTTTAATGGGGAAATCGATAATTATGAAGAGGAAGAGGCATGGCTATCCAAAATGAAAAAGGACTTCCAAATATATAATTAATCAGATGAGTTGAGAGAAAAAATGGCCATTTATAATCTGACCGAAAAGGTAGGTATATGGTGGCAAGACAAAGAAATTTAAGGGTATAAAAAAGAGGTATGTAACCTCTAAAAATTTTAAGAAACTCTTTAAAAGAAAATATTTATCTAAACAGTATTATGAAGAAAAAGCTAAGGAGTTTTGTGAACTAAGGCTAGGAACCACGACAATGAAAGAACTTTGTAGTAAGTTCTTAAGCTTACTTCGCTATGTCCACTACATAATTGATGAGAAACCAAAGATACATTGGTTCCTCAGTTGTTTTCCTCTCATGTTTAAAGAACATATTGAATACGACAATCCAAATATGCTAGAGGAAGCAATGAGGAAGGAAAATT
Source organism: Pseudotsuga menziesii (assembly GCA_001517045.1). Classification (NCBI taxonomy): domain Eukaryota; kingdom Viridiplantae; phylum Streptophyta; class Pinopsida; order Pinales; family Pinaceae; genus Pseudotsuga; species Pseudotsuga menziesii. The sequence continues at coordinate 68,483 of LPNX010692516.1, forward strand.
TCTGTTACGACTAGAATAAAAATAAAAGAGAAAATATGCCTGCTTGGAAAAATAAAGGACCCAATAATTATGATCCTAAAAAGAAACAAAATAAATTTCATAAGAATTCAGGTAATAACTACAGGGAGTACCAGGGAAATAATTATAAAAACTTTAAACCCCAAAACTCTGTTGTAAAAGAACCTTCAAGTGTTCCTAATAAAAACCCATCACATAAAGAACCTATAAAGTGCTAGGAGTATGGAGGAATGCACTACTTTAAAGACTTCCCAGTAAGAAAAAATAATTTTAATGTACATTCTATAAAAGAAGAAGTCATAGTTGGAGACATGGCAAGGAGCATGCCCAGAATCTGCGCTGCACTAGATAATCAGCAAGCAGAACACCAGACCTCTATGGTCGAAATTGAAGGTATGATAAACAATCAACCTATCTCTATATTAATTGATCGAAGTGCAAGCATGAGTTATATTTCACCTAAAATAGTTGATTTATGCAAATTAGTACCTGAAAAGTTTGATAGATCTTGGTTAGTACAGTTAGCGACATGTATAAAATGAAAGGTTACTAGTCTTGTTAGAAATTGTAAGATAATGTTGAATGATTTCCTTGTGCATGTGAATGTAAATGTATTTCCTTTAGGATCCTATGATCTATTAATAGGAATGGATTGGCTAGAAGAGCATAAAATTTTTCTAAACTCTTTTGATAAAAACATTTACATGTATTAACCAAAATCAGAATAATATAAAAGTTAAACGAATTCCTAGGAAGGTAACCATCAGAGAAATATATGCTTTGCAAATGAAAAGGTCAGTAAGAAAAGGATGTAAAGTATTCATAGTTTATATAATGAGTGATAAAGAAAATGATATGAAACCTAAACTAGAAGACATGCCTGTTTTAAAAGAGTTTGAAGATATCTTTTCAGAAGCCCCCGGACTTCCTCCAAAAAGAGATATAGACTTCATAATCGATATGATACCTGGAGTGGTACCAACATCAAAAGCTCCATATCAAATGAATATAATCAAACTCACAGAACTAAGATCACAATTACAAGAACTAATCGATAAAACGTACAATCGATCAATTGTCTCTCCCTGGGGAGCACCAATCTTGTTTGTGAAAAAGAAAGACGAAACACTAAGATTATGCATAGATTGCAGGAAATTAAATAAAATGACTATTAAAACCGATACCCACTTCCATGAGTATTTGATCTGTTCGATCAATTCCACGGGGAAACTATCTTTCGAAGATAGATTTAAGATCATGTTATCATAAAGTGCGAATAAAAGATGAAGATTTATTTAATACAACATTTAGGACCCATTACAGTCACTATAAGTTTGCCGTAATTCCCTTTGGGTTGACAAATGCACCTGTTTCATTCATGTGTTTAATGAACAACATATTAAGTAACTACCTAAATAATTTGTGGTTGTCTTCATTAACGACATACTAATCTACTCTAAGAATGAACAAGAACATAAAGAACGTCTAAAAATAGTTTTGCAAGTACTAAGAGAACAACAACTTTATGCAAAATTCAGTAAGTACGACTTCTTTAAAGACAAGATTCAGTACCTTGAACACATAATTTCCAAGTATGGAATCTCAGTTAATCCAGACAAAGTAAAGGCCATCATGGAATGGTCGGTTCCTAAGAACGTATCTGATATCAGATCATTCATGGGGATTACCAGATACTACAGGAAGTTCATAGAAGGCTTCTCTAAGATTGCTTACCCCATAACCTCGTTACAAAAGAAAGGAAATTTTTTTGAGTGGACTATAAAGTGTGAGAAAATTTTAACAAATTAAAACACTTGTTAATCACTGCCCTGATCTTAAAAATTGTTGATCCATTCAAGGATTTCTTCATATGCACTGACACTTTCAATGAAGGGTTAGGTGGAGTCTTATTACAATACAATTATGTTGTGGATTATGAATCCATAAAACTAAAAGATCATGAGAAAAACTATGCTACGCATGATTTAGAAATTGCTGCTATAATTCATGCCTTAAAAATGTGGAGACATTACTTAACTGGAAGAATTTTTTTACTTATGTCAGACAACATAATCCTTAAATATTTATTTGATCAGCAGAATTTGAATGCAAGACAAGCCATATGTATGTCCTTTCTAAGAGAATATGAATTTGAAATAAAACATATTAAAGGAAAATAAAATGAAGTGTTTGACGCTCTAAGTCGTCATGTAAATTTACTGTTTGCAATCAGTAGCTATGAACCTAATTTGGAAAATCAGATTCTAAGCACTGGAATTTCTGATAAAGAATATCAATTGTTAAAGGAAAAGAATACTAAAAATGAACAAAATCAATTAAAAACAGATTTCATCCTAAACTAGCAAGGACTATTGTTGCATAAAAACAGGTTGCACATACCAAACATTGCAAAAATTAAATTGACAGTCATGGATGAACTACATAAAAGACAATACTCGGAGCATTCGGGTTATCCGAAAATGATTACCATGATGAGAAAAGATTTATTTTGGTCAAATATGAAAAGTGAAGTGGCTGAATACTTAGCTTGCTACCTTGAATACCATTAAGTTAAAGCAGAGCATCAACATCTTGCAGGATTGTTGGAGGCACTACCCATTCCAAAATGGAAGTGGGAGACCATCAGTATGGATTTCATCATTGGATTTCCCAAGAATTTTAGACAGCATGATTCCATCATGGTTGTGGTTAAAAAATTAAGCAAAATGACTCATTTTATACCTGTTAAATCTACCTACAAAGCTGTTAATATTGCATACATCTTCATGAAATAAATATTCAGGTTACATGGCGTGCTGAAAGTAATAGTCTCAAACATAGACACAAAGTTTACAGGTAATTTATGGAAAGCCTTGTTTAAAGGCTTGGGTACCTAGTTAAAATTCAATACTGCATATTATCTACAAACGAATGGGCATACTAAAAGAGTAAACCAAGTTCTAGAAGACATTTTAAGAATATATGTTATGGACAAACCAGGTAAGTGGGAAGACTACCTACACTTAGCTGAATTTGCTTATAATAATAATTTCCAAGTTTCTGCAGGTATGAGTCCATTTGAAATCTTATATGGGATTAAGTGTAATACTCCAATCTCATGGAGCATCATTGTTGATAGATTCATGTTAGGACATGATTTATTAAAAGAAATGGAACTAACCGTGAAATAGGTACATCAGAATTTGAAACCTGCCCAAGATAGGAAGAAGAGCTATGTTGATCTAAAAAGAACTCCTAGAGAGTTTTAGGTGGGTGATCATGTATATATAAAGGTAAATCCGAAGAAAATCTCTTTAAGACTGGGAAAGTATTCAAAACTGGCACCCAGGTATTGTGGGCCATGTAATACCCTGATTTTGACCCCAAGGGGGAGGGGAATGTGTGCCTTGGTTTTTGACCCCATGGTATTGAACTGTACATTATGTATATATTATTGAGATCATGGCATGGAGCTCAAGGTCAAGGACCTGCCATTTATCTGGTGTTTTGTGAATGGTTGATCAAGGTTGACGCCTATGGTTCATTGTGCTAATCGAGCACATCATGTTTTTGAATAACATGTGAATGTAAAAATTAATAAAATACCACAGCTAGCTATGGGACTGCAACGTGAAAGAGATGGATGCATTATTCCACAAGGAATAGGGTGGGGAGTTAGTCAAACACCCGAGCTAATAGGGTGTGACCAGATGTTAATGGGGAAACCCATGAACCCTCAGTTACATTTTTGTCCTCTGTCCTCAATCATCAATTTATTCCAGAAGTTGTTTGAGGCAGTCAATTCCTTGGGCAGAGAAAGGCATGGAAGTCTAATTGCTTGTCTGAGCAAGCTTGCAAGTCTATAGTCTAGGAAATCATGATCTTGCTTCTGACACAAGGAAGCACATGATGCGTGCCAATTTGTATTTGCTCAGTTGGGGGGGGGAATTTTTTCTTGTTCTTGAGTGTCATGGTTATTCATTATTCCTGACTATTCTACCATTCTATCATTCTAGACCATTTGATCATTATGATCAGTCTATCCATGCACCTTGATGGTGTTTCACTACCCTAATTCATGGAAGAAGGGTTCCACTGTGTTTTTGCTGAGTGATTGGGAAGTGGAGATCTCTCGATTTTATGAGACTGTGGCCCTTAGTAGTTTATCGATTTCCCTAGAGACGTGCAGTGTGGTGGTTCGACCATTCTGAGTCATGAAACTGTGGTTACGTAGTGTTTTCTTGAGTGACATTATGATATGAGACCTTGTTTTCTCTATGTTACATAGTGGATCCTTTGTGGCTATGTTCTCTTTGTGGATTGTTGTGATGTGCATCCTTGTTTTGGTATGAAAGACTTAAGAGTGGAAGAGGCCCAGAATTGGATGATAACCCTCATGAAGAGAGGAACCTCATAGACAAATAAAGGGGGGTTGGAAAATCCTTTAATGTATACCCTGGAGAGCACTGAAAGGGAAGGTATGTCCTGAGGGAACTGTGTAGCAGTGAAGGGAATACTTCCTCGTGTTGGGTGTGTAGGTATTGTGAAGTGTTGAGCTGGATAGATCTGGTGTAAGTGTCCATAGCTCTGTGGTTGAGCTCACTAGCTAGAAATTCTACCTTTCCATTTCCTTAGCAACCTAAGAAACCCAATTGTAGGTTGGTTTGGATGTGTCTTGTTGTGTATTTGGCCTTGTGTGTAATCCTTGGATGGATAGTCTAAGAAACCCAATTGTAGGTTGGTTTGACTGTGTTTTGATGTGTATTGGCTATGCGTGAGCCTGTTGTTGCCTATTTCTTTGTGGAAATCATTCCCAGCTTGGGGGTGGTAGTGTGTTGAGAGATTAATGAACACACTTGCCTATGGTTGGGTGGAACATTGCAGTGACATAACTACTTGCGGGACAACTTAATCATCAAGATAAGTATCTTTGTTATGCTTGTTTATGACATGTATTTGCTTATAATTTATTATGATAATGTTGAATGCTTATGGATGGTTAAGTAGAAGTTTACTTCGGTTATGTTTTCTTGCATTTTACTTCTGTATATGCCTTGTGTTTCTACAATGCATTTTCCTAAGTTAATTGAGGCTAGAATCCTGTTACATAGTCAGGAGGTCACTTACTTAGTGTTTCCACCCCTTGGAGTCTTCCCGAGGGAGGCAAAAGGTAGAAACCAGAAAAGGGAAAGTTGAACATGGAATAATTGTTGTGTTTCTGCACCCCAGGATCCTCCTACGGAAGGCAAGAAGGGAAGTTGAAAACAAGGCATAAAGTGTGTTTTCCTATTTTCGAAGTCCGAGGTCGAAAACTGGAAGTTGGAAGTGCAAAAAAGGTTAAGGTCATTTCTTGTTTTCCCTATTTCTGAGTTCCGTAGTGACAGATGGAAGGCAGAAGTCAAAAGGCAGAAAGTGGATAAAGGATTCCAACGTTTGTTGTTTTTACGATTTTTGAGTTCTGCAGTGGAAGGAGGAAGGAGGAAGTTCGATGGCAGAAAGTGGATAAAGGATTATGTCATTTGTTATGTTTTTAATTTCTAAGTTCCAAGGTTGGAAAGGTGGAAAGAGGAAGGAGGAAGATCCGTTAATTGTTTTCATCACCCATTATGTTTCCGATTTCTTATTTCTGAGGTCAGAAGAGTGGAAAGTGGAAGTGCGGAAGGAGGAAGGCAGAAGGCTGACAATTCACTTAATCGAGCCTTTGAGTTTGCGATTTTCGATTTCTAAGGTTGGAAGGGTGGAAAGTGGAAGTACGGAAGGAGGAAGGAGGAATGATGACAATTCACTTTGTCGAGCCTTTGAGTTTTTGACTTCTGAGTTTTGAGGTCAGAAAGGCGGAAAGCGGAAGTGCGGAAGGTGGAAGGAGGAGGAGGAAGGTGGAGTGTGGAAAGGATAGGTTCAGTGTAGAAAAGGTGTTTTCAGTCACATAATGGATCTATCAAGGGAAAAATTACTGTTACAGTGGTTTCTAAGCCCGAGAATGAAGGTTGAAGTGTTTGTTAACGTCCATGCCCTGTGTTTTGAAGGAGAACAAGGGTTCTTGAAGTAAAATTTTTAATTTATATGCATTATGGGGTATGGGGACGTTACATTCCAATATCAGAGCCGTTGGTTGGAGCACTAGGGCCTAAATGGGCCAAGTTGAACAGTTAACAAAGCTATTGGTTATAACATTGGGCCTAGATGGGCCAGGTGACAATAAGTAAATGGTTTTTACTTCCAATTTTTTTATGTCACTAACAATCATGTTTGAATAACACTTTTTTATAGATACATAGTGCTAATTGGAAGAGTTGGTTTTTGGCTCATCCATGAGAACCTACGACATGTATGTTGCGTAGATTCCCTATGCGCACGAGGAAGATTCCATGGAAGAAAACGTCCGAGTTGGAAACTCTAAGACAGAGTCCAACAGAAGGAGATTTCAAGATACTCCCCCAGATTTTGCTGCCACCATGAGAAGCCTAAGGGTGGAGATGAAAAGCTACAGAGAAGATAATTAGAGAATTATTAAAGCTTAGGAAGAGCAGAATCAGCTGAATGCAGCCATGCTATAGAGTTTTAGATGAATCCAAAGGAGGATGAGCTCTAGGCGGCGTAGAGTACGTCCAGAAGGTAGTAAAAGCAATGCCAAAAGAAGAAATAGGTCTTCTAGTGGGTCATCTGACTCTGAAGGTTCCACTGGGGATTCAAGTTCTTCTTCTCATAGGAATAAGAAAAAGAGGCACTACCAGAACTGTTCACATGATGAATTTAAGAAGGCAAGGCCTCCTACCTTTAATGGTGAGATAAAGAATGGTCAAAAGTTGAATATTGGCTTCTTGATATGAGAAAATATTTTCAAGTCCAAGACTACTTTGGAAATATGAAGGCTAGGATAGCCATCTTCAATTTGACTGGAAGAGAATCCATATGGTGGGAGCACTTCAGGAAAGTGAAAAAGATCAGGGAAAGGAAGATTGTGTGGAAGCATTTCCAGAATTTTTTCATGTAGAAGTACCTCTGTGATAGGTACTATGATGGTAATATTAAAGAATTCCATGATATAATATTGAGGCAACTAACCATGGAAGAATATGAAAATAAATTCTTGGAGCTGTTAAGGTATGTTAGGTACATCAAGGATGAGAAAGTAAAAATCTAGCTTTTTTTGAGTGGGCTACCTCAAGCATACAGAGAAAGAGTTGAATTTGATGAGCCTAGAATTCTAGAAGAATCCATAAGGAAAGATAAGTATTGCTATGAGCAAAGCAAAGGAAAACCTGAATACCATAAGGCCTGGAAGGACAAAAATAATGAGAAGTTTGACCAAAGGAAGAAATGTTTCAAACTTTCTCACTTCCAAAATCAGCAAAAGCATCCATCATAAGCTGTGAACCAACCAACTAAAGTGATGGGGGAAAAGTCAGGAAATCCAAAAGAAATCAGAGAACCTATCCAATGTTGGAGATGTGGAGGACCCCATATACATAGGAATTGTACACTTGAGAATGAGTATGTGAGGAAAACTGGCAACATTCAAGAAGCTAAAATAGTGGGTCAAGTAGCAAGGACTGTCCCTAGGATTTATGCAACGTTGTAGGACCGCTAGGCATATCATGAGTCAACTGTGGTTGAAGTTGCAGGTAAGCTTGCTAAGATTTTTGTTTTGTTTTGATTGACCCTGGATCTACTCATAGTTATATTAGTCCTAGAGTAGTTGAGATTTGTTCTTTTAAGAAGTTAAAGCATAGTAAATCATGGTTAGTTCAGCTAGCTACTGGGACTAAGAGAAAGGTCAGTGAAGTGGTAGAAAAATTTCCATTGGTTATGAATGGGCTAGTCACTTCTGTAGATATGAATGTTCTACCACTTGGTTCCTATGATGTTCTCATTGGAATGGATTGGTTGGAAGCACACAGAGTTAAGCTTGATTATTACAATAATAATTTTGAGTGCATATATGAAGAAGGAAACTTAAGGGTTGTAAGAGGCATTCCAAAGGTGATTTCTGTTACGTAGATTTCAGCCGTGCTGCTGAAGAAGTTATGTAGGAAAGGTTGTAGATTGTATGCAGCTCGTGTATTCGAGGCAGTAGATAATGAAACCCCTAGGATGGAGGAATTTCATGTGTTGTAGGAATTCAAGGATGTTTTTCCTGATGAAATTCCAGGAATTCTGCCAAAGAGGGACATTGAATTCACAATTGAACTTGTTCCAGGAGCACCACCAATGTCCAATACACCCTATAGGATGAGTACACTAGAATTGATAGAGTTGAATATGTGGCTACAAGAGTTGTTAAAAAAGAAGTATACTAGGTCGAGTGTGTCTCCTTGGGGAGCATAGGTTCTATTTGTGAAAAATAAAGATGGTACGCTCAAGTTGTTTATTGATTACAGTCAGCTGAATAAATTCACGGTGAATAATAAATACCCTTTTCCTAGGATTCATGACCTCTTTGATCAAATGAGAGGAGCAAAGGTGTTTTCCAAGATTGACTTGAGGTCTGGTTACCATCAGGTAAGAATAAAGGATGAGGACATTCATAAGACAACCTTCAGAACAAGGTATGGGCATTATGAGTTTGTGGTGGTACTATTTGGTCTCAAAAATGCACCGACCACATTTATGTGCCTTATGAATTGTGTCTTCAGCAGGTACTTGGGAAAGTTTGTTCTTGTTTTCCTTGATGACATTCTTATTTATTCTAAGAATGAGGAGGAACATGAAGAGCGTCTGAGATTGGTATTGTGATTTCTAAGGGAGCATAAGTTGTATGCAAAGTTGAGCAAATGGGACTTATAGAAAGATAGAATTCATTATTTGGGTTACATTATCTCACAAGAAGGAATATCTGTGGACCCTGAGAAGATTGAAGCCATTATGAATTGGCCAACCCCAAGAAATGTGACAGATGTAAGATATTTTATGGGACTTGCAGGATACTATAGGAGATTCATTGAAGGATTCTCCAAGGCTGCACATTCCATCACGTCTTTGCAAAAGAAGGGAATACAATTTGAATGGACACCAAGATGTGAGGAAATCTTCCAACAGTTGAAGCATCTTCTTACAAGTGCACCAGTTCTAAAAATTGAAGACCCAGAAAAATATTTTGTGGTGTGTACTGATGCATGCAGTCAAGGACATGGAGGAGTTCTTATGCAAGACAACTACGTGGTATGTTATGAGTCAAGAAATTTGAAGGATCATGAGAAGAACTATGCCACCCATGATTTAGAACTTGCAGCCATAGTGCATTCTCTCAGGATGTGCAGGCATTACTTACTGGGTAGAAATTTTGAATCAAGGACAGACCACTGTGGTCTGAAATATTTGTTTGAGCAACCAACTATAAATACTAGGTAAGCTATATGGCTGGAGTTTTTATGTAAGTTTGATTTTGAAATCAAACACATAAAAAGAAAAGAAAATAAAGTGGTTGATGCACTCAGCAAGAAGGTGTATGAAATGCATGTGGCATCTCTTCGTATTTGCCAATCAGATTTGAGATAGCATATTGTTAATCACACTGCTAAAGATGAAATGTATGTACAGATAAAGGACAAATTACAACAACAAAGTCTTGAGAATATGTATGAGAGATATAAATTGGAATATTATGGACTTCTTACTTATAAAATAGAATTTATATTCCAAATGTAGCAAATTTGAGGAGAACTGTTATGAATGAGACCCATTAAGCTCCATATTCTAGTCACCCAGGATATCAGATGACAAGTGCTACAACCAAAAGGAAGTATTTTTGGCCAAGAATGAAGAAGTACATTGCTGAGTATATTTCAAAGTGCATGAAATGTCAGCAGATGAAGGTTGAGCATCAACACCCAACAGGTTTGTCGCATCCTTTTCCAATTCTAGAATGGAAATGGGAAGTTGTTTCCATGGATTGTATTACAAGATTTCCAATTATTTGGAGACAACATGATTCCATCATGGTTGTGGTGGACAAGTTGAAAAGGAAGCACATTTTATACTGGGCAAGTCCACTTATATGACTAATGCCATTGCAAAAATATTCATGAAGGATATTTTCATAATACATGGATTGCTTAAGGAAATAGTTTTTGACAGGGATCCTAAGTTCACTTCCAACTTTTGGAAGGGCATGTTTGCAAATTTGGGTACCAAGTTGAATTTTAGCACTTCCTACCATCCTCAGACATGCTTCCCATGTATGTGATGGAAAAACTGACCAACTAGGAGGATTATTTACACTTGGTAGAATTTTCCTATAATAATGGACAGCAAGCATCCTTGGGGATGAGTCCACATGAAGCTTTGTATGGAAGAAGGTGTAGGGCACCAGTGAGAAGGATTGTGCTTGGTCAAGAATTGCTCGAGGAAATGGAGCAAGAAGTTGCAAAAATCAGGTAAAATATGAAAGCATCGCAAGATAGACAAAAAATATATACATATAAGCATAGAGTGCATAGAGAGTTCAGTGTTGGGGATCATGTATACCTTAGAGTGAGGGAAAGGAAGATTTCCTTAAATCTTGGAATTTGTGCCAATTTGTCACCGAGATACTGTGGGCTGTTTGAAGTGATTGAAATAATAGGGCTAGTTGCATAGAGACTTACATTTTCTGCTAGCACTAGAGCTCATAATGTTTTTCATGTTTCTCTATTTAAGAAATATGTGCATGACCCTAACCATATGATTGATTGGGATGTCATTCAGGTGGAACTAGAGAGAGAGTTCCAAAATGATCCATTGTACATCCTCGACAGGAAGGTCACAGTGCTCGAGAATCGAGCCGTCGAACAGGTGAAGGAGCAGTGGGAGCACTACGCTCCTAAAGAGGCTACATCCGAGGTAGAGGATTCCATGCGATTGGCACATCCATTTTTTTTCAATTTTGTAGAGCACTAAGGTAGTTCCAGTTTAGCATTTTGTTCAATTTTGTAAAGCACCGAGGACAGTGTTGTTGTAAGGGGAGGGGAATGTACTACCCCGGTTTTGACCCCAAGGGGAAGGGGAATGTGTGCCCTGGCTTTGACCCCATGGTATTGAATTGTACATGATGTATATATTATTGAGATCATGGCATGGAGCACAAGAACAAGGCCTTGTCATTGATTTGGTGTTTTGTGAATGGGTGATCAAGGTTGATGCCTATGGTTCATTGTGCTAATCAAGCACAACATGTTTTTGAATAACATGTGAATGTACAAATTAATAAAATACCACAGCTAGCTATGGGACTGCAATGTGAAAGAGATGGGGGCATGATTTCACAAGGAATAGGGTGGGGAGTTATTCAAACCCCCTAAGCGAATAGTGTGTGACCAGATTTCAATGGGGAAACCCGTGAACCCTCATATACCTTTTTGTCCTCTGTCCTCAATCATCAATTTCTTCCAGAAGTTGGTTGAGGCATTTAATGCCTTGGGTAGAGCAAGGAATGAAATTATGATTGCTTGTCTGAGCAAGCCTGCAGTTTGGGAAGCTGTGATCTTGCTTCTAACAAAAGGAAGCACGTGATGTGTGCTAGTCTGTCTTTCCTCAATTGGAGGGAAAAGGTTTTGTTGTTCCTTAGCATCGTGGTTGTTCATTATTCTTGAGAATTATACCATTCTATCATTCCAAGCCATTTGATCATTCTGATCAGTCTCTTCATGCATGTTAATGGTGGTTCGCTACCCTGAGTCATGGAAGAAGAGTTCCATTGTGTTTTTGTTGAGTGATTGGGCAATGGATATCTCTCTATTTTATGAGAGTGTGGCCCTTCGTAGTTTCCCTATTTCCCTGGAGACGCACAGTGTAGTGGTTCGACCATTCCAAGTCACGGAAGTGTGGTTCCACAGTGTTTTCTTGAGTGAAATTGTGGTATGAGACCATGTTTTCTCTGTGTTACAGAGTGGAGCCTGTGTGGATTTGTTTTGTTTTTGGATTTCTATGATGTGCATCCCTGTTTTGGTTTGAAAGACTTAGGAGTGGTAAAGGCTAAGAATTGGCTGATAACCCTAATGAACAGAGGAACCTCATAGACAGATTAAGAGGGGTTGGCAAATACTTTAATGCACACCTTGAAGAGCACTAGAAGTGAAGGTATGTATTGAGAGAACTATGTAGCAGTGAAGGGAGTACTTCCTTGTTTTGGGTGTGTAGGTATTGTGAAGTGCCAAGCTGGCTAGATATGGTGTAGGTGTCCATAGCTCTATAGTTGAGCTCACTAGCTAGCAATTCTAAATAAAGGACAAAGATGATAAATGATTTTGTCGTTTGTTGTTTTTTCAATTTTCAAGTTTCGTAGCAGAATGAGGAATTTGAAAGGCGTAAAGTGGATAAAGGATTCTGTTGTTTGTTATGCTTCTGATTTTTGAGGCAGAAGGTGAAAGGAGAAAGGTGGAAGAGTCGTTAAGTTTTTTCATTTCCCATTATGTTTATGATTCCAATTTCTAAGGTCGGAAGGGTGAAAAGCAGAGGTGTGGAAGGAAGAAGGTGGAAGGTTGACAATTCACTTCGTTGAGCCTTTGAATTTTCGATTTCCAATTTCCAAGGTCGGAAGGGAAAAAAACGGAAGGCAAAAGGTTGATAATTCACTTCGTCGATCCTTTGAGTTTCCGAATTTTGAGTTTCGAGGTGAAAAAGGAAAAAAGAGGAAGTGAGGAAGGCGGAGTGCAAAAAGGACAGGTTCAGTGTGGAAAAGGTGTTTCTGGTCATAAAAGGGATCTGTCAAGGGTGAAACAACTGTTATAGTTGTTTCTAATCCTGGGAATGAAGGTTGAAGTGTTTGTTAACGTCAAAGTATAATTCCATGGGGTCCAAGTCCATGGGGTCCAAAGAGTAATAATATAAGTCTCAGAACATCAAAGTATAATATAAGTCCATGGGGTCCAAAGAGTCTTCAGAGGGATAGTGAAGGCCATAGATGTGTGATCTACTTGGTGTGGTCAAATCATCTATAACAGATGACCCCTAATGTCTGAGGTCATAGGGGTAACATGATGGCTAAAATACATTATAAAATCCATCCCAGAAGTGGAGTAATGAAGACCCAGGTGGAAAAACAAACCACTCATCAGTACAATACAATAATCAATCTCTGCATCTGACTACAAATACATGTAGCAGTCCTGGATACATAAGAGTAAAATGGCCATGAATAGGCATGATATACAAAATGTCATGTGTGGTCATCACCATGTGCAATATAAAATGGATCAAGGTCTCCATAGTGAATGAAGATATCTGATATACACTGGAAACACTAGAATCATGATCACAAGAGATAAAATCTAATGAATACTAGCACAATCAAGGAGGTAGCATTTATGGAATCCCACCAAGCTAGAAGGTCTTCTACACAAACCACTATGACTACATGTCCTACTATGTGAATAGATGTGTCAAGGTCGAACATAGTAGTCCATCGTCTGATTACTGGTCATTGATGTATACCGTTAATAGACGTGAGATAAACCATCGATGATGAAAATGGGAATCAAGGTACATAGTGCAATCTAATGAGTGTGAATAGATGTGTTGAGGTCTAACAATTGAAAGAGTCCATCGATTAGGGGACATTGATGTATTCATAAAACTGTCAATGGTGAAAGAACCTACCACTGATGAATGTAAGTCTCAAGGAACTCAAATGGATCTAGAATCCTATTCCAAAAAAATATATTTGATGTCAATGGAATGGAATCCACTGGAAGGATGGAATTAAGGCATCCCCCATCAACCAACATGAGGTACTCAACAAAGCTATATATTGTGGAAGAAATAGAGTAATATGTGCATGAACCAGTAACAGTACATGGAATGGACGACATGCAAAGTCAAGATAACTAGGGAATGGTCGAGTCAGGCTTCAACTTCCTTTGAACAAGAGCATAAGGAAAGTGGTGGCTGGAGGTAGGCAGCATGGACTCGATATGCAAACTAGGATGTCTCTGTGACACAGGAGGCATCGATAAAGGCTCCATGGGGATTGGAAGAGTAACCAGTCGGTGGGGATAAAATAAAAGTAACGAGTGCAACACCTAAAGTCAAAAAAACCAACGGACGTGATATACAGTTCTCTGTTTAAAGGCGACACGACTTGACTGCTTCCAAAGATAACATATTTTCCCATTCGGTTTTTTATGTTTTTATTTTTATTTTTTTGGACTTTTTCAGATATTTTGAAAATATTGAAAAAGAATAAAAGTTCTTTATAGTACATAGCTAGGAGGAGACGAGTGTCAGGGACAAGAAAACTAGTTCCAAGTAGTGGATCATACCTATGCTCAATGCAAGGAAACATGTACAAGATAACGACACTCTGGTGGAAGTATCCTTCCAGAAAAGGGGTGATCATGCTGCAAAGGATATGTAAAAAGGATTTACTTAGCTAGACATGAGACAAACTCAGGATATATGGATTATAAATCTGAAGTAGGGAGATGACATAAATCTCAATAAGGCAAGAAAAACTCATGAACACAATTACAACTTGATATATACAAGGGATTCCCTATGGGGATAATCCAACATAAAGTTCAAGAGGAGTATGAAGCTCTTACTCAAGGACATGGTGGGACTAAAAAAGGGACACCCACAACCTAAAGGAGGTATCTTGGCATGGGTACAAGATGCAAATAAGGATCTAACTAGGGCACCCTTGTATAGGAAATCTCTACCATTCACATAATACCACTTCTAATAGCAGCATGAAGGTTTCATGATATCATGGAATGGGTTCGTACCTAAGGTCAAGGTAAAATGGTCATAAGGAAATGCATAATGCAAGTGTATGTGGAGTCCTAACCTATAAGTCAATTAAAAACTATATCTATCATGGGCACGAACGGGTCAAAGTCTCGGAGAGAGTGTACAAAAAATGGATCCTATATGACAACAATATTAGTCCAAAACAACTGGAAATAGTCAATAAAGAGTCCAAAATATAGGATATAGGGAATATTGATCATGACAACTGCATCCAAAGGAAACAATACTATGGACGATAGGACATAAGAAGGAATTTAAGGTGTAGACCCAACCTTCACATATCCACCACCACCCCCGTGAGGGTGAACACTGGAGTTGAGACTAGGTGAAGGGAGTGAAAATCCTCCACATATGGAGTAGAGGGTGGAATATGACCACTCTCGACTCTATGAGTAAGATAAGGGGTTGTGGTGCCCCCCAGTCCAACACCAGGGTCCACATTAGGACCTGGAGTAGGTGATGGGATACTAGTAGTGATATCAGGCATGCCGAACATAAAAGGAATCAAACTCAAGAGAACATAAATATACTCAAGTAACCACGATCCCTAAATACAACTAGTGCAAAGAGCATATTCCTAGGAAAATATACAACAAGATGCAAGCAAGCCAGGGAAAGGATAAATGAGCCCTTGAATGTAGCAGGTATGTCTCTCCTAGGAGAGGTCTGAAACTCCCATACACTATAAGCGGAGGTGTCTAACCAATTATTGTGGCCCTCAGCTTCAATGGGTAAAGAAACTGTGTTGTCCGACCCCTACCTGGCCAGGACATCTATAGAATAACCTCTACAAGTACTCCCTGCAATCTCTAGGCAACTAAGGTCACCCTAATATAATCAATGCTTAGGTGGACAGTCGCAAGAGGGATCGACCATATGGGTAGGGTAGCAAAGCTTGAAGATTGAAAGCAGTAATCGGTACCTCAAAATCCCCCAGATATGAATACAGTCTTGGAAATATATTCGCCACTCACAGAAAGTGTCCGAGGGCTATCCCAATCACAATCGTGTGCACTGCCTCGTGCTTATCTCCTGTGTAAGAGGAGACTCTTGAGAAACATGTATTATACCAAGGATTTGACTCCCTCACATGGACATACACCTACTTGTTTGTGTTTAGTAGTCTTGGAGAATTGACTCACAATGAACTATTCCAAGACTCTAAAACCTAATCTTGCTGATGAACCCTATAAAAGAAAAATGTGTAATTCATTTTAATTAAGCATTGATTTTAATGGCTGTGATTAATCAAAGGGAAATGACTATCTAACTAATGGTATTGTGACTCAGCAGTGAAATAAATGTGCACAGCTAGCAAACAATGCCAAGTGTAATATTGTCTAAATGAAAAAATGGTGTATGCCACTACATGAAGTGCATAAATATTCAATCATTTCCAAATGCCAATGCAATCCTTCCTATATGAAATCCTAAACACAACTCTCATCCAAGCAATCCAATGCAAGTATCTCTTAAATCCATATGTGAGATGAAAGTAATAATGCAACTAGTATTTTGTATTTTCAATATAAAAGAATGAATATGCAATAAAATTCATTAAAATTCTCAGTCTCTGTAGCAAGTAGAAAACAAAAGCCAAGCAAGACATTGAGACAAAAATACTAATGCACTAACAGAAAAGCAAAAAAGGAGATAAATGACTAGAACTACTTCAAAGAAAAATCAATGAAAAAGTGGTATCTGGTCACAAAAGAAGAAGTCAACAGACAAGATCAGTACTTAGGAAGACCCAACCACACTCACAAGCCACCCAACAACTTCCCACAACATTAAACTCAACCAAAAGGGAGGATGTATAGGACTATTTAAAGAACAACAACATATGTACGCAGCTTTTTTCCAAAAGACTTGGATCTATACATGGCGTTTGGCCAAAAACCTACGTGTATACATGACTTTTCGCCAAACACCTGCGTATGTACGCGGATTTTAACCAAAAATCCACGTATACAGAGAAGAAAGTGGTAAAAAGTAGGCCAAGGGTTAAACCAATCTAGGGGAGTGTCAATGGATGAACATATTACTAAATGCGACATAGAAATGGGGAGAAACAGATAGTAAGTCAAGCACATTGTGCCCCCAAACCCTAAATAAAAACAACGAACATCCCCAGTGGAGTCTCCAATTTTATTACGGAGAGAAACTTCCTATGGCTTGGGGGCACCAAAATAGACAGTATGATAAAAGAAATCAACATTTCCCAATATGCAAGAGCAGTAAGAGAATCTAACACTAAGGGATATAGAATCGTACCTTATTCTGAACTGTTGAAGTAGATCCCTATTGAGATTTTCCAATGCAATTGCAATTATAATTTTCTCTCAACAACAACAAACAAACAAAGCATGATATATATAAATGTGTTATAGCTACTCTAGCATATATAATCAATCAATGTTCATATTCAAAATGAACATAAGAAATTAAATACATCCATGGATTCAATGTTCATATTAAAAATGCACATGAATTGGACAAGAAAAGATATTTCTATTAAAAAATCAAAGATACAATAGTGACAAACTCTGTCAACACTTCTGCGAACCGAAGAAACCGAGTCCTCCACTGGGGCCTCCATCACTTTGATCCTCCATATCGGTGATAGAAATCTCACAAAGCAAAGGAAATATTGGGAAGAACACTATGTGATCCAAGGGACAAAGGGATGCAAACTCAAGTATAAGCAAAACTAAGGCAACAATGGACTATACTTTCCTTACTCTTCAATTTCTCCTCCTTAAATGTAACCAAGGGGTTCCTTATATAACACTCTAAAGAGGTAATGGAGGTTCAAATACGATCATTCTTGAGGATTTTGAAAGGCCAAGAGTTAATTTATTCGGACTCATTTAAGGAAACCTCTAAAAATATTTGTCATTTTGCACACATCTCGATGTACATGGGTTTGAGGTCAAAATCTGCGTATACACGCGGGTATTGCTATAAAAGTTGCATATAGGTATAAACATGTAATTTTTGGGAATAATCTTGGAACATCAAAGTATAATATAAGTCCATGGGGTCCAAAGAGTCTGCAGAGGGACATGGAAGGCCATAGATGTGTGATCTACCCTGTGTGGTAAAATCAGCTATAACAGATGCCCCCTAATGTGTGAGGTCAGAGGGGTAACATGATGCAAAAAATACCTTATAAAATCCATCCCAGAAGTGGAGTAATGAAGACCCAAGTGGAAAAACTAGCCACTCATCAGTACAATACAATAATCAATCTCTCCATGTGACTTCAAATACATGTAGCAGCCCTGGACACATAAGAGTACAATGGCCATGAATAGGCATGATATACAAAGTGTCATGTCTGTTCATCGCCGACATGATTTCAGCTCTCATGATCATGATTCCAGCATTTCAGCTCTGGAATCATGATCATGAGAGTTGAAATCTCATGAATATTGGCACAATCAAGGATGTATTATATATGGAATGCAATGGATCAAGATCTCCATAGTGGATGAAGATATCTGATATACACTAGAAATGCTGGAATCATGATCATGAGAGCTGAAATCTCATGAATACTGGCATGATCAAGGATGTAGAATATATGGAATTCCACCAAGATGGAAGCTCTTCTACACAAACCGCTACAAGTAAATGTCCTTCTATGTGAATATACATGTCGAGGTTGAACATAGTAGTCCATCGTTTGATTACCGGTCATTGATGTATATAGTTAACAGATGCGAGATAACCCACCAATAATGAAAATGGGAATCGAGGTACATGGTGAAATCTAAAAAGTGTGAATAGATTTGTTGAGGTTGAACACTTGAAAGGGCCCATCGAATCAGGGGACATTGATGTATTCCCAAAACTGTCAATGGAGAGAGAACCTACCATTGATGACTTTAAGTCTCAAGGAACTCAAATGACTTTAGACTCCTATTCTAGAACAAATGATTTGATGTTGATGGAATGGAATCCATTGAAAGGAGGGAATAAAGGAATCCCTCATCAACCAACATGAGTTACTTAACAAATATTTATAATGTGGAATAACTTGAACAAGATGTGCACAAACCAGTAACAGTACCAGGAATGGTCGACATGCAAAGTCAAGATAACTGAGGAATGGCCGACTCATGCTTCAACTTCCTTCGAACAAGAGCATAAGGCAAGTGGTGACTAAAGGTAGGAAGAATGGACTCAATATGCAAACTGGGACATCTCTGTGACATAGGAGGCATCAATAGAGGCTCCATGGGGATTGGAAGTGTACCCAGTTGGAGGGGATAATATAAGAGTAACAAGTACAACTCCAAAAGTCAAAGTAATAACCCAACCAATGGATGTGATATACAGTGCTCTATTTGAAGGCTACATAACTCGACTGTTTCCAAAGATAACATCTTTTCCCATCCGTCTTTTCATGTTTTTTGATATTTTTGGACTTTTTTAGATATTTTGAAGAGATTGAAAAAGAATAAAAGTTCTTTATAGTACATAGCGAGGAGGAGATGAGTGTCAGGGATAGGAAAACTAGTTCCAAGCAGTGGAAAATAACTATGCTCAATGCAAGGAAACATGTGCAGGATAACGACACTCGAGGAAAAGTCTCCTCCCAGTAAATGGATGATCAAGCTGCAAAGAATATGTGAAATGGATCTGCTTGGCTAGACATGAGACAAACTCGAGCTATATGGCTTATAACTTTGAAGCAGGGAGCCAGAAAAAAGCTCAATAAGGCAAGCAAAACTCATGAAATACAGTTACAACTTGATATATACAAGGGGGTCCCTATGGGGAAAATCCAATATAAAGTTCAAGAGAAGTATGAAGCTCTTGCTCAAGGACATGGTGGGACTAAAAATGAGACTCCCACAACCTAAAGGAGGCATATCAACATGGGTACTAGTTGCAAAGAATGATCTAACTAGGGCACCCATTTATAGGAAAGCTCTACCATTTGCACAATACCACTTCTAACAGCAGCATGAAGGTTCTATGATATTGTGGAATGGGTTCATACCTAGGGTAATGGTGAAATGGTCATAAGGCAATACATAATGCAAGCAAACATGAAGTCCAAACCTATATGCCAGTTCAAAATTATATCTATCATGGGCACGAATGGCTCAAAGCCTCAGAGAGAGTGTACAAAAAATGGACCCTACATGACAACAATAATAGTCCAAAATAGGTAGAAATTGTCAGTAAAGAGTCCAAAATATAGGATATAGGGAAGATTGATCATGACAAATGCATTGAAAGGAAATAGTATGGTGGAAGATTGGACATAAGAAGGAATGTAAGGTGTAGACCCAACGTTCACATATCCACCACCAACCCCATGAGGGTTAACACTGGTGTTGAGAATGGGCGAAGGGAGTGAAAATCCTCCACAAATGTAGTAGAGGGTGGAATATGACCACTCCTGACTCCATGAGTAGGATAAGGGGTTGTGATGCCCCCCAGTCCAACACCAGGGTCCACACTATGACCTAGATTAGGTGACGGGATTCTAGTAGTGATATCATGCATGTCGAACATAAAAGGACCCAAACTCAAGAGAACATAAATATACTCAAGTAACCACGATCCCTAAATCCAACTAGCGCACAAAGAGCATACTCCTAAGAAAATCTACATCCAAATGCATGTAAGCTAAGGGGAGGATAAATGAGCTCTCGAATGCAGTAGGTATGTCTCACCTAGGAGAGGCCCAAAACTCCCATACATTACAAGTGGAGGTGTGTAACCAATTATAGTGGCCCTCTACTTCAACGTGTAAAGTAACTATGATGTCCGACCGCTACCTGGCTAGGACTTTTATAGAATATCCTTTGCAAGTACCCCTTGCGATACCTAGGTAAGCCAACTAAGGTCACCCAAATATAATCAATGGTCAGGCGAATATTCGTAGGTAGGATTGGGCTGTATGGGCAGGGTAGAAAATTCTGATGTTCGAAAACACCAACTGGTACCTCAAAATCCCTTAGATATGAATACAATCCCGGAAATATCTCCAGCGTTCATAGAAAGTAACCAAGGGCTATCCCAATCACAATCATGTGCGTTGCCTCGTTCTTGACTCCTGTGTAAGAGGAGCCTCTTGAGAAACACTAATTATACCAAGGATTTCACTCTCTCACTTGGACAAACAACTACTTGTTTGTGTTTATTAGTCTTGGAGAATTGACTCACAATGAACTATTCTAAGACTCTAAAACCTAATCTTGTTTATGAATCCTATAAAAGAAAAATGCGTAATTCATTTTAATTAAGTGTTGATTTTAATGGATGTGATTACTCAAAGGGAAATGACCATGCAACTAATGGTATTGTGACTTAGTAGTGAAATAAATGTGCTCACCTAACAAATAATGCCAAGTGCAATCTTGTCTAAATGAAAAAATGGTGTATGCCACTACATGAGATGCATAAATATTCATTCATTTCCAAATGATAATGCAATCCTTCATATATGAAAGCCTAAACACAACTCTCATCCAAGAAATCCAATGCAAGTACCTCCTTAGATCCATATGTGAGATGCAAGTAATAATGCAACTATTATTTTGTATTTTCAATATAAAATAATGAAAATACAATACAAGTCATTAAAATTCTCAGTCTCTACAACAAGTAGAAAACACAAGGCAAGCAAGACACTAAGACAAAATACTAATGCACTAATGTAAAAACAAAAAAGGATATAAATGACTAGAACTACTTCAAAGAAAAATCAATGAAAAAGCAGTCTTTGGTCACAAAAGAGGAATTCAACAGACAACATCAGTACCTAGGAAGACCCAACCACACTCACAACCCACCCAACAACTTGCCACAACATCAAACTCAACCAAAAGGGAGGATGTACACGATTGTTTTGAAAGAACAATAGCGTATGTACATGACTTTTAGCCACAAACATGCATGTATACGTGACTTTTGTCCAACAACCTGCATGTATACGTGACTTTTGGCCAAAAACCTACGTATGTACATGAATTTTAGCCAAAAACATGCGTATACTGAGAAGAAAGTGGTAAAAAGCAGGCCAATGATGAAACCAATCTAGGGGAGTGTTAATGGATGAACATACTACTAAATGTGACACGGAAACGGGGAGAAATAGAGGGCAATTCAAGCACATTGTGCCCCCAAACCCCAAATAAGAACAAGGAACATCCCCAGTGGAGTTGCCAATTCTATTATGGAGAGAAAATTCCTATGGCTTGGGGGTATCACAATAGACAATATGACACTAGAAATCAATCTTTCCCAATATGCAAGAGTAGTAAGCAAATATAACACTAAGGGATATATAATCGTACCTTATTCTGGACGGTTGAAGTAGATCCGTGTTGAGATTTTCCAATGCAATTGCAATTATAATTTTCTCTCAACAACAACAAACAAAGAAAGCATGATATATATATGTATGTTAGAGCTACTCTATCATATATAATCAATCATGCATAAGTAGATAAATACATCCATGGATTGAATGTTCATATTCAAAATACACATGAACTGGATAGGAAAAGATATTTCTATTAATAAATCAGAGATACAATAGTGACAAAATCTGTCGACACTTCTGTGAACTAGAGAAACTTAGTCCTCAACTTGGGCCTCCACCACTTCAATTCTCCATCTCTTGATAGAAAGCTCATAAAACAAAGGCAAGCTTGGGAAGAACACTATGTGCTCAAAGGGACGAAGGGATAGTATAAGCAAAACCGAGGCAACAATGGACTATAGTTTCCTTACTCTTCAATTTCTCCTCCTTCAATGTATCCAAGGGGTTCTTTATATAGCATTCCAAAGAGGTAATGGACAGTCGAATCCGAGCGTTCTCAAGGAATTTGGAAGGCCAAGAGTCAACTTATTCGGACTCATATGAGGAAAACTCCAAAAATATTTGTCATTTTGCACACATACTGATGTACGTGGGTTTGAGGTCAAAAACTGTGTATACACATGGGTATTGCTTTAAAACTCATGTATAGGTATGAACAGGAAATTTTTGGGGATGATCTTGGAACATCAAAGTATAATATAAGTCCATGGGGTCCAAATAGTCTGCAGATGGACAGGGAAGGCCATAAATGTGTGATCTGCCTAGTGTGGTAAAATCAGCTATAACACTATTGATACGGTAAAATCTATCCCTAACTTTGTTTTAAGATTGGAAAAAAGTTTATGATCTTCATGAAAAATTTAAAACCGTCCCAAATTGTAAAACAAATAGTTTTTGCTTAAGGTATGAGACTATAAATTTAGGGACAAATTCCAATCGTCAACCTATCAACTTAGGAACAGATTGCACCCCCTTAGAAAATTAGCTTTTATAAATGTGTTCAAGCAATACATAGACATTTTGCATGGATCTATGATGACCTTAAAACTTTCAATCCGCAAATCATGCAACATATTATCCCAATGAAGCCTACTACAAAACATTTTTCATCAAAAACTTAGGAAAATGCATCCAACGCTCGAACCAATAGTTAATCAAGATTTAAACAAGCTTTTACCTGTGAAAATCATCTTTTCGGTACGCCATACTCGGTGGGTGGCCAACTTGGCTCTAGTTCGGAAGAATAATGGAGATATTCAACTTTGTGTAAATTTTTGTAATCTTAACAAGTTTTTTGGAAAGGATAATTACGCAGTCCCTCCTATGGAGAAAATCCTCCAATTTTTTTGGGATATGAGATGGTGTCATTACTTGACGGTTTTTTTAGGTTATAACTAGATTTTGGTTTCTCCTAATGATCAACTCAAAACCAAATGCATAACTGCATGGGGAACTTATTCCTACCGAAATATGCCCTTTGGTTTGATTAATGCTGGAGGAACATTTCAACGAGCAATGGATATAGCTTTTAGAGGATTTATTAATTATGTAGTACTTTGGTTTATATTAATGATGTTACCATGTTTTCTAAACACTGATCTGATCATATCCCTCATCTTATAAAGTTTTTTAAACATTGTAGAAGATATGGGATATCGCTTAATCCTAGAAAACCATCTTTGCGGTAACCCAAGAAATTTTTTCAAGTTGTGTAGTTTTCAAAGATGGAATCATGATTGATCCTCATAGAACTCAGACTATATCCAAAATTACTTATCCTTCCAATAAAAATACTATGCATCCCTTTTGGGGAAAAAATAATTTTGTAAGAAGATTTATCCCTAGCTTCTCTGAAATCGTTCGTCCTTTGCGAAACATGATTAAAAAGGATGTAAACTTTAGTTGTGGTAAAATGAAAAATAGTCGTTTAAAATAATTTTAGAAGCTACATCTCTGAAGAACCTTCTCTTTTAAGTCTTGATTTCAATAAGGATTTTATACTTTATACTTTTGCTTCAAATATTTAATACATTGTTGTATTAACTCAACGTAATCAACAAAATTACGAGGTTCCTCTATCTTTTATGAGTTCTAATTTTAAAGGAGTCGAGCTAAATTATCATGAAGTTGATAAGAAAGCATTTGATGTCTTTAGAGCAGTAAAACATTTTTGACCTTATCTCTTAAAATCGAGAACTAAAGTGATTGTTCCATATTCTGCAGTAAGAAACCTTTTAGTGCAACGAGATTTAGGTGATAAAAGAGCCCCTTGGATGAAATCCTTACAAGAATATGATATTGAGATCAAACCTTCCTCAATGGTTCGTGGACAAGGTCCTTGTAAACTTGCAACTGAGTCAGCTCATTTGCCGATAGAGTAATCCTGATGATAATATATATGATTCTTTTTTGAAAAAAAAAAAGAAATCTATTTCTTTCCTCGTCCACAAGATTCTTGGTATTTTGACATGAGAGTTCTTATTGAAACAAGAAATACCCCAGATAACCTATAACCAAAGAATAAAAGGTCCTTAATATTGAAATCAATTGTTCACCATTTAATTAATAATTTCCTTTTTAGAAAAAAACTCAGATGGTGTATTATTGCATTGTCTTGATAAGGATGAAACTGAAACAGTTTTAAAAGAGTTACACATTGGTCCTTGAGGTGGTCATTTTGGAGGAGAAACTATTGCGCATAAAATATTAAGAGCTGGTTATTATTGTCCTACTTTATTCTGAGATTCGTATGCATATGCTAGAAAATGTCAAGATTGTCAAACAACATTAGGAAGGGTTAAAAAACATGCATTTCCACTGCAACCAGTTTCGGTCGAAAGACCATTCCAACAATGGGATCTCAATATAGTAGGGCCAATAAACCCTCTATCATCAATGCAACATAAAAATGTTATCACTGCAACATATTATTTCACTCGATGGGAAGAAGATGCACCCTTGCATATAGTAAACACCATTTAGGTTGTGCTTTTCTTAGAATCATGTATTATTACTCTGTTTGGTGTACCTGAGTCTCTTGTTTTTTATAATTCCTCTTACTTTCTTCTATTGAATTAACATAATTTTCTTTGCATAATTTAATTAGAGTCAGGTACTTTGCAAGTTATTATCCTCAGGGTAATGGCTTGGTTGAATCCCCTAACAAAAACTTACTAAAGATTCTAAAGAAAACTATTGCCACACATCATCGAAATTGGCACACTGCCTTACATAATGCACTTTTGGCAGACAGAGTAACTATGAAATCTTCAATTGGAAATTCACCTTTATTTCTAGTTTATGGATCGAATTGACTTCTATGAATTTTCATTTTTAACATGATCTCCTTATGAATTTCATCAAGGTTTCAATAGTTTGATTTGTAATGCTAGGCAAAGTATAGACGATTAATTTCATGTTTTATATATTGTCTGGATTAATGATATTGATTTATTATATATCAAAACATTAAAACCATAAAACCCTACAACTATGTCTAACATTACAACAATTAAAACCCTAAAAAATATATTCAAATGAATGATCAAACTTCCATTCAAATTCTACCATAATAAGGATTCATACAAATCAAAACTATTATTACGACATGTGTTATATATCCTAGCTTGGGATTAAGACACAAACTATGATTCATTCGACACATGTTGATCAAAGTACAAATCATGTCATTTCATTGTATCAATGAATATTTTTAGGGTCATTTCAATTTATAATTTTTGCACAAGTTCATGATTTCGTTCTCTGCATTATTATCATTTCAACTCTGTATCATCATTTTCCTTGGTTATCATATCATAGAATGAATTGGGAAATGTTTTGGATGTGCGAGTTACCGAATTTAGGGGTTTTACAGGAACATGGGTTAACATGGTTCGTAGTCACCATTAATGATCACCCTTACCTTCATTTCCTTTTTAGTATAGCCATGATGGCTCCTTTGTGTAGTTTTGAGACCGTTGGTAGTGAATTGCTCGACATTGAACCAGAAGCTACATTGTTAATTGACCAAATCAAATGGGGAGAATTCTTCAAAATAATTGATGGACATTACGTCGAGGTAACTCATCGATTTTCCCTATCCTTTAAGGAGAGTGTTTCATAGATTGGAAATTTACATTTGGTTATCTCCGAGCACATCATAGCGAAAGCAATGAAATTTCCATAGACAAGAGAGAAGTGGCTTAAACGGTGGGACATAAATAAGACCAGATGGAAGTAATTTTTACTCCTCTTACCTACAGATTTCAATGATAAATTTGGGCTCCCTGTGAAATACCTCAAGCCCGAGTGGTTGTTGCCTCTTCAATTGAACATTAGGTACATAACATGTGGCAATGGATTCTCCTTTGTGCATTATTATCATCTAAGGTTGTTAATGTAATTCAAAGGGTCTAAGTTTAATTTGCCATGTTTTTTACTCAATAGATTAGAAAAAATGGCGCATGTTATTCATAACACTATAGAAAATTAGGATCAAAGTCTATTTCATCATGGTTTAATTAAAAAATTGGTTCAATACCATTTATCTTCAAATGATCAAATTTGGGACTAGTTCTTGGTTGAGAATGGCTTCGATCATACTGAATATTGGCCTGATACTACATCTAAATCTAGATAGAAGAGAAGGAAATTCTATGTTAGTGAAGCTTTTGTGTTAAAACCTGGTGCAAATCCTAAGGAATTGAAAGACAGTCAATCGAACCTATTAAAGTATTTAGGTGCCAACGTGATAGAAGGTAATCCCATGTCAATAAGTGTAGGTTATGTTGATTCGAATCCTGATTGAGTTGTTAAAATACCTACCCAAAGGCCTGAGAGGTTAGTCATGTCCCAAAACGTAGATTCTAACTTGTTTGACTGACTTAAGCCAAATCCAACAGAGTCAGTCTTTGTTTGTTCTCGGCGATTTATTTGGAGCATGACAATGATAGTAACTCCTGCAATGATACAACATCAAAGATAAAAACCATTAATTGAGATCGTCAGTGATGATGAGAATATGTTTCCAAATCATGAAATCACTCATGATAATGAGTGTTGTGAACATAGTTGTGAGGAAAACGACCATGTGACTATTTTTCCTAAATAATTTACTGAAGGGCTATCTCCATGTAGAACTGATCCTATGCCATCATCTACAGGAAATTATTCACCTTCTAGGAGTGAGAAGAGTATTTGATAAGCGTTGAAACACAATATTAAGGGTGAGATATCTTGATTGGAAAATGAGATCAAGGAATCTCATTCAAATGCGTTGCGTATGAAAAAGGAAATCAAAACCCTCAAGGGAGAATGTAACACCCCGGTTTTGAATTTGTTTGCATTAAAATGTATATGATGTAAATATTGTATTTAATCATGGCGTGGATCTAAAGGAAAAGGCCCCACCATCCATTTAATGATTTATGTTTCGACAGTTAAAATCGATGCACATGGTTATCATGTTAGTCGATGGCACAGTATATTTTGGACGTCATGTAAATATGCAATTTAATTAAAATACCCACAACTAGCTATGTTAATGAAACATTAAAGAGATGGGGGAATGATTTCCTAAGGAATAGTGGGGGGCATTCAAACCCTTGATCCAATGGGGAAAATAAAAATGTCAATGGGAGAACCCATAAAACTATCAACTACCCATTTTTATATTTTGTGCCCAATCATTTATTTATTCCAGAAATTGGTTGAGTTAGTTAATGCATGGGGATGGGAAAAGTATGGCAGTAAAAATTCGAATTTGAGAAGCCATCAGTTTTTGAAAAACATGTTTTGACTTCTTGGGAAAGTAAAAACCCACAAATGCATTCCCATTCCATAATGCATTCACGTCCTCCCCTTCCTCACGCGTTTTTGGATCTTCTATGTGTTTCTTTCATGTTTTGGTAGTTTTCTTCATTTTCCCCATGGTTGGGAAATTGTTTTTGTAATGCTTAGTGGCTGGGCTATCTCCCAGATATTTTCCTATTGTTTCATCATTCACACGGTTGGGGAAATTCGTTTTTGGTGTTGCATAGTCAAGAAAGAATAGATCCACAATTTTAGGGTTTATATCAATCGTTTTTTCTCATGCAATGCCCATAATCGTTACTAAATTTGGATTACTCACCCAATGGTTGATTTCCCCATTTACCAATTCATTTTTTGGTTGCAAACCATTTTTCCTTTATACTCAGCATGTGTAGTTGTTGTTGTGTGCACCCTTCTGTTTGTTGTTCTGTAAATCCTTGTTTGGTTTGAACTAAAGGAGTGGAAGAGGGCATAATTGGCTTGATAATCCTAGTGCAAAGAGGATCCTCATAGAGAGATCAAGAGGGGTTGATTATTATTTCTTGCACACCTTGAAGAGCACTGGAAGGGAAGGCATATCCTGATGGACTATGTAGCAGAGAAGGAGATGCTTCCTTGTGTTGGGTGTGTAGGTGTTGAGAAATCCAAGCCAAATCTTGTGTAGGTATCCATAGCTCTTTGGTTGAGCTCACTAGCTTAGCAATTCACCTCCTTCGTATCTTGATAAACCCAAATGTAGTTTTGGCTTGGATATATTTTGATACGTCCTTGGCTATGTGTGAGCTTGCGGTTGTTCCCTTATTCCATGTGGGAATCATTCCAAACTCGGGGGTGGAAGTGTTATTGAGAGATTAATGAGCACACTGGCCTATGGTTGGGTGGAACGTTGCAACAACATAGCTGGTTGCAGGAAAACTCATTTTCAAGATAAGTATTTCTTGTGTATTTAACCTCTGCAAGTGTATTTGTTTTAATGAATTATATGAACATTGTTGGAATATATTAAACCCACTCATAACTTAGGATAAAATAATTAATCATTATTTGATTAATTATTCACCCACTAGATTAATTAGTTGGCATGCATTTGCACCTTAAAGTCAATACATGCCATCTATATCCTACGAATGATTTATTTCTAATTCTAGGTTGATCTTGACCACCTTTTGACCATCCAGAATTAGTATGCAGTACTTTACAATAGTTTCTACTTTATTATGCTTTTCCTGCTTTTCTGTGGATAAGGTAAAGCTAGTCAAACTAGGAAACTGGGTGCTTTTTGTTTCCAACCCATCCTTCATGAATTTTCCTCGATTTTCTAGGATTAGCATGTCTTTTCCATATCCTTGACAACTCACTCATTCTTTTTACAATTCGTGAGGTCCTTGATAGATTTGGGAAGTGCTTTAGCCACCTATGGGGGTTTGCTATATTTTGGTAAGTCAGTCTTTTTGAACTTTATGAGTTGTCTCCATACAACTTGATTTTCCTATGAGGGATGCATTATTTATGTACACTATTATTCATCATTATTAAATGGAAGGATACACACCAATATTCATCTCTTCATTCATGTGATTCTGTCTCTTTTCTTCTCTCTATTTTTCCTGTGTATACTTATGAGAATTCTTAGTAGCAATATCTATTTCCTGTGCTTCTTCTTAGAATAATTTCTCATAGCATTGATCACAACCTTTCCATTTTCTAGATGGTATCAGAGCAGCAAGTTTGATCAAGTTCTACAGAGTTGAGGAGCGCATCTAGTCTCCTATCCCTCTCTGAAGAAGAGCGTGTGTAGCTTACAAGATTTTCTCCTAGTTTGTTTTGTAGGTTGCAGAGAGTATCTCCTAGATCATATCGACAACTTCAATATGGATTCAAAATTTCCTCTACTATCTCCTTTCAACTATGCTGATTAGAAGCCAAATATGAGCGCATACTTGAAGAGGCAATGTCTCTTTGATGTCTCCATTGGTGCATTGAGCAAACCTAAGTCTTATGAAGAGAAGATTTATTGACTTAATAATTGTGATAGATCTTATGGACTTATGTGTTTAGGAATGTATCAAAATATGCATCATCTCATAGATTCTGTAGAGTATCCATTTGAGCTTTGGAAGAATTTGGACAAAGCTTTTGGTTTGCAGGTGTCGTGCCCACTATATGCCAGTTAATTAAAACTTAACATGCAGAGTGCTAAACATAAATTATCAACCGAAGGAAGTCTTTTATTTCAAATTTATCGTGCAAGATATATGCAAGCACAATTTCTACCTGACATTGTTATATATTGGTATGCAATCGTAATTGTTGTAGACTAGATCACACCTGCTTGAAAAGAAATCAACCCTAAGCCTATTCATAAAATCACACTGTAAATCTAATCATATTTCAACAAAATAAATTATTATAAAACAAGATCTAAATACATAAACCTGAAAGCAATGCTAAGTTGGCCAACGATCTATCAAAATGAATTAACAGAAGAACACTATGATAAATCAAATGAATAAAACATGAACTGAATAATAAAACAACTATGATAAATCTAATGAATGAAAGCATGAGTTAACAATTAACAGATCTACAAATTAAAACACTTACAATCAACACTACCAGCATCTGCTCAGGGAAGAGGGCCCTTCCTCCAATGAGTAGAGCTGGATCTCCACAATGAAAGTCTACAACTCTAGAATTAAGAAACTGCCAGCATGTATTATCATAATGGAAGAATTACAATAGATCTGGATCAAATCCTACATCATAACATTGTGTTCTCTCCTATTTTACATCTATCATCCATCTCCTATCCTGCCTAATCTATCATGCTTAATATTTATCCCCCTCTCAATGAGATTGATTACATATTTATACATAAAATTATCTCATGGAAATGAAGAACTGAACCCCCAGCTTGTGATTTGTAACAGCTGAAACATGGCCGTAACTGCTGGCAACTTTGGAAACGGCCGCAACACCAAATCTGGAAAATACCCTCTAAAAGAACCACTTGCATATCGCAAACCGTAGCTTTTTTTGGCGATTTCCCTATGATTTATATAAATGAGGATGTTACGCACAAAACCCATGTCTCGGATTTTTGAGATTCGTTTCCATCTGCCCGCAAATCAAGACGTGAATCAAGGTGTTCTTATGTGGCATGCATTTTTTGTTAAGGTTGTAACAGCTGGCTATGAGCGTCCTGTACGTGACAAATCACTCCACAAATCCTCATTAGTAAAATTATGCATAATAGTCTTTTAATTCATCAAAGATATCAAAAAAAATCACTATTAACCACTTAAAACATCAATGGAAGTAGTATGCTGTTCAACGCGTAGCTACAACAAATGGATGAAAAATGGAATGATAAATGAGAAATAATGGTAAGAAAATAGATGAAAGGTATGTCGATAAATGATGGAAAAATGGACAATTCCAGGGCCCAACATCTCCCCCAAACTGAAGTTGTTGCAGGTCCTCATGCAACCCAATAACTGTGTGGCATCCAACTTGGAAAAAAAACGCATTCACTTGTTCCTTCATTTTACCATTTGCACAGCTGCAGCTAGAAGAAATAGAAAGTTTAACACAAATTGGCAGAGTCACTTAGCGGAGGATTTAGCAGAAAATTTGGCGGATTCGCAGCTCTTTAGTAGAAATTTGGCAAAGTCACAGCTTATTTTAGCAGAGAATTTGGCGAAGGTTTTAGCGAAGATTTTGGCGGAAACAACGCTAAATGTAGCAGCAAATTTGGCAGAGTCAGCTTATTTTAGCAGAGAAGTTGGCGACGGTTTTAGCGGCGAATTTGGTGGAACAATGCTAAATTTAACTTCGTATCTAGCGGACTCGCAGCTGCCGGAAAACGGCCGTTGGAAAAGATGTCGGAGCTGCTGGAAAACGGGCAGCTGCCGGAAAACGGTCGCCGGAAAAGATGTCGCAGCTACCGGAAAACGGGCAGCCGCTGGAAAAGATGTCGTAGCTTCCGAAAAACAGGCGCCGGAAAAGATGTCGCAGCTGCCGAGAAATGGGCAGCTGCCGGAAAATGGTCGCCGCAAAAGGGGAACGGTGTTGCAGCCAACGGAAAATGGCAAACGGCAATATTTTACTGCGTTTTAGCCTTTTTGAATGGGAAACTTCTGAAGCCATTTTCTCCCAAACGACGAACTGGGTTGGGCTAAAATTTTTCAGGCAAGTATCTACCACTCTAGTGCATCTCCACGCCAAAAATTAGACAAACCCACATCACGGTTTTCGAGAAAAATGTGAATTGGATGTAGGTGATGATGGTCATTTTCTCGAAAACCGTGCACTGGATTGAGCTAAAACTTTCCACGGTTGTTCATCATGTTGTTATGCATTTCTTGTATAAATTTCATGAGGATCCAATTCATGGTTTGTGATATATGCTCAATTCAAATTTGACATTTTATGTGAAGAACCATATGCATCAAAATTATGAATGTGAATGAAAAATAGCAAGCATAGTAGCTCCTCCCCCAAACTGAAGAATTTTTCATGTCCTCATGGAAAGTAGGAGTTGTTATCTTAGTTGGAAAGTAGCCATCTCCCCCAAACTTAACATATGAAGCATTCAATGATTCTCAAATTCTCACAAACATTTCACTTGTAACAGCTGGCCCATTGCTCCATGGAGAAGAATATAGCATAGATCTGTTTAGAATGTTGCTACATAAATGCATATATCAAATTTATATGGCTCTCAATCACTCAACAATACTCATGCATATAACTTTGTGATAGCACCAAACATAATTCAAATCAGCGCATGGTATCAAAATGCCAATTTTACCATGTAATTAAGATGAAGTAGCAAAGATGTGGCTGCTCCAAGATAAAATATGGAAATTTCGCTGAGTTTTGTAGCTCTCCAACCTTCATGTGGAGAAAGGAATGTCATAAAATTGTCTCATCTTTTACCTACAACACAATACTGTTAAAGATGTGTTGGAGTATTGCTGTAATTACTGATTTTGAAATATGCCCATAAAAGATTAGAACCAGTCATAAATGTTATCATTCCTCTGCCTTGAATGTACAAGATAATGCTGGTATGCATTGCTACAGGAATGTTGTGATTTCTATTCCTCATAATTACAGTAATAAGACTTGATATTATTACTTTCAAACTTTCCTTCTATCTTATATATACTGAAAATGATGATATGTGGTTTTTGATAGAAGAGACATTCATGTAACTTGCACTAAGTCCCCTATATTCTTCTTCAGCCACAACATCCATGCGTTTGAACCGATTTATGTATTAGATGAACCAAGAAACACATACCTTTGAAATGCATCCTCTGTTGTAGGTTCTTGTGTGGCAGCAACAAGACTTATTTTCTTACTGCTGGTTCTTGTGTGGTAGCAACAATGATTCTTTTCTTACTGCTGGTTCTTGTGTGGCAGCAGCAAGACTTATTTTCTTACTGCTGGTTCTTGTGTGGCAGCAGCAATGATTTTTTTCTTATTGCTGGTTCTTGTGTGGCAGCAGCAAGACTTATTTTCTTACTGCTGGTTCTTATGTGACAACAATAAGGTATCATTTTTTCATGCTTGGTCAGTTGGGTTGGTGAGATGTTGGATTGGAACTTGAAGCGGATGTGCATGAATGATGAAGTGTTAAAACTGAGTGGGAAATGATGGGAATGGATGGACATAATATGCTATATATAAAATGGAGATGGCTAATGCTTAGTGGTTCTTCATGACATTTTCCTAAATCTTTAATAAATCAAAAACTCATGCTATTTTACCTCAAGTTTTACCTCCATGGAAGCCTTGGTTGACATGAATGGACCGGTGTATGCTGGAGCTATATAGGCTGATCTGATGCTGAGACATATGTATATGAGAGCTGAACCTGGATGAGACTGAATTTGATCCATGATGTTTTGCTAGTTGCATGTAAGACTAACTGCTGAGATAATTGATGAGGAGAAGTTCTACCATAGAAGCAGAAAGTCCTTTCTCTTATTCTGAAAATCAACTACTGAACTGAAAATGGAAAGGAATTGCAAAAATACTGAACAAATGATGCTGCAAATCATTGTTGAAACCATTAGATCACATAATATTCCACTGCTACAAACCCGAGGTACAATTTTTACCATGCAAATGAATGTGCTGAAGTCGAGCATGGAAAGAAATCATTGGATTACCGGCCATTAATGTATGCCGTTAACCAATGTGAAGAAACTCACCTTTGATGACAATGAGATCTAAAGTACCTTAGTGCATATTGACAGGTATGAATGGATGTGCTGGAGTCGAGTCACCTACAAGATTTTTCAATCAAGAGGCATTGATGAATCCCCATGATTAACAACAAGGAAATCTGCCATTGATTCATGGAAATACCAGGGCACTATAAAAACTCTAATCTTGGTCCCAGATGATGTGTCGGAGTCGATGGGACAAGACCATTGGAAGGTGGACCTTAATGCATTCCACATCATCCAATATGAGTACAAAATAAATGTTTGTGAAGAATCGTAGTGAAAAATAGGACCAACATGAAACTCAGAAGCGAAAAGTATATGTGAAGTCATGATGTAGTAGTGATGGGAAATAAAATGGTTATGGTGACTACATAAGCAGTGGAAAATGGGACTTCGACATGAATGGAATTTTGGGGTTTTGAAATGAGGAGGGTGAATGAATCTACCATAGGGAAATTGGCTTCTTAAGGGCTTTCTTTTGGCAACAAGTGGGATGACAGGTGTCTAAAAATGATTCTTGGCATGTTGCAATGAGAATTGAATTTCGGAAACATTGGACTCTGTATAGTTTGCACATCAATCTCTCCATTTTTTTATGTGTTCAATCCAATTGCAAATTGAAAAAAAGTCTTCAAGAATCACTCGTGCATGCATTGACCTTCTTCTTCCAAGGACGTGCAAAAACCTAGCATTTTCCTGCAATAAAACATGAGATGATGGAAGAAGAGAGATGATTGGTCTCTCTTCACCCAATACTTACGAAAAAAAAAACAACAAGAAATTACTCATAAAACAAATCCAAATAAAAATGAACAAAGCAAAATCCATTTATACCTGCGGGAGAGCAATGTCCATCTAGACTCACCAATGGTATTCTGATCATAGCTTCTTCGTTCCTTGTCTAATTTGAGTGATTCCAAATCCAAATGAAATTAAATTCATAGGTATATTTCCATTAGAAACATGTTTTTAAAATTCTATGTAATGATGTTCCAAATCACTCAGTAACATCCTGCATAACAAGGTGTTTTTTCGAATTCTGGACTAGACCAACAGTCACGGATTTAGGCTTAACTTTTTCGTTTGATAACGGATTGATGTGATTCCAATTGGATATAAAATTATATTCATGTAGGTATCTCCATTAGAAACATGTTTTTAATCCAACAAGAATTGATGGGTCAAATAAGCCAATGAACAGTCTAGAAAATAGAGTTTTAGGAATGCAGATTTGTGATAGGAAGTCAGTATTTTGGTCATAAAATTTGCGTATGACATCAGAATGGAGTGGTTCAAATTGCATTGTAAAATAGATTCATAGGGTAATATACCAATGAAACAGGTTTGCAAAATATGTCCAATAAGGCATCCAAAAATGGACTGTCCCAGCTCTGTTCCTAAGCTGCTAGCTTCACGCCCTGTTAGTATTTTGGCCATAAAATTTTCGTTTGACACCTAATTGTAAAAATTCAAATTGTTTTGGAAACTAGATTCAAAGGGATACTTGGGATGTAAATAGGTTTTAAAAAATAAGTTCATTTGGTCCCTAAAAAATGGACTGTCTCGACTGTGTTTCAGTAAAAATTTTAAGCCAAAAATGTCACCAAAAATTTTATAAATGAAATTTGACCCCAAAAAGTGATTGGAATAGATGTGGACATTTTTAATGATGTAAATTTAAATATAACACACATCCATACCAAAAATTTCAAGCATTGAGCACCTGGATTGACTTGCACAGTCTGTTGCAGCTGAAGCTGCAACTCTTAAAAAATGTCATAATATTGAAATAAAGCATGTGCATTTTTATGGAATTCATGAAAACATCTCATACCCATTCCTTATCTTTCTACTTTCTGATCTTCCAGATCGCAACAAGGTGCAATAAGAGAGCATACTTATTCAAAAATAAAAAACAAACAAAAGCATGGTTTTATTCTGTTACTCTATCCTACCCTATTCTACTTGGAAAAATAAAACAAAATTCAAGTGTATGCATATTTCCAATGGAGCCATTTTCGAAAAAGTGACTCAAGTATGCTCATACTCCCAATAGAAAAATATAAATTTATGAATGCTAGGATATGAGAGATCAACTTCCCTTGAAATGATGGTGCCAAGAATTGGTGAAGCATGGAATGATGCTGCAGACTGATGACAGATTGAAACCAAGCTTCAATATAGTCATTGTTCCCTTGATTGCTCATGTATGTTACACCATGAAGATCCTTATTAAACTGACCTTCCTCAATGCATAAGAGTTTCATATCTAATGATGTGAATGATGCTTTTGGTTCCAATGGTTGTTCTCCATAAAATATTACGTGTGTATTGTTGATATTCTCTGCTTGCTTATGAGGACTAGAAGAAACTCCATCTGCAAAACTTGGATTTAAAACATGTTCAGGCCTCATATGGATTTGCTGTAACAACGCACAGCCTTTTTGCAATGGTGTAGATGAGGTAGAACAAGAGGGAAGTGTAGGAACATTTTGCAGTTCAGCACTGTAAGCATACTGTACTGCTTTATTATGGTTAGGGTGGATGGTGGATTGGACAGGAAATTGTGTTGGATACCAAGGAGTTTGATGAGAAGATAGATGTGGCTGATGTAGATGATTGAGTTGTGAGGTTGATATTGAAGGACCAAGTTGTGTTGCATCATGAGGGAGAGTGGCCATATGATCATAGGATGGGCCATTCCAACCTTGTGGATAAGGTAGGTAAGAGTTAAATTGAGGCTGCAACAGCTGCCGTGGTGGAAGAGTATTCAATGATTGAGTATAAGAGTAAGAAAATGGAGGGATAGAATTTTGAACCATAGATGTAAGCTATGGTTGACATGACTGTTGCAACGAGTTGGCTGCAACTCCCAGATCTCTATGATATGTTTCTTTCATCTTTGGTAAGGAGGGACAATGATTTGTGGAATGATTCAAGTCACATATACCACAACTTTCAAGACTATCCAAAGGGAAATCCCTTGCTTCTATTATTTCCTCCTGCTTTTCCTTATCCTGCAAAACACCCAATTGTAAATCAGCTTTAGAAATGTCAAATAAATTGCTGATTTCAGCTCGTAAAACTCTTGTTTTTGCAGCAGATTTCAAAAATAAAGATAAAAGTTCCGTATAATTCTTACCAGTCTTGAAGTTTCCTCTTGAATACCTTCTACATAACTCACAAATATCATCATATGCTAACTGAAATACATTACATGTTCTGATCAGATTCAATATTTCTAAACATTCAGCTTGGATTCCCTTGAGTAGAAGTGTTTTTAAGATTTCCTTCCCCAGTTTCCTCTGTTTGGATCTTTGGAGGTTATATTGAAATCGTTCTATATATTCCTCCAGACTCTCTTCTTCTCCTTGTGTCATTTCGAAGATGTCTTCATTGACCCTACAATAATCTTGGTACCTTTTCAAGAACACATGTTTCATGTCTTCCCAAGTTTGTATACAATTCCCACTGAGGCTCATGAACCATCGAAGGGCTGTTCCTTTTAGAGTAAGGGGAAATACATTCAACTTTATGCTGCAAAGATTGAAAATGAA
This sequence comes from Pseudotsuga menziesii, assembly GCA_001517045.1. Taxonomy (NCBI): domain Eukaryota; kingdom Viridiplantae; phylum Streptophyta; class Pinopsida; order Pinales; family Pinaceae; genus Pseudotsuga; species Pseudotsuga menziesii. The sequence goes on from LPNX010692516.1 coordinate 106,186, forward strand.
ATAAAACTGAATGTAAAGACAGAAAATTAACACTCAAAATAAATTCAATAAACTGAAATGTAATCACGCAACCTATATGCCCTATTTTAACAATGCATCTGCAAAACAATGTCAGATGTACTATTGCACAATTGATAACTTCCCCGGCAATGGCGCCAAAATGTCGTTCCCACTATATGCCAGTTAATTAAAACTTAACATGCAGAGTGCTAAACATAAATTATCAACCGAAGGAAGTCTTTTATTTCAAAGTTATCGTGCGAGATATATGCAAGAACAAATTCTACCTGACATTGTTATCTATTGGTATGCAATTTTAATTGTTGTAGACTAGATCACACCTGCTTGAAAAGAAATCAACCCTAAGCCTATTCATGAAATCACACTGTAAATCTAATCATATTTCAACAAAATAATTTATTATAAAACAAGATCTAAATACATAAACCTGACAGCAATGCTAAGTTGGCCAACGATCTATCAAAATGAATTAACAGAAGAACACTATGATAAATCAAATGAATAAAACATGAACTGAATAATAAAACAACTATGATAAATCTAATGAATGAAAGCATGAGTTAACAATTAACAGACCTACAAAATAAAACACTTAAAATCAACACTACCAGCATCTGCTCAGGGAAGATGGCCCTTCCTCCACTGAGCAGAGCTGGATATCCACAATGAAAGTATACAACTCTAGAATTAAGAAACTGCCAGCATGTATTATCATAATGGAAGAATTACAATAGATCTGGATCAAATCCTACATCATAACATTGTGTTCTCTCCTATCTTACATCTATCATCCATCTCCTATCCTGCCTAATCTATCATGCTTAATATTTATCTCCCTCTCAATGAGATTGATTACATATTTATACATAAAATTATCTCATGGAAATGAAGAACTGAACCCCCAGCTTGTGATCTGTAACAGCTGAAACATGGCTGTAACTACTGGCAACTTTGGAAACGGCCACAACACCAAATCTGGAAAATACCCTCTCGAAGAACCAACTACATATAGCGAAGAATAGCTTTGTTTGGTGATTTCCTCATGATTCAGGTAAATGAGGATGTTACGCAAAAAACCCATGTCTCGAATTTTTGAGATTCGTTTCCATATGCCTGTAAATCAAGATGCGAATCAAGGTGTTCTTATGTGGCATGCATTTTTTGTTAAGGCTGTAACAGCTGGCTATGAGCGTTCTGTACGTGACAAATCACTCCACAAATCATCATTAGTAAAATTATGCATAATAGTATTTTAATTCATCAAAGATAAAAGAAAATAATCACTATTAACCACTTAAAACATCAATGGAAGTAGCATGCTGTTCAACGCGCAGCTACAACAAATGGATGAAAAATGGAATGATAAATGAGACATAATGGTAAGAAAATGGATAAAAAGTATGTCGATAAATGATGGAAAAATGGACAATTCCAGGGTCCAACAACAGGAAATAGAAGATGAAGCATGGAGCGAACCCAACATCTCCTCTTGTTCTCTCTCTCAAGATTAATTTTACTCTACATTCTTTGATGAAGTTGATCATGATGAATAAGTTTCTCATACAGTTCATGTTTCTTCTACTCTCCTTGATTCGAATGCTTCCTTCTTCAATGAAGAAGCAAATATTGAAGATCCATCTTTTTCTGTGTCTCTTGAAGGTGAATTTTCTTCTTGTGATACTATTGATGAAAAATAAGTAACATATGGAGCTTCTATTGATATTGATGATGATCCTATCACCCATTCATTTGTCTCTAGATATCCTATCTTAGATTCTGAGATCTATGTGCCAGATCCTTCACACTTTGTGCATAACTCTCTCATTGATAGTGCGTAACCCAGTGACTTCCAGGATGCTTTCTTAGACAAATCAAGACTTATTTGTGTCATACCACTTACCTTACTTGATCTCATGTGATTTAGCATATCCTCCTTTTTTCTTGGCATCAATACTCAGATCCTCCTTGAAGATTGTTAACATCTCATTATTTCCTCCTTTCATACAGAGGATTCATTACCAATGTATTACCATGAGTCTACTGATATGCTTATATGTGATCCTTTGGATTCTTATTTAGAAGCATATTTTCAGGTTGATACAAATATCATACCACCATCCATACCATCTAGCATACCTCTAAATAATTCTAAGACTATACAAATCCCAAGTTCACTAGTTGATTCCTCATTGGTCTCTTATGCAGTGATATTTATCTTACATGGTTTGAAGTCTTCCATATCTTTCAGTGGTTATCCATGACCTTAGTCATATTTGGACTGATATTAAACATGTTTGGATCTGTTATAAATACTTATGGTTAAGATCTTATGCCCATCCATTATTCATATTTTTACACCTATCAGTTTTCCTCAGCTGCTCATAGTTTTCCTAGTCTGGCCCTATATTCTCATGGAGCCACTGAATCATTTTTCCTTGTTGTTACATATGATAATATTTATGATATATCAAAGTTTTATCAACCTCATATCAGATCTAGAAAAGTGCTACATCATATTGGAATATTGACATGTGATCCACATCACAATTTTGCAGCTATTCAGGGAATTGGGTGTGAAATAAATTGTCTTCATTTTTGTGCTCTTTGGAAAGGAGTATGCACAGATCTCTTTTCCATTTCAGATTGTGTTTGTAGATCATATTTTTATAGAAGCAATAAACATTTAGATAATTATCCCACTTCATCAGTTGATGAGATACAAGGAGTCTCTCCTCTTCCTTCTTGCAGGTTCTATACTCTAGCGCATGATCATGGAGTTCATGATTTCTTTAGCAAGTCCTTCATCCAAAAGTAGTTCATTCAGCCCATTAAAGTGAAGAAGAAGATATGTTGAAGACATATAATTTCAAATTGTGTGCCTTGTCCTATCTTGAGGGAGGATTTTCTCCATGTGGTTTTTCCTTTTTCCTCACTTTTTCTGGACATAATAATTGTTAAAGGGTGACCATAGCCTTGTTGTTGGGCCCTATATGCATCCATATTTTTTGCATACCATCATAAAGTTAGACTTATATGGGGGTGTTGGAATATATCAAACCCACTCATAACTTAGGATAAAATAATTAATCATTATTTGATTAATTATTCACCCACTAGCTTAATTAGTTGGCATCCACTTGCACCTTAAAGTCAATACATTCCATCTATATCCTAGGAATGATTTATTTCTAATTTTGGGTTGATCTTGACCTCCTTTTGACCATTCAGAATTAGTATACAACACTTTACATCATATTCTTCTTTATTATGCTTTTCCTGCTTTTCTATGGATAAGGTAAAGCTAGTCAAACTGGGAAACTGGGTGCTTTTGTTGCCAACCCATCCTTCATGACTTTTCCTTCATTTTCTAGGATTAGCATGTTTTTTCAGTATCCTTGACAACTCAATCATTATTTTTCCAATTTGTTAGGTCCTTGATATATTTGGGAAGTTCTTTAGCCACCTATGGGGGTTTGCTATATTTTGGTAAGTCAATCTTTTTGAGCTTTATGAGTTGTCTTCATACAACTCAATTTTCCTATGAGGGATGTACTATTTATGTACAATATTTTTCATCATTATTCAATGGAAGGATACACACCAATATTCATCTCTTCATTCATGTGATTCAGTCTCTTTTCTTCTCTCTATTTTTCCTGTGTATGCTTGTGAGAATTCTTAGTAGCAAGATCTATTTCTTGTGCTTCTTCTTAGCATCATTGCTCATAGAATTGATCTATTATTTATACAAACATGTTGAATGCTTGAATATATGAATTGTTTATGCTGTATAATTTCTTTTGTTATGCATCGGTGTATGTTTTATTTCAATGCATTTTTATTATTATGTTCATGGGGTTAGTTTCCCTGCTTAAATAATAGCAGGAGTGCCATAGTCGTGTCCTCTCGGATGGGAGGGGATGTGACAATGAATTTTTATTATGGGTAAATAGGCGGCAATAACTGAAATTAAAAAAGGATAAGTATAAGGTTGTTAAGACATCCTTAGTTGTAGCTAATGAAAGGTTAATCAAACAAGGAGAGCAACAAATGGTTAAAATCGTGAAATTGCAGGCCAAGATATCCAAAGCACGAAGAGATGCCAAGTTGCATATTACAATTTAATACCTGTCTTATTTCAGTTATAGTTAATATGTTTTTTTTATTATATTTAAACATGTAATAATTAATTTCATTAGCATGCCCATAAAACTGAAGATTCTGTGGACATGCTTAAAATTCATTTGCTGCAGGTTCATTTATTGATTACAATTTTATATGAAATTTAATATACTGCTAATTGGTTATTGCAGGTAGCTATTTTGGATGTGTTTTTATGTTGATGTTTTTGGATGCAAGCAAATATTACTGCCATGAGTTTAAATATTTACCCCTTGCGATGATATGGATTCCAGGTTCCTTCCTTTGAGGGATTTTTTTATCAACAAATGATAATGAGAATCGTTTGTCTTTATTATGTGACAGTTGGTAGAAATCAAATGATTATTTTTAGAAAGTGGATGCATAGAATTTTGAGGGTAGTTGATTAGTTTTGTTATCTAAGTCATGAGAATGACTTGAATAGAGGGGATTCGAGTATGAAATAGGAGACTGTTGCATTGGGAGTAAAAGACATCTATTGTGTTGAAAAGTTCCTTCGGATTTCATCTTTGTGGTGTTGTGTGGCACTTATCTTAAAAAATATGGTATCATTTTGAACTCGATTTTTTGAATACATTTATATGCATATTATCCTTATGTTCCTCTTCTTTCATTATCACTGTTAATTATGCTTTGTTATAATTTTGTGAATCATTAATGAAATGCTTGAATCTTAAACTCATTTAATTGTTTGATGTTAATATTGTATCAGTCATATTAGTTAGTTTCTTAATTAAATCTGACTGTATAATATTATTTTTATTAATTCTCTAATTTATTTATATGTATTTCTTTAGATACTCAATTAGGTAACTAATCATTTTAAAACTCAAATATTTAAGTGTTAGGAATTAATTGTTAACTATTCTATGATATTGTATATTTGAAGATGATACATAATTGTTTTTTATTGTTCTTTTAGCTAGCTACTATCGACAAGGAGGAGTCTACCAGTTGGATTATCTGATGTGTCATTTTAGTGCCATTATTGTCACCTTACTGGACATTTGAAGAGCCAGTGTCCTTTTCTCCTACATTGAAAGCCACTACCTATTCTGGTAGACTCCTCATTGTTGGCAGTAGCTACCATGTATGAGCCTCTTTCACTAGCTATTGTTCTTTCACCTTGTTGTTAGTATGAGCCTCTTTTAGCCACCATGGTAGACTCCTCATTGTTAGCAGTAGCTACATGTATGTAAATTCCTCAATGCTTCCTTCTAAATATGAGGATTTTACTAAGAGGGAGATTGATTTTATTGATGATGTTGGAAAGGTAGATTTTGCCCATCGTCTATCATCCACTACTAGTCATACTAATTTGGTTTTGAAAGGTCTAGAACTTTCGTCGGGTGGGAGGGACACTTCCTTGGTAGGGGAGGGTTTGGAAAAAATTTCTTTGTCCCCTAGGGATGTCTTTGGTTCTTTTTTGATGGTGTCAAACCTACTTGTGAAGCCTGTGGAGACTCCATCCTTCTTTACAAAGGAGAGGGATTTTGTTCATATTTCTAGTTTTGGTGACCTTATGGGGTGTTCGAAAGAGGAGTTCCCCCCTTTAGTCTTTGCAAATTAGAAGCCTGAAGTAGATAGAGGAAGGGTTTTGCATAACTATTCCTATTGGATCCTCGACTTTCAAATAACCTGAACTTCTAGATACCCTCCCTATATTTATGGATAGAACCCCTTGGTCACCATCTGTCTTGTCCCTAGATCCATATGACATGAGAATGTCACTACCAAATGAGCTATAAGAGGAAAGATTGTTACATGTTTCTAGGGTGATAATCAAGGAAGAAAATAGGGTTGGATTCTCACCAACATCCCCATCCCTTTATAGGGCGCTTAGAGCAATGGATCCCTTTGAGTGTGTTACCTAATGCATTTTCTCTCTTTCAATATTAGAGGGCTTGTAGGGTTGAAAAAACAAAGGGCCCTTAAAAATTATGTTGGATGAGGTTCATCCTGATTTGATTTTTCTACAGGAGACCATGTGTAGTTGGTACCATACTCTACAAAATTTTGCTAAGATCTATATGGAGTGGGAATACTATGCAACTGATTCTTTAGGGCTTTTGGGGGGTCTATTGACGGGATGGAAACTTGTTGTGGTTCATTGTGAGGAATTTAACACAGTGGATGGCATCTTGGTATCAGTTAGATTTAGAGGGTCTACTTATTTTTGGAATTGTTTGAATTGTTACAATCCATATAAAAGTAGAGAAGTTTTTTGGAATGCTGCAGTGGAGGAGGGTATTGTTAACCTCCAGAACCTTATCATTGCAGGTGATTTAAACTTCACCATTTCTGATGCATAAATACCGGGTTCCAAATCTTGTTTTGATCTTTTATCGATGTATTTTTTCACAACTATTGTTTTTTTTCTCGTTTGGTGGACATTTCCCCGTCTAAACTAGGAACTACTTAGAGGAATGGTCGATCAAGGATCAAGGGTATTGGTAAAAGGATGTATAGGTTTTGTAATATTTTAAAAATGTGCAAAGAAGAAAAGCATAAGGTTCTTTTAAGCAAAATAGAGATCACAACACAACATTCACACATAAACATAGAGATTTACACTGGAAACCCTTAACCAGGAAAAACCAGAAAACCTTGGAGCCACACCTCTTATTTTATATTCATTACATTATGAATCCTCATAATACAAAATATAGGTATTCAACAACATCCAATACCCTAATCCGTTAACCCAGATTAGAAAAAGACTCCAATCCCTTAATCAGGATTAAGTTACATATTTTTACAAAAATTCCGAAAAATAGCCAAAAACAACTAAGATGTGACGCTAACATGCGCACCTTCCCTCCACACGCAAATGCAAAGAATATAGCATATACACAAAATGTTTCCGGCTACTTAATTTTTACTTCCTCCTTTATCTCAGCATAGGGTTTGGATGAGGCCATTTCAGATCTTGGATCACTTTCTGATATGCTTGGAACATATGGATAAGGGAGGTAGGCCATCATACCCTTTTAAGTTCAACCATACATGGTTGCATCAAGATGATTTCTCTGCACTGGTAAGACATACCTGGGATAATACATGTCTATCAGTGGATTTTGGTGCAATGAAGAGACAAGTGCATAAGTTAAAGCGTCTGAAGCATATTGTGATTGATTGGGAATATGAGATGAAGAAGTGTTGTAGCTGCAATTGTCTCCAAAATTTTTAAATTTTGGACCCTCCTTTTAAGTTCATTTTTCCCAAGATTGTTTGGATTGTTATTTTTGTTTTCCCTTTGCTACAAATTTGGATTGTTTTAAGTTGAAGTGAGTTCAACTGTTTTTATGCTTTCTGGAAAACTGCTGTTGTTTGCCAATTCTTTGGACTGTGGAGTTTAAGGTTGATTTGAAAATGATGTCCTTTGATCTGAATGATTTCCCTCATTGCTATCGGAGGTCTATTTTTGTTTGAATAGAAACTCTAGTTCTCTTTGCCACCGCTGTTTCGGAAAAGAAACAAACTATTTTTATCGTTGCACAGCCGAAAGTCTTTTGGAACTTAACATTTTTTTATTTGGTTTTTCGGAGGTCAGTTGAATAGTAAATCGGGGCTGTAGTTCTCTTCGCAGCCGCCATTGCGGAAGCTAAACAATGAATGACCCGATGGATAGTCTTGATTTTCGTTGATTCCTTGGTTTTATTGATCAAATTTTAACTTTGCAATGTTTTGGTTTAGCACTATCGGAAGTCAGTTGAATTTTGATTCAGAACTTTAGTTATCTATGCAGCCGTTGTTTTGGAGGACAGATAGAGAACCGGCCGATGGACAGTTCTTACTTTTGCTGAAGCGTGGTTTATTGCTTTTCATTAATTTTTTTTCTTCGCTATCAGACAGTTTATGACTTTGTGCGGAAGCCATAGATTGATTTCCCTCCGCCGTTGTAGCTTTCCAGTAAACTATCTTTCCGACGCTTAGTTGGTTTATCTGCCGACGCTTTACTAACTAGTCTTGAGAACCTTCGACCGTCAACATTTTTAATTTGATCGCAGAAGTCGTAGTCTGAGGGTCTTCCGCCGTTGCGGCTCCTTGGTGAAGTAACCATCCGACTTATAGTTTTCCTCCTGTCGAGGAGAGTTTTTGTTTATGCCCAATGCTTAGTATTTTCCCGCCTTTCTCGTCTGCTTTCTATGGCAGTTACTATGTTATTTTTGGGGCTTTCTTCGGAGGATGTTGAATGGGTCCAGATGCGGCCTGGATTGAGATAGGGAGCCTGTTTTATCGGGCTTGTGATTTTAGTTTGGACAGTGGATTTTGTGGATTTCAGGCCCAGCTGTCAGGATTTTCTTTGCATTATCATGTTTTCTTTTCATGCATTAACATTGTTTAGAGTTCATTTTACAGAATGCATGTATTGATATATTTTGTATTACTTTATTAAACCCTAAATGGTCTAAAATCTGTTAGTTGCATGACAAGATGATTACTACGAGTAAGAAGTGTTTAAAAGACAAAGTAGAAGGGAGGTAGCAAGGGACCAACGGATTACTGAGCATAATCAATAGAAGTAGAGGCCCGGGCTTGGGAAAGTTTGTCAGTTACCAAGCTGGTCCCTTTTCATAAAAGTGCTTTTAAATATTAAATATGAAATGTAACGTTTGTATGAATCACGAGCACTCACAAAAGGAAAAAATTGTGAGATTAAACGGTTTGGGGAGCCCAAAGGTCACCGAGGGGTAGCGCAAGAGTTTTGCTTGTAGTATAAGTATAGGGGATTTAGATAGAAAGAAGGAATTTTTCCCATTGAGATTTGTGAGAACATGTTGTAAGAAGAACTATTTCCTTTTCCAATAAGAATTACAAGTTTCCTGTTGGAGAAAGCTTGGTGGAACTTTTCAAATGCTATGCCATGGATGTGTTGAATGTGAACTATTTTGTTTTTAGCTTTGTGTCCATTAACTGTGAGATCGTTTTAACTCTTTGAACCTATGTTCTTATATGAATGCTCTCTAGTTTGTTCTATGAAATTTCCACTATGAGTAATGAATGTTGTTCATAAACAATTAGCTATCTGGTTGTTGATATATCTATAAATGTTCATGTATTTTGAAATAAGTAACATCTATCTGTGATTTTTCTTAATGCATGCACAAAACACATTACTCATTGATGAATAATAATCTTGCTCCCTAGGGATAGGTTAGATAGTTAGTTTTAGTTTTTCTTGCTGTGTGTGATTTAGATGCGAGAGAGTTAAGACAAGAGGTAAGAACCTGCGCATCACACTGTGACCGCTCCTCGTATTCTCTATCAACCTGCATTCTTAGATAGGCACTCGCATCTCATACTTAAATAATAAAAAACTAAAACAGACATGATGGACTGGGCCGTAACCGGTAAAACCTTCTATTTTTGTTACTTGACCTACGGTAGCTGGATCGTAAACCGGACGGATTCCCCATACCAAACAGTAATGGGCTAGTTGGGAACGTTTACTGGGGAGAATCCCTAACTGTTGTTACCTGCGATTTTCCAGGCCTCAATAAGAAGAGGAGCTCCATTGAGCTGAATTCCATTGATATTACTATTCAAGAATTATTCCTACTTTCTCCCACTGTCATTTTATCACATGAAGATACCGTACAACTTATGGAGCTTAAGGATAGTAAGGAGGTGTTTTTGGAAATGGATGTTTCGACATGGATGCTAAAGATCCGAGAGGTGTGGATTAAGCATGGGGATGCAAATACTAAGTTTTTTCATAGATTTGCTAGCTCAAGGCGTAATGTAAATGCGATCTGTGAACTGTTAGATTCATATGGGAATTGTCTTCATAAGCAAGACCAACTGAAGGTGGATGTTGTTGATTTTTTTCCAAGACTTTCAAAGATGAAGGATTGTCACATATTATGGAACAATTGCAGATTATCAAGCATTTTCCTACTTTCTTCTCCACTAAGTATGCAATAGAGGTGGGAAAGGAGGTTACTTTAGAGGAGGAAGAGGCAGTTTTGAAGGGATTTGTGAAGGACAAGATTCCCGACCCTAACGGGTGGATGGTGGAATTGTTCTTGGCCTTTTTCGATTTTGTGGGTGGAAATATTTTAGTAGTGGTGGAACAATCACGGTTGGAAGGTTATGTTTCTAGGGGTTTCAATGCAACTTTTCTTACACTCATTCCAAAGTGCAAGAAACCTATTTCCTTCACATATTTTAGACCTATTTCTCTCTACAAGTTTGTCTATAAGGTCATCAAGAAAGACATCTCTAATAGATTGAAGCCATTTTTGGCAGAGGTTATCTTGAGGGAGCAATTTGGTTTTAAAAGAATAGCTAGATAATTGAAGCGATGGGTATTACTCAGGAATTTTTACATACTATTAAAGTGAGGAACTTGGATGCATTTGTTTTGAAGATGGACCAGATTAAGGCCTATGACACGGTCGATTGCAGTTTTTAAAGACTTATACTGCTTCAAATCAGGCTTATTATTGACATTATGAGTTGGATAATGGCCCGTGTTTACATCAACAAATTTCACTGTACTTATTAATGGTTCTCCATCAGATATTTTCAATGTGAGTCATGGTTTACGAAATGGTTTCCCTATGTCTCCACTACTCTTCTGATTGATTGTCGAAGGCCTAATTCTACTAATTGGTGAAGCTAAGGGTCAACGTATGCTACTTGGTATCAAATTCTCTCCTACCTTAGCCATTACACATATATTTTTCGTAGATGATGTGGTATTATTTGGACAAGGGACTTATGAGGAATGGTGATGTTATAAGTCCATCATTACTTTGTTTTCTATTGCCTCTGGTATGATGATTAGCTTAGTGAAGTCCTCCTTCCTCTGCAATAATTTAAAGGATGAGTTGGTGGTATGAATTAGATATATTTTTCCATATAAGATGGAATCGATAGATCAGTTTCAATTATCTGGGATATTGGTTAAACCCATTGAAGTATTGTGTCAACGATTGGCATTGGATTGTTAAAAGGTTTGAAAAAAGGATCTGTAATTGGTATTATAGGTTCCTATCTCTGCGTGGAAGACTAATTCTTCTTTGTTCGGTGTTGTGTGGTTTACCTGTGTATTGGTTCTCCTTAACCAAAATACCTTGTTGTATCCATAAGATGTTGCGACAGATTATGAGTAATTTCATGTGGGGAGGTTCAAAGACCATATGGGGAACTCACCTGCCTATTGGGATTCTTTAAACAGATCTTTTGAATATGGGGGATGGAATGGAAAAAATACAGATTGGTATAATACCTCCTTAAGATTAAAGAGTCTTTGGATGATAATATCTGGTAAGGGATGATGGACCTTGGTCTTGCAGGAAAAATACTTTCAGAAGCTATCTCTTATGGAATGGTTCAGAGTGGGGGGAAAGACTATGATAAATACATCTTTTTCTCTGCAATGCTTTCCTCCGTGTTAACAGTTGGATTAGCAAGGCTCTCAGTTGGAAATTGGGGAATGAGAAATCGATTCTGGTAGGGATTGATCCCATTGTTGGATTGGAGAAGTCCTTTGGTCTTTCCCCATCACTTATCAGCTATCTTAATGATTATGGTAGTACTAATCTCAACCAGGTAAGAAAATTTGGTGAGTGGTCCATTTCTAGCTCTTATTGGTTGTCAGCTGATGATATGAATCTAACTAGTCTTTGGAAGCTAGAATGGGATCGATATACCAAAAAGTTGAAACAGGTGGGAACTTTGTTAAATGACCATGAGGATAGCCTTGTGTGGTGTTTGAATGCTTCGTTTGGCCAGGTAATAGCAAAACTTGCTTATAATTTTATAGTTGATTCTCAATCGTTTCCTTTGGAAGGGTGGTGGTATAAGCAACTTTGGAAGTGGAAGATCCTGCTTAAAATTAAGTGTTTTAGCTGGCTGTATTCACTGGACAGAATCAACACTTGGGATAATTTGCTAAAGAAAGGGTGTGTGGGGCCCAATAGGTGCCATCTTTGAAATTAAGAAGGAGAATCTATGAAGCATCTTTTTGTTGACTGTATTTTTGGGAAGACAGTTAGAAGGATTGTTATCGATCACTTGGGCTTAGTTTTTCGGTGTGAAGATAAAACTTTGCAAGGAAATATGTTACAATGGATGAATTCTGGAAATGAGCCTGTTTATCTCCCTTTTTTTTGTTATTGGAAATTTGGGCTGCCAGGAATGGTAAAATTTTCAGAGACACGAGAGCTGATATCATTAGTGTGAGGAATGGAATCATTGGCCTAATTTTAGATTTTCTAGTTGGCAAGAAAGTTAGGATTCCCAGAGAGACTGGTCATGCCCTTTTGTTCTCCTCTGCAGCATCTTTTTTTGACGGGGAAACAAACACATGGTAAGGGTGGAGCGGGTATGGTGATTTTTATTAGCAACTCTCCTTTCTTCAATTGAAACTTGGCTATGGAGGGAGCACTAATACACAAGCTGAGCTGCTAGCACTTTGGGGACTGTTATACGTTGCAAATTGCTTTAGGTTGCCAAAATTGAAAGTCTTTGGAAATTCAAAGGTTATAATAGATTTGGCAAATAATAGTACTTGTTTGAGGGTTGTGGAACTCAACCATTGGTGCACTCCTATTAATTTACTAAAGGGATGTTTTTTCTCCTTATGCTTTCAACAAATTTATAGTGAACATGATCACATAGAAAATGGACTTTCCAAAGAGGCAATGCATAACAAAAATGGGTATCTCTCACTTATGGAATTCATTGAGGGATATAAGACTATGGAGTTTACTTATCATATCTTTGATTAAGCTAGTTCATAGTATTTTGTGTAGCTTAATTTTGATTGTTAGATGCAACTTTGGTTTTTTTCTATATATTGGCTAAAAACACTTAAGAGATGGACATAAAATGCTATAATCATTGGAGAGTAAGGTTTGAGATCTTGTCATTATAATCAGTAGTAGAAAACTATCTCAATTTTTTGAAATACATTATATTTTTGGAGTTAACTTGTTACCTTTAATTTTATAAATATCAAGAAATTCATCATTTTGATCATTTCTTTAATGACAACCAAAAAAAATTGATTGATAGATTATAAATATAAAGAAATTGATTTTTGATCAGTTCTTCAATGACAACAAAAAAAATTGATTGATGGACTAAAAATATCAAGAAATTGATCATTTCTTTAGCAACAACAAAAAAAAATTGATCGGAGACTGGGGCAAAGACGACTGGGCGGCGCTTTTGCAGATCGGGTTTAGGTTTTGCTGAGGGCTTTGGCCTCCTGCCGCCCCTCCAGCACTCTCGCGGCCTCTAGATCGCCCTCAACCACTTATACTATGAAACGAGAACTCGACACAGTTCTCGTTTTTCTCTCTCCTAATTTTGGTAGCTATTTTTACCCCCGTTTCAAAAATGGTTGATGCCAGTATCACAC
>LPNX010692528.1:5278-64547 GCA_001517045.1 Pseudotsuga menziesii
AAATGGGAAGTAATATACTATCATGGTAGTTATTATGTTGATGTCTAGTAAAATAAGATCCCCTTATTTACTACATAAACCTGGCTTCTACAACTCCTACAGGTATCTCGGGTGAGACCTCACTTTTTTTGCAAGTGCTGCCGATGATGTTAAACCCTATTGGTCTAGTATCTTGGGTATTTGTTAGTATGTTCAAAGTTGAACCTGGGTTAGTTGAGATTAATCCAACACCATGTAATGGTGTAGTATAGAAGTTTTTATAGAAAATCCCATGGTTTAAAAATATACCAAAGTTTGTTTTAAAACCAAACTATTATTACCATCCGTTAGCACCAATATTTCAAAATATATCATATAATTTATTTGTATTAAACCCAATCTGTGGCAGTTTTTAGAAGCTTTTCAACTTCAAGTTTTATAGTTGCAGCTTTCCTTGGGTGGACATGACAGAGTTTCCATCTAATGGGGTTTTCCATCAGATAGGTATTCATTTCATGAACTACAATGCATGGATCTATCCCCATCATTTCTTCGTAACTCCAAGAAAAAAAATCCCGAAATTCCTTGAAAAGAGCTTTGTATTCTTTAATTTCTATTGCTGAATAGTTCTAGCCAACGTGAACATGTTCAAAAATCCCTAGCTTCACCGATATGTCGATGGGAACAATTTTAGTAATGTTGCACAAATTCCGTTCAGAATCAACATCCTGTAGTAACATAGGTGTTTGAGGATGCTCGTCGATATCGCAACTGAGAAGAGATACAAGATCAGAATCCACCGAATCAACATTGGGAAGAAAAGAAGATCTATGATGATGATCCTCCCATAAATATTCATCTGGACTCATAATATCCATGATGGACTTGTTTAATGGAAAAGTCTCTAAGAGATAATCTAGAGTTGGGAGAGGGGAATCTATCTACTATATGTTGTTCATCAATTTAAACAATGGAAGCATATTGAATGGCATCGTACATGGCTTCATGAGGACCCATGGAAGGTGTTTCAACAATCTCTTTTCCTTTAGACATGCTCTCAGTTGAGGATGGTATCACGTTAACCGTAGAAACTTATGTACTAGGAGGGGAAGAAACAGATGGAAAGACTCCCATCAGGGAAAAATATTTCAAAAGTCCAACTCCTAAGGATTGACAAGGAGGAGGGTAATTCCCCAACATAGGAAAATTATTTTTCCTGGTAGTAGTGACATCAGGTGAACAGTAATCAAGCTGATCAATGGTTACCATATTCCCCTAATGAGGGAACTGAAGAGTGCAAAACATTAACGACGTAGATGCCGTCATAGCATAGAAAATTTTTATCCCCAATAACATGTTGTAATCTAATGGAGCATCAACTACTTCTACTTGGATAGAAACATTCCCCCCCCCCCACCAGCTTGATAGATAATGTCGGTAATAAGCCATGAGGATGGAAGCCTTGTCTGTCAAAGGATTTCAAAGTGGTTGGTGAATGATTAAGTTTAGGAGAGTCGATGGATTTCCAACAAGAAAAAGATAAAACCGAGGTGAAATATCCTTCATCCAATATGGTTTGATGAAATTTCCTACGTACCATCTTGGTCGTGATTTGAAACACGAGTTGGTGGGACAACATCGATTTATAATTCTCCACATTAAAAGTGATTGTAGTTGAATTCTTTGAATATAAGGGCCCTAGGGCTGAGAACAAATTTCTATGCTGTGTAGGGAAACTTTGGAGTACTTCCAGAGTAGACATGTTGCAAGGTTCATGAGCTAGATCTTCAACAATGTTGTAGAATTGGGTATCTCAAGCGTTTGGATTAAAAAATTATTTCTGGATTGTACTTTTGGGAGGGCACAAAATCGAGTAAAAAATAGGTTTCTAAATGGTAAGAGGGACATTAGAAGGAGGCTTAGGAGAAGGGTTAGCATAAGGAGTCTTCTCGGGAAAGGAACCTTCATCTTTCTTCTCGAGATATTTATCGTATGTCAGACTTCGTGTGGTCAACGAAACAGTCTCGGCGGACATCATCTAATTCCCTTGGTGGAGGGATATAGTCCATTCAAAGAAGTATGATCAATTAATTGTTGTTGATAGGGAACCACTTATACTATGAACGAGAACTTTATACTAAGAACGAGAACTCTAGCCATAAAAATAATGATTTTTGCATAAAAAACACCAAAATCGTCTCCCAAATAGAAAAGTGTTGATACCAGTATACACATGTTTTTTGGAATAAAAAATAGAGCCATGGCTTAAACATCTCATACTGTTGTTTACAACAACTTTAAAATCAACCCCTAAATTGAAAAAATAGTTTTTTCTTCAAGAGATAATTAAAACTTTTTTTAAACTTGCATAAAAAAATAAAAAATAATTTCACCACTCTAACCATAGAAAATCAAATAAATACAAGAACAAATGATTCATATAATTTTAGCACAAAAAATTTAAAATATTAAATAAAAAGAAAGGAAATTCTTAAAAAGTTAAAACAAATTTTGATTATTCTTACTTAAAAAAAGAGATAAGATTAAAGATAAGAATTTAAAAAAAATGAAAAAATATTTCACAAAATAAGTAAAAAACAAAAGAAATTATGTAAAATACTAATGTTTTAAACGTTTATAAAAGACAAAGTGTAAAAGTAATTTTTTTAAAACAAATGTTTTAAGGAAAACAAATAATAATAAAAAAACAAAAACAAAAACAAAAACAAAAATTAAAATAAAATGCACACCTTGTACTCAGGGGATGTTAACCATCATCATCATCATCATTATCTCTCTCCCTTCCTAAGTATAAAATACGGTAGGGGAGGCGGTGGTGGAGTGGTGGCGGGATGGTGGAGGTGGAGTGTAAAACGCGGTGGGGAGTGGTGAGATTCGCCTCACCCCTCCCTACTCCCTTTTACACTCCACCTTGATTAATGTTTTCCTATTTTGTTTTATTTGTTTTTGTATTTTGTTTTTTCATTAGTTATTTCTCATTTTTGTTGTTTTACTTTTTTTTTAGTTTATTTTAGTTTTTTGTTTTTGGTTTTTTTAGTTTAGTTTAGTTTAGTTTTATTTTCATTTATTTTTGTTTAGTTTATTTGTTTAATTTTATTTTGTTTATTTAATTTTATTTTTGTTTAGCTTTCTTTTTTTTTTAGTTTATTTTTGTTTTTTAAAACATTGAAGTTTAAAAAATCATTTTTATACTTTTGTTTTTTAATTTTTTTTAAAACATTAGTTTTTTTACATTATTTTTATTTGTTTGTTTTGTTTTTAATATTTTTTATATATTTTTGCTATAAGCAAATGTACTTCCACCAATGATTCATTTTTCAGTGATATTGAAAATATGCATCTTGCAACTTGGACAAAAGATGAGACTTATGAATCTATTTTAATAAATGAAAATAATGAAGGAAAATAATGTTGAATTATAATGCCGTGGTTAAAAAATTAACATATGAAGAAAGGGATTTGAAAGGAGTGACTATAACCTCAGTCTTCATCATACCTCATTTGGCTCAGGGAACGCGGACTAGACATCCTACATCCATCTGCCCTTCTTGAAGACAATATCATAATATTCTTATTCACTGCGTCTCCCGCTTCATGTGGAATCCATACTTGTCTTCTGTCGTTCAATCATTAGGATACCTTTCTGGCTATCATACACTTGATGCAACGAACTTTTTAGATTTTGGGGAGTGATTTGTTTAGCCATATATCTACTCCAATGGCATCTTGATATTTTATTTCCTATCATTTCTACCCTTTGGGAATTTTTCCCAAAATATTACATCAACAATGGCTCTTGGGAATGAGCATATCATACCCAAACCACATCCTTCATCTCTGGTTCAACGGTCAAAATAATTTCCATCCCTTCAATCTGAAATGTCTCCAATCTCCATTGTCCACGTGTAACGGTTGTGTTACATTTCGTGAATTTTGAAGGTGATTTACTCCGTGTGTGTTTGATTAGTAGAGCTGTTGCCAGTTGTTGATCTTTCCCTGACTCTATCTATGCCATCAAAAATTTCCCCTATTTAACCCATTTCGCATATTTAGGGACTGGAAAATTCATGAGCGCTTTGATTCAGTGTAATTGACCCTCTCCGTTGATCTATCCTTCGGCCGATCTCGACCCTTGAAAACTGCGATCGTCTTAACCTATTTTGTGAAAATACAAAAGTGATTTGGGGCGTGCATATTACATCTGTGAAAAACATACTATAACCATTGATCTGGATCACCTCTAGATCTCCACCATTGATACAATATCTCCTTCTCCGTAGCTTTGGCCAATATTTTTACTCGATTAGCTCTACATGATCTACACCATAAAGACATCCATGTATGTTATGGAGAAAACTTCCTATGGCTTGGGGTGTACCACAACAGATAGAGAAACCACAGAAATCAATCCCTTCCCAATATGCAAGAGAAATAAAACATCTAACACTAAAGGATCTCGAAACATACCTTATTCCGGATAGTTGATGTAGATCCTCGTTGACCTTTTTCCAATCCCGCTTGTGTTAGCAATTTTCTCTCTCAACAACAACAAACAAGACAAGCATGATATATAATGGTGTTAGACCTACTCCAACATATATAATCGATAATGTATAAGCAATTTAAAGCATCCATGGATTCAATTCATGTAAATGCACATCATTGGACAGGAAAATATATTTCTATTAATATAAATAAGAGATTACATGAACGACAATCTCTGTCGGCATGTCTGTGAACCGGAGAAACTGAGTCCTCCACCTAGGCCTCCACCACCTCAATCCTCCATCTCTCGATAGAAATCTCATGAGCAAGGGGAAGCATGGGAAAAACACGAAGTGCTCTAAGGGACAAAGGGATGAAGACTCAAGTATAAACAAGCTACGACAACAATGGACTATAGTTTTCTTTCTCTTCAATTTTCCCTCTTCAATGTATCCAAAGGGTTCCTTATATAGTGCTTCACTGGGGTAATGGAAATTTAAATCCAAGTGATCTCAGGGAATACGGAAGGCCAGGAGACAAGTGACTTGGATCCACATCAAGGAAAAATACAAAAATATTTGGCCTTTTGTACACATCCCAATGTACACGGGTTTAAGGGTTATATCCACATGTATACGTGAAAGGGTTTAAAAGTCGCGTATAAAAAATAATGAGTGTTTTTAGGGATGATATTGGAAACATCAAAGGTACC
This sequence comes from Pseudotsuga menziesii, assembly GCA_001517045.1. Classification (NCBI taxonomy): domain Eukaryota; kingdom Viridiplantae; phylum Streptophyta; class Pinopsida; order Pinales; family Pinaceae; genus Pseudotsuga; species Pseudotsuga menziesii. Next base: position 10,476 of record LPNX010692528.1, read on the forward strand.
AAAATGGTCCATGGGGTCCAAAGAGTCTGCAGAGGGACAGGGAAGGCCATAAATGTGTGATCTACCATGTCTAGTAAAATCTGTAATAGATGCCCCCTAATGTGTGAGGTCAGAGGGGTGATACGATGGCCGAAATACATTATAAGTCCATCCCAGAAGTGGAGTGATGAAGAACCAGGTGGAAGAACCAGCCATCCAACAATATAGTACAAATATCTTTGCATATGACTACAAATACATATAGCAGTCCTAGATACATAATAGTACAATGGCCATGAATATGCATGATATATGACATATTTGGTCATTTCCTCATACAATATAGATAGATCGGAATCTCCATGATGAAGATATACAAATGACCAAGATCACCATGAAAGCTGAAGATATCTGACATACACTGGAATCAAGTCATGAGAGCTGAAATCTCATGAACACTGGCACGATCAAGGAGGTAGCATATCAGAAATGCCACCAATCTGGAAAGTCTTCTACACAATCTGCTATGAGTACATGTCCTACTATATGAATAAAGGTGTCGAGGTCGAACATAGTAGTCCATCGTTTGAATACCGGTCATTGATGTATACCGTTAATAGACGCGAGATCACCTGCCGATAATGAAAATGGTAATCAAGATACTAGAGTGCAATCTAACAAGTGCAAATAAATGTGTTGAGGTCGAACACTTGAAAGAATCCATCGATCAGGGGACATTGATGTATTCCCAAAACTGTCAATGGCGAGAGAAACTACCACTGATGACTGTAAGGCTCAAGGTACTCAAATGACTCTATACTCCTATCCCACTATAAATGATCTGAAGTAGACCCCCGTTGAGATTTTTCCAATCCCGCTTGTGTTAACAATTTGCTCTCTCAACATCAGCAAACAAGACAATCATGCTATATAATGGTGTTAGACCTACTCTATAATATATAATCAATAATGTATAAGCAATTAAAAGAACCCATGGATTCAATATTCATTTAAATGCACATCATTGGACATGAAAAGATATTTCTATTAATATAAATTAGAGATTACATGAATGACAACCTCTGTCAGCACGTTTGAGAACTAGAGAGATTGAGTCCTCCACCTGGGCCTCCACCACCTCAATCCTCCATCTCTTGATAGCAAGCTCACAAGCAAAGGAAAGCATGGGAAGAACACCAAGTGATTCAAGGGACAAAGGGATGCAGTCTTAAGTATAAGCAAGCTACGACAACAATGGACTATAGTTTTATTACTCTTTTTTTCCTCTCCTTCAATGTATCCAAAGGGTTCCTTATATAGTGCTTCAATGGGGTAATGGAAGGTCAAATATGAGTGATCTCGAGGCATATGGAAGGCTAGGAGAGAAGTGAATTGGATCCATATCAAGGAAAACTCCAAAAATATTTGGCCTTTTGCACACATCCTGATGTACGCGGGTTTAGTGGTAATATCCACGTATATACACAAGAAAGGGTTTAAAAGTCACGTACAACAATAATGAGTGTTTTTAGGGATGATCTTGGAAACATAAAAGGTACAAAAATGTTCCATGGGGTCCAAAGAGTCTATAGAGGGACAGGGAAGGCCATACAAGTGTGATCAACCATGTGTGGTAAAATTAGCTATAACATATGCCCCCTAATGTGTGAGGTCAAAGGGATAACATGATGGATGAAATACATTATAAATCCATCCCATAAGTTGAGTGATGAATAACTAGGTGGAAGAACTAGCCATCCAATAGTATAACACAATAATCAAACTCTGCACATGACTGCAAATACATATAGCAGTCCCAGATACATAAGAGTACAATGGCCATGAATAGGCGTGATAGACGAACTGTGACATGTGTGGTCATCACCACATACAATATACAATAGATGAGAATCTTCCTGATGAAGATATAAAAAGGACCAAGATCTCCATGAAAGCTAAAGATATACCATGGATCAAGATCTCCATAATGGACGAAGATATCTGACATATACTGGAATCAAGTCACGAGAGCTGAAATCTCATGAACACTGGCATGATCAAGGAGGTAGCATATAAGAAATTCAATGAATATGGAAAGTATTCTACACAAACCACTATGAGTACATGTCCTACTATGTGAATAAAGGTGTCGAGGTTGAACACAGTGGTCCATTTTCTGATTACCAGTCATTGATGTATACCGTTAACAGATGCGAGATCACCCACCGATAATGAAAATGGGAATCAAGGTACTAGAGTGCAATCTAACAAGTGCGAATAAATTTGTTGAGGTCGAACGCTTGAAAGAATCCATCGATCAGGGGACATTGATGTATTCCCAAAACTGTTGATGGTGAGAGAACCTACCACTAATGACTATAAGTCTCAAGGCACTCAAATGACTCTAGACTCCTATCCCTGAATAAATGATATAAAGTTGATGGGATGGAATCCGCTGGAAGGAGGGAATTAAGGGATCCCCCATCAATCAACATGAGGTACTCATCAACATTGTATAATGTGGAAGGACTCAAACAAGATGTGCACACACCAGTAATATTACCGGGACTGGCCGGCATGCAAAGTCAAGACAATTGAGGAATGGCCGACTCAGGCTTCAACTTCCTTTAAACAAGAGCATAAATGAAAATGGTGACTGAATGTAGGTAGGATAGACTCATTATACAAAATTGGCACATCTCTGCGACACATGAGGCATCAACAGAGGATCCATAGGGGCTAGAAGCTTAACCAGTGGGTGGAGGTAAACTCAAAGATACGAGTACATCTCCTAAAGTCAAACTACTAACCCAACCAACAGATGTGATATAGAGTGCTCTATTCGAAGGTGACACAAATTGACTACTACCAAAGATAACATCTTTTCCTGTCCGTATTTTTGGTTTTTTGATTTTTTTTTTGGGACTTTTGTAGATATTTTGAAAATATTGAAAAAGAATAAAAGTGCTTTATAGTTACAAATCTAGGAGGAGACGAGTGTCAAAGGGCAAACAAACTAGTTCCAAGTAGTGGAACATACCTATGCTCAATGCAAGGAAACATGCGCAAGATAACGACAATCAGGGGAAATTCCCCTCCCGGTAAAAATGGGGAATCAAGCTGCAAAAGATATAGAAAATGGCTCTGTTGGCTAGACATGAGACAAGATCGAGCTATATGACTGATAATCAAAGTCAAGGAAGTTGGCATAAGGCTCAATAAGGAAAGAAAAACTCATGATAATGCAATTACAACTTGACATATACAAGGGAATCTCAGGGAAATGGCCAGCATAAAGTTAAAGAGGAGTATGAAGCTCTTGCTCAAGGACATGGAAGGACTAAAAGGGACTCCCAGACCTAAGAAAGGACTCACAACATGGGTACCTAATGTAAAAGGGAGCTAACTAGGACACCCATGTATAGGAAAGCTCTACCATTCACACAATACCACTTCTAACAGCAGCATGAAGGTTCTGTGACATCATGGAATGGGTTCGTACCTAAGGTTAAGATGAAACAGTCATAAGGACATGAAAAATGCAAGTGGATGTAAAATCATAACCTATATACCAGTTTAAACATGATACCTATGATGGAAACGAACAAGTCGAAACCTCAAAGAGAGTGTACAAAAACTGGACCCTACATGACAACCATATTATTCCAAAACAACCAAAAATAGTCAATAAAGAATCCAAACTATAGGATATAGGGAGGAATGATCATGACAAATGCACCCAAAGGAAACAATGTGGTGAACAATGGGACATAAAAAGGAAAGTAAGGTGTAGACCCAATGTTCACGCATCCACTACCACCCTCATGAGGGTGACCACTAGTGTAAAGACTGAGAGAAATGAGTCAACATCCTCCACAAATGGAGTACAAGGTGGAATGTGACCACTCCCAAATCCATGAGCACGGTAAGGGGCTATGATGCCCCCAATTCCGACACTAGGGTCCATACTAGGACCAAGGACGAGCGATAGGATACCAGGCATGCTGAAGATAAAAGGACCCAAAATCAAGAGAGCATAAATATACTCAAGTAACCGCGATCCCAAATTCCAACTAGCACACAAAGAACACACTCTTAAGAAAATATACAGCCAAAATACAAGCAAACTAAGGGTAGGATATGTGAGCTCCTGAATGCAGCAGGTATGTTTTGCCTAGGAGAGGCTTGAACTCCCATACAATACAAGCGGAGGTATGTAACCAATTATAGTGGCCCTCAGCTTCAACACATAAATCGACTGTGTTTTCTAACCTATACCTAGCTAGGAAACCTAGAGAATAATCTCTGCAAGTACCCCTTGTGATACCTAGGTAAGGAAACTAATGTCACCTTAATATAAATAATGCTCAGGTGGACAATCGCAGGCGGAATCGACTATATGGGTAGGGTAGAAAAGCTATAAACTCTCGAAATAGCTCCCATATATGAATACAATCCTATAAATATCTCCGGTGCTCAGAGAAAGTGACCAGGCGTCATCCCAATCACAATCATGTGCACTACCTCTTGCTTAACTCCCATGTAAGAGGAGCGTCCTGAGAAACACTAATTATACCAAGGATTTCATTATCTCACCTGGATAGACACCTACTTGTTGTTGTTTAGTAGTCTTGGAGAATTAACTCACAATGAACTATTCCAAGACTCTAAAACCTAATCTTGTTGATGCACCCTATAAAAGAAAAGAGTGTAATGCAGTTCATTATGCGTTGATTGTAATTGGCTGTAATTACTCAAAGGGAAATGGCCATGCAACTAATGATATGAAGACTCAGCAGTGAAATAAATATGCACACCATAACAAACAATGCTAAGTGCAATCTTTGTCAAATGAAAAATAGGGTATGCCACTACATGAGATGCATTTAAACTTATTCCTTTCTGAATGCCAATGAAGTCCTTCCTATATGAAAGCCTAAACACGACTCTCATCCAAGCAATCCAATGCAAGTACCTCCTCAAATCCATATGGAAAAAAAATGAAACTACCTTGTATTTTTCAATATAAAAGAATGAAAAATGCAATAAAAGTAATCTAAAACTCTTAGTCTCTGCAGCAAGTATAAAACACAAGCCCAGCAAGACACTGTGTTGTTCAGGGATAAACACCCTTGTAACCTAGGGTCCGGGGTTACCAACGTACTTCCAAAGCTTGCAGACAATTAGATTTATCTAAGTGCAGAATGGAAATAGGAATAAATATTGGACTCACCCAATTACCGATGGTTGATCCAAGCTTTGTCTTCTTCCACTCTGCTTCTCTCCAAAGCTTTCAGGGATGCACCTCCTTCACTTGCAAAGAGAAAATTCTCCAAGTACAATCTTATACATGTATATATGACAGGTTATATAAACAACATATATAGCGCTTAATCAAATATATTCATCAACCATGATACACGAAAGAGACTCAACACAAAGTTGGAAGAAAAATTCTCTTTATTAACAATCAGTGAATGAGATAAGTGTACAACCCAACGTATGAGACAAGGACCACTATGCAACCAAAGGACTCTAAGTTCTACTGCTCCAAAGACTTCTGAATATATACCACCAGCATAACTTTGATCTCCAATATTTATTCCTCTAATTCCCTCCCCAAGGCCTCTATTGATACTTTAGGAAATAGAGCAGTTTCGAAGGTTGAGGAGGTTGAGACAGTTGAGATGGTTAATGATTAAGGCTCAACTAATATGCATTAATTGTGTTTTATATTTTTTAATGTCGAATGGATGTGTATGTGATTATTGATATAGGCAACCTGCGTATGACATGCAAGTTTCTTTAAGGGAAACCCGTGTACAGATCTGTACATGGGTTGTCAACATACATAGTCACATATGTACGTGAGTTTCAGTGGATATAGTCGTGTACAACAATCAACACATAGAAAATTAAAATGGCATGCTGTTCAAAGGATAAATGCATCTCATGTCATGCCCATCTATAGTGTTTAGGAAAACTTCAATCCTATAGTGTCCTTTTGTGTACCAACATATGGAAAGTCCGCACTCAGACGAAGAAGTGCCATTTGGGTTGATAACAAATTCCCCCTAATGTGTGAGGTCAGAAGGAAGCGATGGCCAAAATACATTATAATCATTATCTTTGGAGAACTCAGAAGTCCAATGGAGCAGAGGTAGTACCTGAAACAAATACATAATAATGTCATATACAAAGTCATATTTGAGGATGATATGTTCAATATACTCAAACACTAGCTCCTTTACAACATTTGAGTACATCATATAGTACGAGTACAAGACCACGTATATTACAAAGGTGTATCGAAGCCACAATATACAATAATGATGAGTCGTCAAAGATGTGGAAGCTGTGTATGTAACCACAACATAATATTGCACAACTTAGTCCATGAATGTGAAACTAAGGTCTTCATAAAAAATCCCAAAGAACTAGTACAATCCAAGCCATGTGAATAGATGTTATTGAAGTCGAACATGGAGTGGATTCAACAGATTGTCAGTCAATAGGTGTTAATCGACAACTGAAGCAAAGGAATTCACCAATAATGAAAGTTAATCCTGAGGTACGATCATCAAAACTCTAGGTCTTCATCGTCAGGAAGTGCTGACGTGGAACCATACTATGATAAAGAAGGCAATAGATCCTCCAACAGATCACAAGAGTGACTAGGATCTGGGTAAAGGAAGGGAGACACAAGTAGCAACAGATATGACAATGATGGAATCAGGGTATAAATTAGACACAGGGTTAAGTCATTGAACACTAAGCACAACACAGAGATGACCCAATGAAGCTTTTTAACTTTATAGATAGAACAACTAAACTTATCTGTCATGTAGGATACATGATCAGATTCCCCAGGTAGAACTGACAAGAGGAGGAGTAAGAAACTCAAAGAAATAGCTGAACTAAAAGTGAACACTGAGACATGAGTATCGGAGAAAATAGAGATTTATTTGTTCAAGGATGACATGATGCCACTAACTGAGAATCAAAAGAAAACTTCTTCCTTACCTTCCCTGTTAAATTTTAACAAGTCCAGGAAATTCAACTCGGATCTCTCTTCATTTTTTGACAAGCTTGAAGAGAAGGGAGCATAATGCTTGATAGTGTCACTGATTCGTGGATTTTATGAGCCCAAACTAGTACATGCTCGATGATTTTTTCATAGTTTAGAGAGTTTGAAAACTCCAAAGAAGACTCCAGGGGGGGCCTTTTTCATCTAATTTAGTCTCCCGAGGCAAAAAAAGTATAAAACAAACCACATAAGAACTCTCTTAGCTTCCAAAGAAGTAAGGCACACATTTTTCATACTTAGTCAGGAAGGTCCGAAAAATATTAAATTACCACCTACCCAATGCCCCTTCAAAAGAAGCATATAGCCTGAGTTTTACGAGTGTGAAGGAAGGCAAGATCACTCAAAAAGATCCATTTGATTACGAGAAATGGGGCTTACAACAATAAACTCAATGCTTTGTTCTTTATGGTTTAACGAGCATGAAAAATACATAAAGTACACTCGAAATATTTTTCATGTTTAGGTCTAGAGCACGAAAAAGAGAAAACTAAGCTCACACCGGGTGTTCCTTTTCCGTAATTTTAGTCCCTCAGGTATGAAAAATTGATAAACCTATGCCTGAGAATACTCTTCTCAATTCTGAATAAAAGAGAGTGTTCCTTTCTCGTATTATTCCACATGGTTCAAGAAAGAGATAACCTACCACCAATGTCGATGCTCGTTCACATATTCTTAACAAGCCTGAACGGACAAGTTTACTCGGTAGTCAAGTATATTTTGAGGAGTCAGACCTGGGCCTAAAGAAACTCAATATCTTTCCCATGAATTTTTAACAAGTCTGGAAAATTCAACTCGTGACCTCCTTACTATTTTTAACGAGCTCGAAGGAGAGAAAAAATAATGCTCTATATGCGAGGAAACGAGTGTCATAGGCAGGAAAAACTAGTTCCAAGCGCAAGGAACAAACCTATGCATAATGCAAGGAAAGTGAGTAAGATAAGGACACTTGGGGAATGTCTCCTCAAGGTAAAATGTGTCAAGTTGCAAAGGCAAAATGATACAAGGCTTAGCGATGATGAGAACAAATATGAGGGCTTATACAACGATCAAAAATCGTGGAAGTCGGCATCAGGATCAAAAGCACGAGTAGGATACATGCAAATGAAATTACAACTTAAACAACAAGGCGAGGCTAGTAAATAGTTGTGACTCCAACTAAAAATCCTGTCTCCAAGAAACAACAACATCAGGATCATATTTAGAAGAAAAGTTCTGATGCAAGTCACATTGGTAGAAACACATGTGACTTTTCTATCTTCCATAAAAGGTAAAGTCAAGGCAAAATCGATTGAAGAAGATTGTATAGCACTAAGGCTCAAGGGTTTATAATTAGTAAGATCAACCTTAGAAGGAGAGAAAAAATCAACAATGGAGATAGAGTCTATAGGAACAAACTCAGTATCATAGGAGTCGAAAAATTCATAAGAAAAATCAAAGTTATTAGGATCACTGACTTGTTGTTCGAAGGAAGAGTCAAAAGACTCAACAAGACCAACATAAGAAGAAAGGTCAGGATTACTAGGCAAATCAGGGTCAGACTTAGTCACAATTGAACCAACATACAAGAGAAGAACATAATGTATCAAAGAATATAGGAAGACTTCATCCAAAGGAAGGAGATCATCCGAGATAGGACACATGTCTAAACTTTCAAATGAATCAATAGAGTGGAGAGCAGGCTCCATGGTCTGTATAGGATGGCTCACCTGGTCAACTGCTGGGACCAAGTTTCAAGAAGGTAAGCATGAAAACAGAGGCTGCTTCTCAGTATTAATTGAACGCAAAGGACATGAGGCCACATAGTTCACCTGTGGCAGGGGAGTGTCTATAAAAACACTGGGAATCAATAAAGGAAAGACCTGGTCTCTAGTTGGGTCAAGAGAAGGATCAAGAAAATCCAACTGATCGATAGTGACAATTTATTCTCCATAATTAAAGTACATCACATGAAAGAATGTTGACACCACAGCTTCCATGGCATAGACATAATCTCGTGCAAGGAGCATATTGAAGTCCAAGGGGTCTTCTATCACCATGAAGTCAACTAAGACGGTCTTCCCACCCAAAGTAATAGGTGTTTGAGAAAAAATTCCCAAGGATATACCAGTTCTTCTATCAAATTCCAGTAACTTCCTGGTATCCAACACAAGGCTAGGAGATCCCATGCCTCGCCAAGCACGAATAGAAAAAATACTAACTAAGGATCCTTCATCAACAATACAGCAAGAAATCATGTATTGTTCAACTTTGACCTTTATCTAGAAAGGTGCATCATAAGGAAGGCACAACTCAACTAGGCTATCCCAATCAAAGGAAGCAATCTGAGAGCTTAGTGGGGGTTGATACGAAATGAGTTTAGTGCCCCCTTGTTCAATAAGTTCTGAACTCGAAGTGAAGAAAATGTGACTATTAGACACTTCACTCTCCAAAGGAAGAGTGGGATTGATCGATACTGAAATTGATTCAACCACCTCATGAAAGTCACTCTCCAAAGGGAGAGTCAGATTGACCAAGATGACATTGGTTCAATCAGATCAGGATCACTCTCCAAAAGAAGAGTGGGATCGACCAAAGCTGAGATTGGTTCGACCACTTGATCAACCAAAGGTTGAGTAGGTTTTTGAGAAACTATAGGTTGTTCAGGAGAAGGAAATTCTTGAGTCTCAGACCACACTCTTCGCACCTCTATTTTCTCATAGTTTACAAGGGAACTTAAGTTTTCACTTCGAACAACTAGTTTTCTCAATGGTGTCAACATGACTAGCAGTGGCTGATTGTTTTCTCTCAACATGACCTACAGAGGTTGAGATTTTTCCCCCAGCATGGCCACCAGAGGCTGGGTAACTAGGTCCAACCTGACTAAGAGAGGTTGGTTGTTGAAAAGATTCAGAATGTTAAAAAATGGGATGACCATGAAACCAAAATCTTTGCACCTCCATGATAGAAGGGCATTTATAAGTAAGGTGGTCTCCCTCACAAAGCTTACAAGGAAACTTGGGCTTTTTTTTTGAACGCATAGTCTTTTCAACAGTGTCAACAAGACTCGCAGTAGTTAACGAATTTCCTTCAAAATGAACCACAGAGGCTGAAATACTGCCCCCGGCATGACTTACAGAGGCTAAGTGACTGCCCCCAGCATGACTTGCAGAGACTAAGAGACTAGGTACAACATGACCTACAGAGGTTGGATGGGCACCACCAACATGAACCACAGAGGCTGAATGGTTAGGATCAACATGCTTTGTAGTGGTTGAGTGTGTGCCGCCAGCATGAACCACAGAGGCTAGGTGGATGGATCCAACATGACTTGTAGAGGTTGGATGGGGAGGTTCAACTTGAACATTAGAGGTTGAACGGGTGCCCACTTGCTTATGTGACTTCTTCCTATTCTTCCTTATTTTACTCCTTTTAGACTATCGGTTACTAGTATCAGTACTTTCACCACATGAGGTGGAAGGAGGAGGAGAATCAACTACATGTGAAGGGGAAGCAATGTTTTGATTCCCTTGATATAAGGAGCTTACTTGCATAGAATTGGGGCATTTAGGATAGTTGGAGTGGAAAACAACCACACCGGTAGCCCTAGGGTGAATCCAGGAAGATTCAAGGTGGCCATCAAAGGAACACCAACATTCCCTGTGAGAGAATTAGTACAAGGAGTTCCCAACATGGGGATCTCTTGGTTGGTGTTCAAAGGGGTGCTAGCCATAGATTCAAACCAGGAGACAAAGTCTGAGGTTGACAAGAAACCAAAAGTACAAAGCACACACCTAAAGGAAAACAAAGTACAGACAAACCACACAACACTCACTAAAAATTCCTAAAGCTAAACAGACAAATAGGTATAAGATACGCTTTCCAAAAGAAAGCCGAGAGATAGTTACTTGGCATCCCTGTAGATGTTCTTAGGCACAACTGGAGGAATCACCCACCGCCCTCCCACACCTTCTACCGAGGTTACCTTCCAAGCCCATCCAAGGTCAACCAGAAATAGTCTTCCGGTGTACCTATGTATGAACCATAGATGTCAAAGAGACTAAAGGCTACCTTAACTATATTGATAGTCTAGGGGGATAGTCGCAAGCTTGGTTTGTACGCATGGGCAGGGTAGCAAAGCTCGAAACCCCGTCTAAGATAGAATCCCCAAATGCGCAAAAACCTTGGTCTACGCTTTGACAAGGAATCGAAGGGTTATCTCCTCAATCCAAGCCTCCACGTGGTCTCGTGCTTAACTCCCATTTGAGAGGAGCTTCCTAGATACAATCAACATAGAAGAGGATTTACCTAGTGATTGGACAACTACGTCTGAATTTTAACACCTTTGGGGAGTTTAAACTCCCTATCCCACAAGTCTAGCCTAAGCTAGTTGGTGTATGACCCTATAAAATAAAACTTACTAATAATTTTTAAATTATATCATTTATTTTAAGGGTGTTTTTAGTCAGAGGGTAAATGGCATGAAACTTATGTGGTGTTTTGACTCAAAGTTGAAACAAAATGACTAAGCCAAGAGAAATGAAATGCAAAAAGAAAAAAACTATTCTCTTTTCTTTTTCAAATAGAAACTCGAAAGCCACAAAAGAACAAATTCTTTTTTATTTTTTCAAAAATAATGATGTGCAGTGCATTAAAGACAAAACTCTAATCTACATGCATATTAAACAAGTATATGTTCTTTTTATTTTTCTTTCATAAATGCAAAAGAAAAAAAACCTATCAACTAATGCAAGCAAGTAATGTAAGCAAATAAAATAGACAACTACTATGCACCTAAATGCACAATTCTTGAGTATGCTTGAAATAAATTAACTGTATAAAGTAAGAAAAATGAAGCAAAGCAGATTCATAAAACCAAATATCAACCACCTAAGGAAGACTTGGAAAAACCTAGCTTGGGAAGACATAATGAATGGTAATCACTGAAATCAATCAAAGGAAAGTGACAAACCAACCCTATCCAAAGATAGAAAAGGATAAAACAATGTCTAGAACCCTGATCACTGATTCAGACAACCAAGACTCAAGCCTCTCACCCAATAGGAAAATCCACTTCAACTTGCTAACAGAAAGACAATCCAAGCAATAAAAGCTTAAGGGCTTACGAGGAAGCACAAAGTATGGATAACAGGGTCATCAAACTTAAAGTTTAATGTTAAAATTAAAGACCACTAAGCAAGAAAAAATTCACAGAAGGATAGGGACAAGCAAACCCTAACCCAAAAATTTTGTCCTTAGGCTTGTACGTGTCTATGCACAAGGGAAACCTCTGTATGCGACTGTGTACAAGAGCAACCCGCGTAGAGTAGTTAAATTTTTCAACAACAAGAAAAATTATAAAGGTATTCAAACACCACTGCAAGCATGAACCAATACAAGACACCACTCACTGAATCAAAGCAAAGACTGGGCACAGATCTACAGAGTTAACCCACAACAGTCTAGGCTCCCCAGCGGAGTCTCCAGTTCTGTTGTTCAGGAATAAACACCCTTGTAAACTAGGGTCTGGGGTTACCAACGTACTTCTAAAACTTGCATACAATTAGCTTTAGCTAAGTACAGAATGGAAATAGGAAGAAATATTGCACTCACCTGATTACCGACGGTTGATCCAAGCTTTGTCTTCTTCCGCTCTGTTTCTCTCCAAATATTTCAGGGACACACCTCCTTCACCTGCAAAGAGTAAATTCTCCAAGTACAATCTTATACATGTATATATGACAGGTTAGATAAACAACATATATAGAACTTAATAAAATATATTCATCAACCATGATACATGAAAGAGACTCAACACAAAGTTGGAAGAAGAATTCTCTTTATTAACAATCAGTGAATGAGATAAGTGTACAACCCAACGTCTGAGACAAGGACTCCTCTACAACCAAAGGACTATGATTTCTGCTGCTCCAAAGACTTCTGAAGATATAGCACCAGCATAACTTTTCTCTCCAAGATCTATTCCTCTAATTCCCTCCTCAAGGCCTTTATTTATACTTTAGGAAATAGAGCAGTTTCGAAGGTTGAGGAGGTTGAGACAGTTGAGATGGTTAATGATTAAGGCTCAACTAATCTGCATTAATCATGTTTTATATTTTTTAATGTCAAATGGATGTGTACGTGACTATTTATATAGGCAAATTGTGTATGACACGTGAGTTTCTTTAAAGGAAACCTATGTACAGATTAGTACGCATGTTGCAATGAGAATAGTCGCGTACAGTACACAGGTTATCAACATACATAGTCGCGTATGTACGCGAGTTTCAGTGGAGATAGTCGTGTATAGAAATCAACACATATAAAATTAAAATGGCATGCTGGTCAAAGGGTAAATGCATCTCATGTCATTCCCATCTATAGTGTTTAGGAAAACTTCAATCCTATAGTGTCCTTTTGTGTACCAACATATGGAAAGTCGGCACTCAGATGGAGAAGTGCCATTTGGGTTGATAACACACCGAGACAAAAAGGAGTAATGCACTAATGGAAAAACAAAAAGGATAAATGACTAAAACTACTTTCAAAGAAAAATCAATGAAAAAGAGGTCTCTGGTCACAAAAGAAGCATCCAATAGACAACATCAGACCCAAGGAAGACCCAACCACACTCACAACCCACCCAACAACTTACCACAACATCAAAATCACCAAAAGGGAGGATGTATTGTGACTTTTTAAATAACATCTACATATATACGCAACTTTTGGCCAAAAAGATGCATGTATACGCAGATTTTGGCGAAAATCCTGCATGTATATGCGACTTTTGGCAAAAAATATGCGTATGTACATGACTTTTGGCCAAAAACCTATGTATACAGAGAAGACAATGGTAAAATGCAGGCCAAGGGTCAAACAAATAAAGGGTAGTGTTAATGGATGAACATACTATAACATGTGATACAGAAATAGGGAGAAACAGAGAGAAAGTCAATAATATCAAGCACATTGTGCCCCCAAACCCAAATAAAAGCAATGGACATCCCCAGCAGAGTCGCGAATTCTGTTGTGGAGAAAACTTCCTATGGCTTGGGGTGTACCACAATAGACAGAGAAACCGCAAAAAATCAATCCCTTCCCAATATGCTAGAGAAATAAAACATCTAACACTAAAGGATCTCGAAACATACCTTGTCTGGATGGTTGATGTAGATCCCCGTTGAGCTTTTTCCAATCCCGCTTGTGTAAACAATTTGATATCTCAACAACAACAAACAAGAAAAGCATGCTATATAATGGTGTTAGAACTACTCTAGCATATATAATCAATAATGTATAAGTAATTGAAAGCATCCATGGATTCAATATTCATTTAAATGCACATCATTGAACAGGAAAATATATTTTTATTAATATAAATCAGAGATTACATGAATCAAAACCTCTGTCGGCATGTCTGCGAACAAGAGAAACTAAGTCCTCCACCTAGGCCTTCACCACCTCAATCCTCCATCTCTCGATAGCAAGCTCACAAGCAAAGGCAAGCTTGGGAAGAACACCAAGTGCTCCAATGGACAAAGAGATGTAGACTCAAGTATAAGCAAGCTACGGAAACAATGGACTATAGTTTTCTTGCTCTTTTATCCCTCTCCTTCAATGTATCCAAAGTGTTCCTTATATAGTTCTTCAATGGGGTAATGGAATGTCAAATCTGAGCAATCTTGAGGCATATGGAAGGCTAGGAGACAAGTGACTTGAATCCACATCAAGGAAAACTCCAAAAATATTTGGCCTTTTGCACACATCCCGATGTACATGGTTTTAGGGGTAATATCCACATATATATGCGAGAAGCGGTTTAAAAGTCACACATAGCAATAATGAGTGTTTTTAGGGATGATCTTGGAAACATCAAAGGTAAAAAAATGGTCCATGGGGTCTAAAGAGTCTGCAGAGGGACAGGGAAGGCCATAAAAGTGTGATCAACCATGTGTGCTAAAATCAACTATAACAATGTCATTTCCCTCATTTGATCCCCACACCCTTTCCAAGGCTCAAAAAACATAAAAAGGGGCTTAAAAACCCCTAAAAAGAGCCAAAATAGCTCTCCTAGGGTCTAAAACATCCAAAAAGGGGCTAAAACCCCTCAAAGGAGCTTAAAATCCCTAAAGAAGCTAAGAATTGGGCAAAAAGGGCTTAAATCCCAAAAAATGGGCTAAAGCCTTGACCAATGGCTTAAAACCCTAAAAGCTCAAGAAAAAACTATAAATACAGGGGTGGGGGTCACTCTCAAAACATTCCTTCTCTCTCTACTATTACTCTTCCCATGTGAGTGCCTCGAGACCCACATCTCTCAATCCATTCACCCCTCTCCTCCATTTTCTCCCTTGCTCCATAAGCCAAAACCCCATTCCATTGAGAGGTAGCTTCCTGCTAGGGCATGGTGGCCCATTTCATTAAACAAGAAGGTATTCCATGAATTTTTGTTGTTAGTTTTTTCTTTTGTAGGTTGTTGTTACATGCAGGTAGTTTATTGCTAATAGTGTGCTACAGGTTCTCCATTGATTACTTGTTGCAGGTTTATTTCTCTAACAGTTTATTGCACGGTTTCCGTGGCTCAATGCTAACCTTTCCTTGCAGGTTTTTATTCCATCCATAGGAACCCTACCCTTCTGTCCTATAGACGAAAGGTAGTCATTCTTACTCATAGCTAGGGAGAAATCCCTATTGTAGTTTGGTGACCATACCAGGTCCATCCCACAGGATCCCTGGGTTTTTTCAATTTATTTCTAGTTTTTTATTAACCTAGTTTAGATTTTTTAATTTCTAGTTTAGATCTCTGCTTTTAGCATTTTCATTTCCAATCAAACCCATTCGGCCATAGTACAAGTTACTGTCGACCATTCCTAGCTCAATTTTTAAATTTTTTTTACTTCACGGTCTAGATCGCTCTTATCAAGCTGAAAGGTGTGACGAAGTCGCTCATTTAGCCCCGAAAAGAGCGAATTCACTCTGAGGAGCCCAATTGTACCTGTCTTTGGTTTTTGGGCGACCCCCTCGCCTATTTTTGGAAAAAATTAGTGACCCCCTCGCTACATTTTCCCCGGAAAGGGAGACCTGTCTCTCATGATTCAGTTTTTTGTTGTTCAAACTATCAGTGTGGCCCTACGCCACTATTTAATAGCTTGTTTCTTTCTGCAAACAATTTATGTAAATTGATGATAGATTTGATTAGCTGTTAATACATATGAATCTATTTTAAGGCTTAGCTAAAGTACTGTAAGTTAGTTTTTAGTTTTTAATTAAACATTGGAAATTAATACCTTGCCTAGCCCTTCCTCCTCTACCCAGTCATCACCCTCCAGGGTATTCTGGGATAAGACAAAGATTCAAGCTCATATAGTAATAGGAACTTATACTTCTTATTTCTTGAGACCACTAAAAATGGGTGACTTGGAAGGTAGAGGGGGTGGTAGGCCAAGGAGGCCTCACAACGTTCGTGTCCTCCCTGTTGATCGACCTTGCACTTGGAGGGTGACCTGAGGATCTACGGGTGGGCCTAGTCCCACTGTGTTGAGAGTCCAACACTCTTTCCTGGTTGAAGAGAAATATAGGTGTAAGGTAGCCACCTAGAAAGTCTACAATAGTTCAGGTTTATTATTTGCATGTTTCAAGTTTTATGTTTCAAAAGTTGGCTGGTTTCATAACAGGTTTCCCATTTTGTAATCTCTATAAAAAACCAGAAACGTCTGCGAAGTATTCATAAACCATAATTGCAGACACCAAACTAATAACAAAAAATAATTAAACAATGAACAATATTTCATACACTAAACATGGACACAGCCACACCAAGTAATCTAACCAAAATCATCGCATGACGCTGAGCCAACCATTAAAATCTATCAATTTACATTAATTCAAAACTTACAGTCTTTGAGGACATAAGACCCTGAATTTCTTAGCCATGGGAAGTACTTGGGCTCAGCCCTAAAACTCATTGTAAGGAGTACCATAGGAACCCCAAAGTATCTGGCCGCTGAGAGGAATTTCCAAGTGAAACGGGAAATGAACCCAACCAATTGACTAATTATCATGTGAGGAAAAAGCTAAGTGTTGTCTCCTGGAAGTCTTGGTGACTGAGTGACCACCTAAAAGCCAATAGAAAGCCACTAAAACCGGGGTCCAGAATGTCATTACCATATTACACCATTTGATCTACCAAATAGACACAATTAATCTCCCATGCTCTTCTTCACACCTAAGAGGTGATCCACCACAGTTCAGGTCCTTGAACCAACACCATCGAGACCATTCTTGACGACCCTCTACATCGTTAGAAGGCCACACAACCTCTGATTCAGACTTAGAATCATATCAATCTGAGACAGATTTACACACTGCACCATCTAGCCTCATGGCTGGTGGAAACCCAAATCCACATTCTAGATTGGTGATTGGTAGTGGAGCCATGTCCATACCTCACACCACCACCAACACCCTTGCAGTTTGTCCTAGTACTACCATGTAGACTGTCCTAACCCATCTACCTCCACCTGTACCTACCGGTCAAACTATCCCACTTGTCATACCCTAGGGCAGTGGCCCTTTCGCTCAAACTATCCCACCTGTCATACATGGGGGTAGTGGCCCTTCTGCTCACATTGTCCAACCTTTCAAACATGTGGGTAGTGGCCCATCCACAAATGTGTCGCAAGTACCCCCAGTCATGCAGGTACAACATGTTTCTACAAACCCCACTACCATTGTTGGTCCTTCCCACATCAAACTTGGGTCAAACCTCCCTTTCATGGCACATCTCAACCTACCTGACTTGGCCAAGTTAACCAATGACCCTATTTGTCATCAATCCTTTTGGCCTCCCATGCTAGCCAAACTCCCCTCAGACATCCCTAAGTTTGAAGGGAAGGCAGGGGAGTGCCCTCAAAACCATATCATGACATTTCACCTATGGTGCTCATCAAACAACATCATAGATGATTCGATCAGACTCAGACTTTTCCAATGCACCCTCACAGGTGCTGCAGCCAAGTGGTACATTGAGTTACCAAAATCCAAGTACCTATAATTCAACTCCTTGGCCTTTATGTTCCTGCATTATTTCTAGCTCCCTATCAGATATGATGAAGGGGTCAACATCTTGTTATCTTGTCGCCAAAACACTGCGACCCACATAACCGAACACATCCATGAGTTGCGGCGACATCGTAGCTTGTGCAAGATCAAGCTTGATGACATGATCTTCCTTGACTGGATCTTAAAAACATTGCTTCCACCCATAGCTAAGGATGTTGCCTCTGAACGTCCCCCCAAAAAGGAAGAGGCCATCTTGAAGGCCCAACAGTTTGACCTCACTTATGCCTAGTCTGGATATCTTTACACCATCATCCCAAACGCTCCCCGTGCAAGCACCTCTTATGAGGATGCACCGGGGGCATCCCATGCTATAGATGGCATCATAGGCTTTGTCTCCCATCAATCACAGCATCACCTGGCACCACCTACGATGCCACCACAACCAAGAAACACCCCTAGCATTGCCTACCAAAACCAAGCTCCTGACTAGGCAAGAATGATGTCTCAATCCGAAGCTAGAACCTCCTATGCACAACCTACACCACAGTAGCAGACCCATGCGGCTACTTGGTCAACGCAACAATATGCCGGATAGATTCCCACATTTGTAGCACCCCCATCCCCCCAATTCTACTATCAACCACTAGTGCAAACCATTCAAATCCCACACCCTAGCTATGCCAACACCTTTGGGACAAGTGTTTGCACAGAAAAACTATCCCACCCAACCATCCGCCAATAACCAATAAGGGAAATCCATAAACAACCGAGCCATGACTCAAGGAAACAACCAACCACAAGGAGGCAGTCAACAACTAAATCCTCCCAACAACACCAGGCTGAACTGGCCTGCTCAAAACCCCCATCAACCAAACCAACCTAGACGCAACGCTCCGTTACACACAAATCAACTGTGCAAACTATGTGAGGTCTACGAGCACTATACACATGAATGCCCCTTCATGGGTTGTGCTAAGCAGGCCATTCAAAATGAAGTTCAGCATGCTACCAATACAGAAGCCCTGGATCAACCCAACCTGGAACCACCAGGACCTTCTCCTATGGTGCTCCAAAACCCATTACCATTCCAAGGACTAGTAGCAACTACATCTAATCCCCAAACCAATACCACCGCCCCAGCTACACCTTCGACAACATAAAAAGGTGTTAAACACCTGCTAGCCTTGATAACTAAAGAGATCAATTTACAGACAAGGATAAATTAGTACAGATCAAACATTAAACCCATTGACCCATTAATGGAATCCACATCCAAAACAACCCATACACCTCTTCACTTACCCCCTTTTCCCCTACAACCCCCCATATGGCGGGTTTCCAATAATGCCAAGGCTAGAGCTACTGTGAGCTACATCATCGTTGATGACTTGCCCCAAACACCTACGGCCATGTCCACTCTTGAGGTACTTAAAACTTTCCCAACACAACGGAAGGCATTACCAGCCACCCTCATTGGTGTAGGCCCCTCTGACTCCAAGTTGATCATGTTCGAGATGGATAATGGAGAACCGTGGATGCCATCAACCATTGCCTTTGACATTTTGGTATCCATTCAGAATTTGATCATGCACCGGTGCATCATTGATGAAGGGGCATCCACATGTGTCATTTCAACCTTATTTTGGTAGAAACTTAGGTCCCTACTTCTGTAACCATCCACTACTACTTTGAGGGCTTATGATGGCCACCCCACTAAATCCCAAGGTATCGTTCCACATGTTCCCATCACATTAGCTGGGAAAACAATACTGATTGACATAGAGGTTGTTAATGCTCAGTTGGACTATAACCTTATCCTCAGAAGAATTTATATGTATGCCATGAGAGCCGTAGCATCAACTGGTTTCCATCTCATGATGTTCCCCCATGACGGGAAAATCGTGACGGTTGACAAATTAACTTATCACAATATGCAAGGGATAAAAACACCATCCAATGTTATCCCTACGGTCAACACCATCATCAATGACATACTCACCTCCCCATTATTGAATGTGAGCCCTGGGTTTTTTACCGACACCACCATGACTTCCTCCTTCCCCTTCGTGTCACCATCGCGGACACCTAATGAGACTGGGGATTTGTGCATGCTCTCATACAACACTGCTGCACCTAAACATCAACCGAATCCATAGCCCCAACAGAAACCACAACATCATCCATAGCCGCAACATTACACGCAGTTGCAACCACAACCACATCCCCAAATGCAGCCACCAGTGAGTTACTTGGGCTCCTCCCCAGTCCACACAATTCCCTTCCTATTTCCACCGCATGGTGTCATGAGGAAGCCAGTAATGGATACCTTAAACTTACCGAACTTCACATTGGGGATTCTCATGTGGTACCTTGATCAATTGACTCAACCTATGATGCCCCAAGTTGTGTTGACCCTCATTCAACCCATTGCGGTCGAATCTCATCCTCCACCCGGCCCGTAAAAACCAACCACTGTACCCGCACCTGCACCGCCCCACGCAAAAAGGGCTAGGGGAAAAAGTGTGAAAGCAACAACTGAACCCCGACATATCCCACCTTGTGCCATGTGTGAAGAACAGGGCCATGCAACTCAAAACTGCCCTAAGATTCCCATGATCTATGCACATTTGGATGCCATGGATACAATAGAAAACATCCCCGTTGTTGAACTTTCGAACGAGTCAATAGTGAGAAACAAGTCATTGAGAACAAACCATGCTTGCGCCCTTTCCATATTGTATGGTCACTATTATCACGACTGTTAGGACTTGTTTAAGTTTTGAACGGCCCTATCCAGCCTTTAACAAGATGCCCTTGAATCTAAGATCACTCTGATCAAAGAAGTCCACCCCCCACCTCCTTCTTTAGACACCATGTCCATTTACATGATGTCAAGTTCCACAGAACCTCTTATCTCCATGATCACTGACGGTCCATAAGACTTGTCTCACTATTTATTTTGCAACGACGAGGAGATACTTGAATCCTTAACTGCACCTAAACACCCTTGGGATGACATGCACCACCACTCGTTCTTCCTCCCCCAAGAACTTGTGTCGTAGTCTGACCATTTTTTCGTTGAAACAAAGGATTTCATTCATGGGAAAGTTAACTCGTTCAAACATCAGTGCCTTCAGAATTGAACTCACGTCATATGTAGTCTAGTCCATCCACCACAACTCACACAAAACTCTCTTGACCTCTGTCTGAGATCCACCTCGGTATACATGCCTCTGCCGCACCGACTCGCATGCCTCTCCTGCGATCTATCCCGTGCATGTACTAGTATGTTCAAGATCCACCTGTTCCATCCATACTGCATGGATGACCTTTGTACCACTGTCCATTGTCTCAGCATGGGGCACCATCAGTTCCCCCTCGATTGGTTGACCATACTTGAGTTTCCGTTAAGCTCTTTTTTGACTCGTAAAAGAATGAAAAGATTTCCAAGCGCATTTGCTTCCTCTCCCGCTTGTTAAAGTATCGGAAAGGGCGTCTGCATTGCTTTTTTTATCTCCTTTTGCAAAACATGTAGAATACCACATGAAAAGGAACACCTTGGCATATTCAAGCCAAGACCGTTCCCCTCTGCATCCTTTTATTCTTTCTCAGGCAGAGGGGCCAAACTTTACGAAAAAAGGTCACCATTGGTTGTCGTTAAATTCTTTTCTAGGATTCTCATCAAGAAAAGATCATCGAGAAAACTTGGTTTTTTTCATGCTCGTAAAATTATCTGAATGACTGTCTAGTCAGTTTAGGTTTAACCTTTTTCGGCCTAATTGGACTACCAATGGTAAATAAGTATCCCATCCCCCAAAGATGGGCGATCTCTCTTGTGCACACTTTTAACCTTTTTTCGGGCACAGGAATCAATGAAAAAAGAGACCCCACTGGAGTCTTCTTCATGCTTTCAGACTCTCTAAAATTGAAAGCATCATCAAGCATTTACTTTCTTGGGATCCTGAAAAATCCATGAGATCGTACCACAATGGTGTCTTTAGACACCACCCCACATATAACAATTTGGCAGCATTCCCACTTTGGGTCACCTTTGTTTAGACTATTATGCGATGTGTCTTCCTTGGATCCCATCAATACCAAAAGTGTCTTCCTCGCCCAAGTATTTCCCATCTGTAGTTACATCCCTGGTATTACAACTATGATCCCTTTCCCATGAGTCAGTTTCATTTGCTTCCTAGTATGCCCTACCATCATACTCTGAACAAAGGAATTTTGAGTCTACTACACTCTGCCTACCCCTGTTCCACACCCCCCCATTCAGTGGGTCAATCCTTAGATTTTCTCACATCTTTCGGTTATCTCCCTCACAGTTCTGGTCAAGGAAACACCATTTCCTTGACCAGTTGCAAGTCTCCCTCTATTGATGACAACACATATATTCCAGAGGATAGACCAAGAGGTCCCTGTATCCTGGTTTCATTAACCTCATTGATGAGTTCCTTGGACCACTTGAGAGGAGTCCTTAGTGCCTCTCGGGATGGTTGTTTCTCATGTGCTCGACTCCAACTACATCATTACACCATTGAGATTTGTATAGGGTATTGGTTCGTGCAATATTTGGTTGAAGACCCTAGATGTCACTTGGCTCTAGCACATTGATGATTCTATTGAGGGACCTAGACAGGTTCATTTTCCTTGTGATTTCCAGGTTGTGTTAGAGACAGTGTTCAGAAACAGTAGCATTGCTTCTATATAGATTCATGATTGATGCAGCATATTGTACCACAGAGACTCTGACTCTCCATCAGTAAGTCCCTATAGCTGTGTACCATTCCAAATCTAGCAGACCGTCCGTCATGAGGATATAGCATTCCATGAGAATACCATGGGTCCAATGTAGCAGTTCTTCAGATCAGTATTGTATTCAACCTCTTATTGAGGCAACCACTATGTAACAACATTTGTACATGATCATCTCTTGCATTTTAGAGCTTAGATCACATTATTATTTTGACATCGTTACGAGCATGGGGATTCCTATTTCATTCATATACATGTCACACATTATTTGTATCTCACCCATTGATGGGAACCATATTAATACAAAAACCAAAATCCACCATGCCCCAGCCTAGGAAGCACCACCTCTCCCCAAAAATCCTATGATGTTCGTTGGCCATACGATGACCTCCTGCCGTCACACATTAGGGCACAATCTGTTAACCCAAAAAAATACCTAATTAGCTCTACATGACCTACACCATAAAGACATCCATGTCATTTTGCTCATTTGACCCCCACACCCTTGCCAAGGCTCAAAAAACACAAAAAGGGGCTTAAAACCCCCTAAAAAGAGCCAAAAATAGCTCTCCTAGGGGCTAAAACCTCCAAAAAGGGGCTAAAACCCCTCAAAGGAGCTTAAAATACCCAAAGGATCTAATAATTGGGTGAAAGGGACTTAAATCCCCAGGGATTTCTCCTTGCTACAGGGGCACGAATCACTCCCTTCTGTCTATAGGACAGAAGGGTAGGTTCCTATGTGGAAATGTAAGAAAAATACACAAAACAGAAAGGAAGAAAAGATGGACAAGAAATGTCTGGAAACCCCTCTGCAAACACGGTTAGGGCTTCGCCTTAGCTACCTGCAAACAACTATTAGAAACAAAATACCTGCAAAAACATGTTATAAACAAACCTGCAAACAAAAATGGGTTAGAAAAAACTACAAAATACTAAAGCAAATGCAAGAAACAACATTGGTATGCCTTCTCTTTGATGGAATTGGGCCACCATGCCTTGGCTTGAAGAAGCACCTCTCTTGGATGGGGGAGCTATGGCTCAATGGGATGGAGGAGAGGGAGTGTGGGTGGCTTGAGAGACAAAGGGTCTCAAGGTATCCACAGGAAGCATAACAGTATGCAAGGGAGAAGTTGTTTGAGAGTGACCCCCCACCCTCCTTTTATAGCTTTTTTCTGGGGACTTTTAGGGTTTTAAGCCCTTGGTCAGGGCTTTAGCCCCTTTTTTGGGCTTTTAGCCCCTTGCACCCTAACTTTAGATCCTTTTAGGGTTTTAGGCTCCTTTGAGGGGTTTTAGCCCCTTTTTGGAGGCTTTAGCCCCTAGGAGAGTTTTTTAGGCTCCTTTTTGGGGTTTTTAGTCCCTTTTCTTCATCCTTAAGCCTTTTTGAGGGTGTGGGGGTCTAATGGAGGTTGTGAATGGCTGTCCTTGTGTTGTGTAGGCCATGTAGAGATAAGTGAGGGATTTTTTGGGTTAACAGATTGCCCCCTGATGTGTGAGGGTAGGAGCTCATCGTATGGTCGACAAACATCATAGGATTTGCTGCGTAGAGGTGGTACTTCTGGGGCTGGGGCATGGTGGCTTTTGGTTTTTGTATTAATATGGTTCCCATCAATGGGTGAGATACAAATAATGTGTGGCATGTATATTGACGAGGCGGGCATCCACATGCTTGTGACAATGTCAGAAGAATAATTTGATCTATTCTCTAAAATACAAGGGTCGATCATATACAACTGATGATACAATGATGGTTGCCTTGATGTGAGGTTAAATACAATGTTGATCTGGTACATTGGACCCATGGAATTCTCATGGAATGCTATATCTTCATGACTAATGGTGTGATGGATCTGGAATAGTACATAGCTATATGGACTCATTGATTGAGAGTTAGAGTCTCTGTGGTACAAGTATGCTGCATCAATCATAAAGGTATATCGAAGCACTGCTGGGGATTCTGAACATTGTCTCCAACGCAACCCGAAAATCACAAGGGACGTAACCTTTTTAGGTCCCTTGAATAAACTCATCAATTTTCTAGAGTCAGGTGACATCCAAGGTCTTTGACCATGTGGAAATTGAACCCAGGTGTTAGAACAATTACACTCACAAAAATTTCCAATTACACATGCAAATTACACACAAAGGAGACTGAATATGGAGCTGAACACTAATCTGTATTGAATAAGTGTACAATAGACAACCCTGTGAAGTCATAGGATTCCACAATAAATAATTACATGAGATATTCAAATGCATAAGAATTCCATTCGAATTTGGTCAAAAGCAGGCTTACTAAATCTAAGCAAATCCCCCATAGGTGCATAAAGTAGTTTCCAAATCTGTCTAGGAGTTCACGAATTGGAAAAATCAATTAGGAAAGCTAATAGATGATGGAAGGACAACTCATACATTCTTTTATTAAGAGAAAATAGTGGAGGATGATGAGGACAAAAAACAAGTTAACTTCACCTAGTCAAACTTTCCCAATTTCCTTAAAACTCAAAAAAAGCAGGAAATAAAGCAGAAAAAGTAGACATGCACTAGGAAGGCCAAGAATAAAGCAGATTTGATTCCAAGTGGTTTCCCAAGCACTCCATGACTTAAATTTATCAAGTTTGACCACTTTGGATGTGTGGAGGACAACTTGCATAAGGTGGAATATGGAAACTAGGAAAATAAGACAAAAATTGGATTAATTAATGTCTAAGGTGGCTAACTATGGGTTGATTATTCTAACACCCCCCCTTAAGCTTAACTTATGAGTAAAATATCATAAAATTATAGGGCCTAGCAACAAGGCTTAGTCACCCTTTACATACTACATGTCCATTTAACCAAGGAAAGAGGCAAAAACCCAATGGGAAAAATCCTCCCTTAAACATGGACAGTAAAACAAAATTTGAAAATATTGTCATCACTCATGCTTCACAGCATGATCAGCAATCCCCAGCAGTGATTTGAGATTGCTTAATGTCTTCTCACAAAAAAAAATTGTGAAGATATTTGCTACTTGTTATGAAGATGAACAGAAGAGTAGGTGAATGGTGCCATCATGCACAAGCAATCTGATGTAGTGCATATGGATCTCAATGTGTTTGGTTCTCTGTCTCTAAAATAGATCATTGTAGATTCGAATGGTACTTTGATTATCACAATAGATAGTAGTTGAGTATTCTGATTCGAAGCCACACTCACCAAGTAACCCCTGCAACCATAAACATTGAGTTGCTACAGTTACAACTCCTCTGTACTCTGCTTATGTAGATGGGAGTGCAATGGCACTCTGTTTCTTGCTTGACCATCTGATTGGTCCTTCAGCAAGCATGAACACATATCCTGATGTTGAATTTCGATCTATGTTGTCACCTGCCCAATCACTGTCAGTAAAACCAATCAAATCAAGATAAGATTTAGCTTTGTATAAGATCCCATAAGTCCTTGTTCCCTGAAAAAAGTTAAGGATCCTTTTGGCTGCTCTCCAATGGATCTCATGAGGCTGATCCATGTATCTTGAAGCCACACTTACTACATAAGAAATATCAGGTTGAGTATGTGTAAGATACAGCAAGCACCCAATCAGTTGCATATACAATGTATTATTTACCATAGGTGAAGAATTTGCTTCTTCAAGCTTAACTCCTGAAAGGAAGGGAGTCTTGCTGGGCTTGCAGTCCTTCATGTTGAATTTGCTCAGCAAATCCAAGGCATACTTGTACTGATTTACTTTGATTCCATTTTTGGTTTGAGCAATCTTGAGCCCCAAGAATTGGCTCAATAAGCCCAAATTAGTCATTGAGAATGCATGGTTCATTGCATCCTTCAAGGAGGCAATTTCATCCTTTGAGCTTCCTGTAATGAGAAGGTCATCAACATACAAGACAATAATCATTAATGAACCATGAATCAGCTTCAAATAGACATTTGGATCTGACTTGCATCGAACAAAATTCAGTGATAGTAGAAAGCTATCAACCTTGGCATACCAAGCCCTGGGGGCTTGCTTAAGCCCATACAATGATTTCTTTAGCTTGCACACAAGAGATGGATTAGTAGCAAATCCTTGAGGTTGCTGCATGTAAATCTCTTCAGTGATATCTCCATTTAGGAAAGCACACTTCACATCCATGTGGTGTACCTCCCACTGCTTCGAAGCTGCAATGGCTAAAGCTAGCCTGATGGAGTCCATCTTTTCCACTGGTGCGAAGGTCTCATTGTAGTCTATGCCATGTACTTGTGAGTAGACCTTGTATACCAATATTGCCTTATATTTCAAAGGTGAACCATCATCAGAAAATTTTGTTTTGTAAACCCACTTACACTGAACTAGCTTCCTCCCTAGAAGAAGATCAACCAACTCCCAAGTGTTGTTCTTTTGGAGTGAGCTGAACTCTTCTTTCATGGCTGTTTGCCATATTGGATCATGTGCTGAATATTCAAATGTATGTGAGTCTGATTCAACCATCATATAGCATTTCTCTACAAACAAGGGGTCTCTCATGCATAGAGCACTCTCAAACTGAGATCTACTCCTCCTAGGATCATTAGCTAGTTCTCCAGCTGCATGAATGGTCTTTGCTTCCAATTTTGGTATTGTAGGACTGTTAGGATCTGAAATTAAATAATAATTATCATACATATCAGAATCAGCAAGTTCAACTATCTCTTCACTTACATTCAATGGTTCTGGTGGTGAAGAGGATTCTCCAACTTCCACTGCTGCTAAAGGCTCTTCTTGGAACTGAACACTCCTTTCAATGAAGGATCTGTTTGTGCTCAAATTGATCAGCTTGTACCCTTTTGAATCTTTAGAGTACCAAACAAATAGACACTCTTGGCTTTGGGGATGCAAAGGCTTCCTCTTTTCTGTTGGAATTCTAGCCCAAGCCCTTGAGCCAAAAATCCTGAAATGGGTCACATTTGGCTTGTGCCCACTCCATGCTTCGAAAGGAGTCATACCATCAAGACGTTTATGAGGCACCCTATTCTAGATATAGGCTTCACAGTTTATAGATTTGGCCCAAAAATTTGGTGGAAAATTATTAGCCTCCATCATGCATGTTGCCATCTCTTTCAGTGATCTGTTATTCCTCTCAGCAACACCATTTTGCTATGGTGTGTAAGGGATAGAATGCTGCATCTGAATACCTGCATCTGCACAATATTGAATGAACTCAGACTTGACATACTCACCACCATTTTTAGATTTGAGGACCTTGAGTTTCCTCCTAGACTGGTTTTCAACCAAAGCCTTAAAGACTTTGAAGAGGCCAAAAACTCCAGACTTGTGTTTCAGGAAGTAAACCCAGCAATACCTGGAAAAGTCATCTATGAATGTCAATGCATATTTGGCTTGAATCATTGACATATGAGGAAATGGGCCAGAAACATCACTATGGATCAACTCAAGAGGTGCATAGGTTCTCTCATGACTAGCTTTCTCAAATTTATGCTCTGGGTGTTTTCCTAAGATGCAACCTTGATAGACTCCTTTGGAAAACTTAATATTTGGTAACCCTATGACCATTTGTTTTTCACTAAGATCAGAAAGATACTTGTAATTGAGGTGGCCAAATATTTGAAGCCAAAGCTTGCTTTCCTCATTAGCATGAATCAGTATAGCAGAGGGGTTTGAGTAGGGTAGGAAGTGTGAGAACATGTATACCTTCGAAGTGTGATTTGCAACTCCTTTTGCAATGACTTTACCACTTGAGATCACTGTGATCTCAACTTCATCAGGGGAGAATATGAACTTCTTTGGAGACCCTGTGTGGGTCATCTGATACACTGATAAGAGGTTAGAGGCAAGACCTGGAACATTCAATACATTGCTAAACTTACCATGGTTAAGATCAATCCTCCCTTTGCCCAAAATTTCAGTGAGAGAGTCATCTCCCAGTACTATTGGTGGACCTTTCGACATGTCAATTCAGGTGAATGCCTCCTTGGTCGAAACCATATGTCTTGAAGCTCCAGAATCAATGATGAAACTAGGTGAGCTTGATGTGCCAGCAACCAATGCATGAACTCTCTCTCTGTCTTCTGAATTTGATCCTCCTTCCTTCTTCTTTGAGCTATCAGGAAGGTAGATGCCATTCTTCTCCAGGAGTTGGGTCAACATGTCTATTTGCTTCTTCATGTAGGATATTTTAGGATGATTACCCTTACTGCAGTATGCACACTTGCTCATTTCTCCTTTGTTCTTCTTCTTATGGGGGTTCTTCTTAGAGCTTTGGGGCTCCTCTAAAGACTTGTTCTTGTCTCTTTTTTTCTCAGGTGGCTTCTTAGCTTTCTTCTTTCTTTTTGAATCCACCCTTGAATCTCCAGTAACCAGAGCTTGGTCTTTGGAAGGTTTGATGGTGCCCATCATCACCAATTTATCTTGTTCTTGTGTGAGAGATTCCATGAAAACTTCAAGGCTAGGCATTTTCCAGGCTCAAGATGTCAACTTTGTGGCATGGAAGGTCAAGACAAACACTGAATAGTCAAGGCCAAGCTTCGAGAGTATGGCCAAAACTAGTTGCTCCTCCTTCTTTTCAATCCCATGCTATTTTAGCTGCAAAACAAGGGCTTTGAAATTGGAAAAATAGAGTTGCAGGGATTCAAAGCTATTGGGACTCAGGGAGATCAATTCATTTTCAATTTGATGTCCCCTCATCTCATCTGTCTTACCAAAAATCTGAACAAGCTTCTCCCATACTTCATTTGGTGATGTTAATCCATCAAGATGGAAAAGGAGGTCTCTGGATATGCTCAGACACAGGAAACCATAGGCCTCATCTCTCCTGTTGTGCCATTTAATTTTCTCTGCAGCTACATTGGGATCTACTTCTATTGCCATAGTCACTCTGTAGAGGCCTTTCTCTCTCAACAGTATCTCCATCTCTGCTTTCCATTCAAAGAAGTTAAATGGAGTCAAAATGATCTTCTGAGATTGATCCATAGCTCAGAATTTGTCCCTTCAGTCAACAGAATGCTCTCAATCAGTGATGTCGAACCTGCAATAACAAATTGGAAGGAGAAAAATTGATCTACAAAGGCTATGATACCATGTGGAAATTGAACCCAAGTGTTAGAACAATTACACTCACAAAAATTGCCAATTACACATGCAAATTACACACAAAGGAGACTGAATATGGAGCTAAACACTAATCTGTATTGAATAAATGTACAATAGCCAACCCTATGAAGTCATAGGCTACCACAATAAATAATTACATGAGAGATTTTAATGCATAAGGATGCCATTTGAATTTGGTCAAAAGCAGGCTTACTAAATCTAAGCAAATCCTCCATAGGTGCATAAAGCAGTTTCCAAATCTGTCTAGGAGCTCACGAATTGGAAAAATCAATTAGGCAAGATAATAGATGATGGAAGGACAAATCATACATGCTTTTCTTAGGAGAAAATAGTGGAGGATGATGAGGACATAAAACAAGTTAACTTCACCTAGTCAAACTTTCCCAATTGCCTTAAAACTCAGAAAAAGCAGGCAATAAAGCAGAAAAAGCAGACATGCGCTAGGAAGGCCAGGAATAAAGTAGATTTGATTCCAAGTGGTTTCCCAAGCGCTCCATGACTAAAATTTAGCAAGTTTGACCACTTTGGATGTGTGGAGGACAACTTGCATAAGGTGGAATATGGAAACTAGGCAAATAAGACAAAAATTGGATTAATTAATGTCTAAGGTAGCTAACTATGGGTTGATTATTCTAACACTATGCGGACCAAACCCTGAATGAATCTCAATGGTGCGATGATGTAGTTGGAGTCGAGCATGTGAGAAACAACCATCCTGAGAGGCACTAAGGAGTCCTCTCAAGTGGTCCAAGGAACTCATCAATGAGGTTAATGAAACCAGGATACAGGGACCTCTGGGTCTATGCTCTGGAATATATGTGTTGTTGTCGATAGAGGGAGACTTGCCCCTAGTCAAGGCAATGATGTTTCCTTGACCAGGAGCATGAGGGAGATAACCAAAAGGTGTGAGACAATTTGTGGACTGACCCACTAAATGGGGGGGGAGGGAAAGAATTGAACAGGGGCAGGGGGAGTATGGTAGACTCAAACTTCCTTTGTTCAAAGTATGACGGCAGGGCCGAATAGGCAGCAAATGAAACTGACTCATGGGAATGGGATCATAGTTGTAATACCAGGAATGTCACTGCGGATGGGAAATACTTGGAGGAGGTGGACACTTTTGATTCTGATGGGATCCAAGGAAGATGTTGGGGTTTGACCTTCAAGGTCCTCTATTTGGAAACTCCGTGGTTTTGGTACGAAGCTTGTAAGCAGAGTTGCGGCACAAAATAGTCTTAGGGGTGTCAGGGTTGGGTCGAAGCCCCTCTTTTTGTAACTAACCCATGGTTTGAACTCATGGTTTTTAAGCCCAGGGTTTAAGCTCATGCTATTGTAATAATGCACTTGTATAAATAGGCACTTATGTAAAGGAGTCAGGTTAGGATTTTGAGGTATGATGATGTGATGGGAAGCTAAGGCCTATGTTTTGTAAGAAAGGTTAAGTCCCAGCTGTGTGCGTGGATGACCTCTGCAGCTGTGTGCACATAGGGTTTTTGTAAGAAAGAGTTAAGTCCTAGCTGTGTGCATGGATGACCTCTGTAGCTGTGTGCACAGAGGGTTTTTGTTGATTGAGAAGATCTGCAGCTAAGTGCGCAGCTTTGGGGGATTGAAGAGATCTGCACCTGAGTGCACAGATCAGAACTGTGGTTTTTGTAAAGAGTTGAATATAAACACAATTCTGTGGACATAGCCCCTACACTGGGGGTGAACCACGTATATCTTGTGTCGTGGTGGTTCCGTTGTTTTTTTTATTCTGTTTATGCATCAGTTAAGTAGATAAAGGATAAAGTAAGATAAGTTGTTAAATAATAACTTCGCTGTGAATTCCCAGTTAAGGGTTGAGCAAGTAACTGTATGTTTATATAAACTACGAAGCTAATTAAGTGGATGTTGAAGCTATTTATTATTATTATTTGTAAGACTAAAGCTAAAGTAATATCCTTCTTTCTCTTACAAAAACTTGATTTTGCGGCACCCCATAGCTGTTTCGGGTGAGACTGCAACCTGTTCGCAGGTTGTTTCTGAAAGGGCCAACACTGTGGGTCTTTTGTTGGTGTGAAGATAAAAGGATAAAACCTGGGTCTGCCCAAATCCCAACAAATTGGTTCCGTTTTGAGTTGAACTCAGTATCTGCTTAAGAGGGATTTACATCGTACCTAGAGGGATATGTTTTGGAGGCCCTCAATAAAGGAAATCGGTGATTGGATCGAAGATACCTATCTGAAATTTGCTGAACAAGAAAATAAAGATCCTCATCGTAGCTCAGATGACTTCTTGCAAAGGTTGACAGAACGTAAGACACACTTCAAAGAAGATAAATTTCCTTCCTGAACCCCGGAAAGAATTAAGATATTGAAAAGGGTGAACAACGTGATATCAAGAGCTGTTGATTTCTGGACAACGCGAACCCTTGAAGCATTTGTGACAGAGTTTGCCATCGACACACATACTTCTTTTAGCGAAGCAAAAAGACAGTTTTTCAAAGGACCAAGGGGTAAGTACTTGAATTCATTAAATTTGACAATTAAAATGCTCTTGGCTGAAAAATGCATATTGCTTATTGAATCATATTGCTATCTTAGGTGCTACTAACCTATGTTTGAAAGTGAAAGTGACTTCGACGAGAAAAGTGGTTTGCTTCGAAGCGGTAAAAGATATAAGAGAGATCTTGGATCCTATACCCTAGGCCAAAATACTATTTATACCCTGTTAATTCCAGAAGCATCTGACTCTGAAGAAACCCCTTTTGTTTGAAACCCTCCTATAACTCCGCAGCAAAGACCTGTTACCCCTGAGAACCCGTCGCAGTCTAAAAGTAACCCTAACCCTAGTAGTCCTGTCGTAGGTTAGTCTAATTCAATAAGTTCCCCTCCCATTGTTGTCAGCCCCCATCCTTCCCCCCCTCGATCTGCTATGGCCCACATAAATGACGATATCAAGCTCCCAGTCTTTAGAGTAACTGGATCAGAAGATCTAGAGAAATTTTGGTTCTTATGCGAAGCTGTTTGAACTGCTAAGAACATTATGAATCAGAATACAAGAACAACGTAGCTAGTCACATCTTTTAGAGACCGATATTTGACCTGGTTTATGCAGTTTTCCAGTACTCAGAACTATGTCTTGGCCGATATTAAGACAACAATTATTAAAGAATTTAAGAAGCCTAAATCAGAGTCACAGTCTATAACTAAACTAAAGAAAATTCAACAGAAGCGACGTGAATCAGTTTGGGACTTTGATCAGAGGTTTAAGGTTCTGTTGGATCAAGTTAGCTTCACTATTGGACTAGAACAACACAAGGAATGGTTCATTGCCTCACTGTTTCCTCATATCAGGACTCCGCTTATGCAACAGAAGGTTGCTGAGCAGCAAGAGGCATTGGAAATTGCCATGAAACTTGAAACCGCTCCTGTCGGAGATAATTCTGGCATAGCCCAGATACAGGTGCAGTTGGAAGAAATGGCTTTGGAGATTCGCGACATGAAGAGAGTAAAATCCATTTGAGAAGAGGTGTGGTGTACTCGATGCAAGATAGAAGGTCATCACAGAGAACAGTGCCCTGTAGTAAGAAATTATCTGAATACTGGTGCACCAAACCCATTTAACCCTGCTGTCCTATATTGTGAGATCTATAGAACAACTGGCCAGCATCGACCTAAAGATTGCTATCTGCTACAAAGATATGTGCAAGTACCTGAGAATCCCTACTGCAAGTTCTGTAAGTCATTAGGACATAATGAGGATGAATGTCGCAGCTTTGACCTCATAAGAGAATGAACCTATGATGCTTATAGGGTGCAAAACGAGGCACAAGGCAATGATGGATATGGCTACCGTGGTGGTAACCCAGGTCGAGGTAATTTTAGAGGTCGTGGTGGTATGCTTGGAAGAGGTTGAAGCCAGGTTATATGCTATAACTGTAATCAGGTAGGCCATGTAGCTAGAGACTGTCAGAACCCAACTACAACATGTTGATATTGCAGAGCAGTTGATCATGTGATTGAGCAATGTCCACAGTTGATAGCTAAGATACAAGAAATCAATGGTGCTCCTACTCAGAATGTTCAGATGATTGCTGTGGAGAAAAGACCTTCCCTAGCTCTCAATGTTGTTACAAGGAGTGGAGCCATGATGCAAGTACAAAATATGAAGAAACAATCTGTCGAGGCTTGGGTCCGCAAGACCCCAGAGAAAATTCCATCCTTTGATGTTGGCAGAGAAAAAGAAACATTCAGGGAAGCTAAAAAAGACTTTGTTGATCCGAGAACATCAGTAGAAACTACACAACAACATCAACAGCAGTCGCAGTTACAAGAATCTTCGCCAGATCAAGTAAGTGCATTAACATCCTTTTTACAAAGTTGTATGAAGCTATTAAGAAACAAGAATTCTTTGAACGAGTTACAGAAAGTTCTTCAGTCTTGAGAATCTTAGTGAAGCTCTGATAAAGGAAAAAATGTTAATAGAGTTAGAAGGACTGGCAGAGAAATGAGGTTGCATGCTCAGATTGGAGAATATGATATGACTGATATCATTTTAGACCTGGGATCAGAAGTGAATGCCCTAACTAAGCATACTTGGGAACAAATGAGAAAACCTATCCTTGAATGGTCTCCTATATAGTTGAGATTAGCCAATCAGCAGAAGATTGTGCCTTTGTGTAGACTCCCTAGTGTACCAGTAGATATTGATGGATTCAGTACCCTAGCAGATTTTGAAGTCATTGAAATAATTGATGATAGCAACCCCTATCCAGCATTGCTAGGAATTGAATGGGCAATAGACAATGATGCAGTAATCAACATTAAGAAGAGACAGATGAATTTTGAAGGGAAAGGCTTGAGATTCATGGTACCATTGGACCCTTCTCAAGGAGAAAGGTACACAGAACCAGTAAGAGAGGAAGATCAGGATGTTTTAGATCATATTTACAATATCACAGCTAAAGAAGAAAACTATGTTAACCCTACTACTGAAGGAATAATGGATTGGCAGTGTGATAGTTCTTGCATGACTGATTTAGATGACAGCCTAGAGAACTGGAAAAATCAACTATATGAGCTACATGGACATCGATGTGCAAGAATTACCAAGTCTCTCAGATGGCTTAGCTCCCAGACAAGAGCCTTACCTACCTTTGATGGCTTGACAGACCCAGAAGAGTTTATTTTGCAATTCTCAGGGTAGGTACCAGATTCACAGAAAATGGAGACTCTAGATATAGCCTTCATAGCCACAACTGCTAGATGGTGGAATGGTCATAAGAAGTGTATTCATAGTTGGGAAGCTTGTCAAAAGTTTCTTCTCCTGAGATTCACAGATCAGCCTCAGGAGGTGCGCAGCAGATTTAATGGTAAGAATAGCCCTCAGGAACACTTGGAGCAATGTTGTGAAGCGTGGAAGCATGTACCTTGTGAAGAATGGGTACATAGGTTTGTACACACTTTGGAACCTGCAGCAAAGAATTGGTATGCAGAGGTGGAGCTTCACCATGGTACTATAAGTTGGCATAGTCTTGTTGATAGTTTTGTGCTTACATTTTCTATTCACAAGGCTTGCCCTGCATTGGACGTAGCTGTTAGGCTGATCAATACTAAGGTGTTTGATGATAAAGAAATAGCCGAGTACCAACTTGATTGGAAGGAACAAGAAGCTAATGTAGTAGAATGTTATAACCTCGCCATTGATGAAGATGATGACCCTCGCAACATCAATATTCCAGAGTCGGAAGTACACTGCAAAGTACATGGACTAGCAGTTGAATCACCTGAAGTAACTCAACCCCTGAAGACAAGAAAAGTAAACATTGGATGAGAAGAAATGCCTAAGTATGCTACCATTGGAGATTATTGGGACGAAGAAATGGTCAGCAAAGTGACTGAACTTCTCCATGAGTATCAGGACTTATTTCCGATGAAGTTCTCAGAAATGAAAGGTATCCTTGGTGATATAGGAGTGATAAAAATACCCTTGAAAGCCGATGCAAAGCTTGTGAAGAAGCGTCCTTATAGGCTGAACCCTAACTATAAAGAAAATGTCAGGATGGAGCTAGATAAGATGCTCACTGCAGGAATCATTTAGCCTATCAAAGAGTCCAAATGGGTCAGCCCTATGGTGGTCCAAGAAAAGAAGACCAAGGGTGAAATCAGAATCTGTGTTGATCTGAGGAAGCTGAATGATGCCTGTTTGCATGATCCTTTCCCTAGTCCCTTTACAGATGAAGTTTTAGACAATGTCAGAGGTCAAGAATTGTATTCTTTCACTGATGGACTTTTAGGTTACCATCAAATTGGAATTGCTTCAGAAGATAGACATAAAAAAACCTTCGCAACAGAAATGATTGGGATCTCAAAATTCTAGCAGTATTATGGGCTTATAGAACCACTTACAAGAAGTTGACAGGCCATACACCTTTTAGTCTGGTATATGGAAAAGAAGCAGTTATGCCCATGGAATACATTGTTCCTAGCCTCAGAATATATGTATTCACAGAGATGGATGATCCAACTATGTTGAATGAAAGGTTGGTGAAGATACTGGAACTAGAAGAAGACAGATTCATTGCAGGTTTCCAGCAGCAAGTTTAGAAAGCCAGAGAAAAAGCATGGCATGATAGACACATTAAGAAGAAGCAATTCCAGATTGGTGATCTTGTGCTCTTGTATGACAGTAAATTCATGAAGTTCCCAGGTAAGTTCAAGACACATTGGAAAGGACCATACATAGTTCAGAAAGTTATTGATGGTGGCGCAGTTCAGTTAGTTAAATTGAATGGAGAAATTTTACCCTCCATGGTGAACGGAAGTATATTAAAGGAGTACAGGGACAAGTCTATACCCCTTGATCAGATGTAGTACCAAGAAGAAGAGTATAAGTACCAAGAATAGTCAGAATTGGGTACTAGACTATAATGAAGCTGTTCTTAGAGAACTATGGCAGAAGTGTCGAAGGTTGTCGAAGCAAACCTGTCGCAGGTCGCAGATTCGACGCATTGTCGAAACAGCTGTCAGGATGTGTCGAAGGTCCTTATGATGGCCACGCTGAAGCAGAGTGTCCCGGGACGAGACATTGGTGAGTCTTAGGGGCCTGTTGGGGCTTGACCTTCAAGGTCCTCTATTTGGAAACTCCGTGGTTTTGGTACGAAGCTTGTAAGCAGAGTTGCGGCACAAAATAGTCTTAGGGGTGTCAGGGTTGGGTCGAAGCCCCTCTTTTTGTAACTAACCCATGGTTTGAACTCATGGTTTTTAAGCCCAGGGTTTAAGCTCATGCTATTGTAATAATGCACTTGTATAAATAGGCACTTATGTAAAGGAGTCAGGTTAGGATTTTGAGGTATGATGATGTGATGGGAAGCTAAGGCCTATGTTTTGTAAGAAAGGTTAAGTCCCAGCTGTGTGCGTGGATGACCTCTGCAGCTGTGTGCACAGAGGGTTTTTGTAAGAAAGAGTTAAGTCCTAGCTGTGTGCATGGATGACCTCTGTAGCTGTGTGCACAGAGGGTTTTTGTTGATTGAGAAGATCTGCAGCTAAGTGCGCAGCTTTGGGGGATTGAAGAGATCTGCACCTGAGTGCACAGATCAGAACTGTGGTTTTTGTAAAGAGTTGAATATAAACACAATTCTGTGGACATAGCCCCTACACTGGGGGTGAACCACGTATATCTTGTGTCGTGGTGGTTCTGTTGTTTTTTTTTATTCTGTTTATGCATCAGTTAAGTAGATAAAGGATAAAGTAAGATAAGTTGTTAAATAATAACTTCGCTGTGAATTCCCAGTTAAGGGTTGAGCAAGTAACTGTATGTTTATATAAACTACGAAGCTAATTAAGTGGATGTTGAAGCTATTTATTATTATTATTTGTAATACTAAAGCTACAGTAATATCCCTCTTTCTCTTACAAAAACTTGATTTTGCGGCACCCCATAGCTGTTTCGGGTGAGACTGCAACCTGTTCGCAGGTTGTTTCCGAAAGGGCCAACACTGTGGGTCTTTTGTTGGTGTGAAGATAAAAGGATAAAACCTGGGTCTGCCCAAATCCCAACAAATTGGTTTCGTTTTGAGTTGAACTCGGTATCTGCTTAAGAGGGATTTACATCGTACCTAGAGGGATATGTTTTGGAGGCCCTCAATAAAGGAAATCGGTGATTGGATCGAAGATACCTATCTGAAATTTGCTGAACAAGAAAATAAAGATCCTCATCGTAGCTCAGATGACTTCTTGCAAAGGTTGACAGAACGTAAGACACACTTCAAAGAAGATAAGTTTCCTGCCTGGACCCCGGAAAGAATTAAGATATTGAAAAGGGTGAACAACGTGATATCAAGAGCTGTTGATTTCTGGACAACGCGAACCCTTGAAGCATTTGTGACAGAGTTTGCCATCGACACACATACTTCTTTTAGCGAAGCAAAAAGACAGTTTTTCAAAGGACCAAGGGGTAAGTACTTAAATTCATTCAATTTGACAATTAAAATGCTCTTGGCTGAAAAATGCATATTGCTTATTGAATCAGATTGCTATCTTAGGTGCTACTAACCTATGTTTGAAAGTGAAAGTGACTTCGACGAGAAAAGTGGTTTGCTTCGAAGCGGTAAAAGATATAAGAGAGATCTTGGATCCTATACCCTAGGCCAAAATATTGTTTATACCCTGTTAATTCCAGAAGCATCTGACTCTGAAGAAACCCCTTTTGTTTGAAACCCTCCTATAACTCCGCAGCAAAGACCTGTTACCCCTGAGAACCCGTCGCAGTCTAAAAGTAACCCTAACCCTAGTAGTCCTGTCGTAGGTTAGTCTAATTCAATAAGTTCCCCTCCCATTGTTGTCAGCCCCCATCCTTCCCCCCCTCGATCTGCTATGGCCCACATAAATGATGATATCAAGCTCCCAGTCTTTAGAGTAACTGGATCAGAGGATCTAGAGCAATTTTGGTTCTTATGCGAAGCTGTTTGAACTGCTAAGAACATTATGAATCAGAATACAAGAACAACGTAGCTAGTCACATCTTTTAGAGACCGATATTTGACCTGGTTTATGCAGTTTTCTAGTACTCATAAATATGTCTTGGCCGATATTAAGACAACAATTATTAAAGAATTTAAGAAGCCTAAATCAGAGTCACAGTCTATAACTAAACTAAAGAAAATTCAACAGAAGCGACGTGAATCAGTTTGGGACTTTGATCAGAGGTTTAAGGTTCTGTTGGATCAAGTTAGCTTCACTATTGGACCAGAAAAACACAAGGAATGGTTCATTGCCTCACTGTTGCCTCATATCAGGACTCCACTTATGCAACAGAAGGTTGCTGATCAGCAAGAGGCATTGGAAATTGCCATGAAACTTGAAACCGCTCCTGTCGGAGATAATTCTGGCATAGCCCGGATACAGGTGCAGTTGGAAGAAATGGCTTTGGAGCTTCGCGACATGAAGAGAGTAAAATACATTTGAGAAGAGGTGTGGTGTACTCGATGCAAGATAGAAGGTCATGACAGAGAACAGTGCCCTGTAGTAAGAAATTATCTGAATACTGGTGCACCAAACCCATTTAACCCTGCTGTCCTATATTGTGAGATTTATAGAACAACTGGCCAGCATCGACCTAAAGATTACTATCTGCTACAAAGATATGTGCAAGTACCTGAGAATCCCTACTGCAAGTTCTGTAAGTCATTAGGACATAATGAGGATGAATGTCGCAGCTTTGACCTCATAAGAGAATGAACCTATGATGCTTATAGGGTGCAAAATGAGGCACAAGGCAATGATGGATATGGCTACCGTGGTGGTAACCCAGGTCGAGGTAATTTTAGAGGTCATGGTGGTATGCTTGGAAGAGGTTGAAGCCAGGTTATATGCTATAACTGTAATCAGGTAGGCCATGTAGCTAGAGACTGTCAGAACCCAACTACAGCATGTTGATATTGCAGAGCAATTGATCATGTGATTGAGCAATGTCCACAGTTGATAGCTAAGATACAAGAAAGCAATGGTGCTCCTACTCAGAATGTTCAGATGATTGCTGTGGAGAAAAGACCTTCCCCAGCTCTCAATGTTGTTACAAGGAGTGGAGCCACGATGCAAGTACAAAGTACGAAGAAACAATCTGTCGAGGCTTGGGTCCGCAAGACCCCAGAGAAAATTCCATCCTTTGATGTTGGCAGAGAAAAAGAAACATTCAGGGAAGCTAAAAAAGACTTTGCTGATCCGAGAACATCAGTAGCAACTACACAACAACATCAACAGCAGTCGCAGTTACAAGAATCTTCGCTAGATCAAGTAAGTGCATTAACATCCTTTTTACAAAGTTGTATGAAGCTATTAAGAAACAAGAATTCTTTGAACGAGTTACAGAAAGTTCTTCAGTCTTGAGAATCTTAGTGAAGCTCTGATAAAGGAAAAAATGTTAATAGAGTTAGAAGGACTGGCAGAGAAATGAGGTTGCATGCTCAGATTGGAGAATATGATATGACTGATATCATTTTAGACCTGGGATCAGAAGTGAATGCCCTAACTAAGCATACTTGGGAACAAATGAGAAAACCTATCCTTGAATGGTCCCCTATATAGTTGAGATTAGCCAATCAGCAGAAGATTGTGCCTTTGTGTAGACTCCCTAGTGTACCAGTAGATATTGATGGATTCAGTACCCTAGCAGATTTTGAAGTCATTGAAATAATTGATGATAGCAACCCCTATCTAGCATTGATAGGAATTGAATGGGCAATAGACAACGATGCAGTAATCAACATTAAGAAGAGACAGATGAATTTTGAAGGGAAAGGCTTGAGATTCATAGTACCATTGGACCCTTCTCAAGGAGAAAGGTACACAGAACCAGTAAGAGAGGAAGATCAGGATGTTTTAGATCATATTTACAATATCACAGCTAAAGAAGAAAACTATGTTAACCCTACCACTGAAGGAATAATGGATTGGCAGTGTGATAGTTCTTGCATGACTGATTTAGATGACAGCCTAGAGAACTGGCAAAATCAACTATATGAGCTACATGGACATCGATGTGCAAGAATTACCAAGTCTCTCAGATGGCTTAGCTCCCAGACAAGAGCCTTACCTACCTTTGATGGCTTGACAGACCCAGAAGAGTTTATTTTGCAATTCTCAGGGTAGGTACCAGATTCACAGAAAATGGAGACTCTAGATATAGCCTTCATAGCCACAACTGCTAGATGGTGGAATGGTCATAAGAAGTGTATTCATAGTTGGGAAGCTTGTCAAAATTTTCTTCGCCTGAGATTCATAGATCAGCCTCAGGAGGTGCGCAGCAGATTTAATGGTAAGAATAGCCCTCAGGAACACTTGGAGCAATGTTGTGAAGCGTGGAAGCATGTACCTTGTGAAGAATGGGTACATAGGTTTGTACACACTTTGGAACCTGTAGCAAAGAATTGGTATGCAGAGGTGGAGCTTCACCATGGTACTATAAGTTGGCATAGTCTTGTTGATAGTTTTGTGCTTACATTTTCTATTCACAAGGCTTGCCCTGCATTGGACGTAGTTGTTAGGCTGATCAATACTAAGGTGTTTGATGATAAAGAAATAGCTGAGTACCAACTTGATTGGAAGGAACAAGAATCTAATGTAGTAGAATGTTATAACCTCGCCATTGATGAAGATGATGACCCTCGTAACATCAATATTCCAGAGTCGGAAGTACACTGCAAAGTACATGGACTAGCAGTTGAATCACCTGAAGTAACTCAGCCCCTGAAGACAAGAAAAGTAAACATTGGATGAGAAGAAATGCCTAAGTATGCTACCATTGGAGATTATTGGGACGAAGAAATGGTCAGCAAAGTGACTGAACTTCTCCATGAGTATCAGTACTTATTTCCGATGAATTTCTCAGAAATGAAAGGTATCCTTGGTGATATAGGAGTGATAAAAATACCCTTGAAAGCTGATGCAAAGCTTGTGAAGCAGCGTCCTTATAGGCTGAACCCTAACTATAAAGAAAATGTCAGGATGGAGCTAGATAAGATGCTCACTGAAGGAATCATTTAGCCTGTCAAAGAGTCCAAATGGGTCAGCCCTATGGTGGTCGAAGAAAAGAAGACCAAGGGTGAAATCAGAATCTGTGTTGATCTGAGGAAGCTGAATGATGCATGTTTGCATGATCCTTTCCCTAGTCCCTTTACAGATGAAGTTTTAGACAATGTCAGAGGTCAAGAAGTGTATTCTTTCACTGATGGACTTTTAGGTTACCATCAAATTAGAATTTCTTCAGAAGATAGACATAAAAAAACCTTCACAACAGAAATGATTGGGATCTCAAAATTCTAGCAGTATTATGGGCTTATAGAACCACTTGCAAGAAGTTGACAGGCCATACACCTTTTAGTCTAGTATATGGAAAAGAAGCAGTTATGCCCATGGAATACATTGTTCCTAGCCTCAGAATATATGTCTTCACAGAGATGGATTATCCAACTATGTTGAATGAAAGGTTGGTGAAGATACTGGAACTAGAAGAAGACAGATTCATTGCAGGTTTCCAGCAGCAAGTTTAGAAAGCCAGAGAAAAAGCATGGCATGATAGACACATTAAGAAGAAGCAATTCCATATTGGTGATCTTGTGCTCTTGTATGACAGTAAATTCATGAAGTTCCCAGGTAAGTTCAAGACACATTGGAAAGGACCATACATAGTTCAGAAAGTTACTGATGGTGGCGCAGTTCAGTTAGTTAAATTGAATGGAGAAATTTTACCCTCCATGGTGAACGGAAGTATATTAAAGGAGTACAGGGACAAGTCTATACCCCTTGATCAGATGTAGTACCAAGAAGAACAGTCTAAGTACCAAGAATAGTCAGAATTGGGTACTAGACTATAATGAAACTGTTCTTAGAGAACTATGGCAGAAGTGTCGAAGGTTGTCGAAGCAAAGCTGTCGCAGGTCGCAGATTCGACGCATTGTCGAAAATGCTGTCAGGATGTGTCGAAGGTCCTTATGATGGCCACGCTGAAGCAAAGTGTCCCGGGACGGGACATTGGTGAGTCTTAGGGGCCTGTTGGGGCTTGACCTTCAAGGTCCTCTATTTGGAAACTCCGTGGTTTTGGTACGAAGCTTGTAAGCAGAGTTGCGGAACAAAATAGTCTTAGGGGTGTCAGGGTTGGGTCGAAGCCCCTCTTTTTGTAACTAACCCATGGTTTGAACTCATGGTTTTTAAGCCCAGGGTTTAAG
The DNA here is from genome assembly GCA_001517045.1 of Pseudotsuga menziesii. Classification (NCBI taxonomy): domain Eukaryota; kingdom Viridiplantae; phylum Streptophyta; class Pinopsida; order Pinales; family Pinaceae; genus Pseudotsuga; species Pseudotsuga menziesii. Next base: position 53,625 of record LPNX010692528.1, read on the forward strand.
CTCATGGTATTGTAATAGTGCACTTGTATAAATAGGCACTTATGTGAAGGAGTTAGATTAGGCTTTTGAGGTATGATGATGTGATGCGAAGCTAAGGCCTATGTTTTGTAAGAAAGGTTAGGCCCAGCTGTGTGTGTGGATGACCTCTGCAGCTGTGTGTGCAGAGGGTTTTTGTAAGAAAGAGTTAAGTCCCAGCTGTGTGCGTGGATGACCTCTGCAGCTGTGTGCACGGAGGGTTTTTGTTGATTGAGAAGATCTGCAGCTGAGTGTGCAGAGATCTGCAGCTAAGTGCGCAGCTTTGGGGGATTGAAGAGATCTACAGCTGAGTGCGTAGATAAGAACTGTGGTTTTTGTAAAGAGTTGAATATAAACATAGTTCCGTGGACGTATCCCCTACACTGAGAGTGAACCACGTATATCTTGTGTCATGGTGGTTCTGTTATTTGTTTTTATTCTGTTTATGCATATGTTAAGTAGATAAAGGATAAAGTAAGATAAGTTGTTAAATAATAACTTCACTGTGAATTCCCAGTTAAGGGTTGAGCAAGTAACTGTATGTTTATATAAACCGTGAAGCTAATTAAGTGAATGTTGAAGCTATTTATTATTAGTATTTGTAAGACTAAAGGTACAGTAATATCCCTCTTTCGCTTGCAGAAACCTGATTCTACGGCACCCCATAGCTGTTTTGGGTGAGACTACAACCTGTTTACAGGTTGTTGCCAAAAGGGCCAACATTGTGGGTCTTTTGTTGGTGTGAAGATAAAAGGATAAAACCCGGGTCTGTCCAAATCCCAACAGAAGACACATTGTTGAGTACTCTGAACAAAGGCGACCCAATGTGGGAATGCTACCAAACTATTTTCTATGGGGTGGTGTCTAGGGACACCGTTGTGGTACGATCTTGTGGATTTTTGGCAAGATTGAGAAAGTAAATGCTCGATGGTGCTTTCAATTTTAGAGAGTCCGAAAGCACGAAGAAGACTCCAGTGGGGGATCTTTTTCATTGGTAGTCTCCTATGCTCGAAAAAGGATAAAATTATACATAGGAGATCTCTCCCATCCTTTGGGGGATGAGAGACTTCTTTACCGTTGGTAGTCCAATCAGGCCATAAAAGGTTAAACCTATACTGACTGGACAGTCATTCAGATACTTTTATGAGCATGAACGAAACCAAGTTTGCTTGGTCATCTTTTCTTGATGAGAAGGCTGGAAAAGAGCTTAACGACAACCCATGGTGAGATTTTTCGTAAAGTGCGGCCCCTTTGCTTGAGAAAGCATAAACGTATGCAGAGGGGAATGGTCTTGGCTTGATTTTTCCAAGGTGGTCCTTTTCAATTGATGGTCTACATGGTCCGCAAAAGGAGGTAAACAAGATGATGTAGATGCCCTTTCCTATCCTTTATCGATTGGGAAAGGAAGCAGCTGCGCTCGACTATCTTTTCATTGTTTTTAGGAGTCAGAAAAGAGCTTAAACAAAACTCTAGTATGGTGAACCGATTGTGGTGGCACAGGCAGTGCCCCATTTCGGGACAGTGGACAGTGGTCCAAAGGTCATCCACATAGTATGGACCAAGTAGAAGGCTCTCAAACATACGAATACATGCTCAAGATAGATCACGGCAGAGGCTCGCGAGTCAGTGAGGTAGAGGCATGCCAACCAAGGTGTCTCTCGGACAAAGGTTAGGAGAGCGTGTGTGTGAGTTGCGGTGAATAGACTTGACTACATGTGATGTGAGTGCAAGTCCAGGGGCAGTTATATGCCAAATAAGTACAAGAAAAATAAATTGTTTTGTGGACAATGGTCCAAATGTCCATGTAAGGTGCAGTGGATAAAGAAGACAACTATGTGTTAAAATATGAAACAAGAAGAAAAAATGGTAACCCTTAATGGGCGGTGGCCTAAAAACCCACATGAGTAGCGGTAGGAAAGAGTGATGCAAGTACAGGTCCACAGACACTTGCATTGCCATGCTATGGCTTGTAAATCAAGGTAACTTTCGGGAAGAGGTCCTGAAATTTGTTTGTTAAACATGAGACAATGGTCTCATAAGGAGATAGAAATTTGGGCCCGGAGGTGTGAGGGGTGTCTCGAACAGGTTCTGGGTGGCTTTGAATTAGCAGCTAATGGTGCTACCCCTGAATTGTGGTAAAAAATGTTGAAAAACAAAAAGGGAGAAAACTACGCTATAAGGGACTCATAGTGGTGGTATTAGGCATAGACTCTCTTGAGGTAGATCCCTTTACACGACTTCTTCAAGAGGAAACCATCTGATTCAAGGAAGAGGTATGCCCCCTTTCCGAGACGAAGGTCATTGGCACGGCGGGGTGATGGAATCTGATCTTTTATGGGATGAACCAATTCCACACTAAGGTTTAAAGGGAATGGGGTAAGACCGAAGGCGGTCTTACATATATCTCCGTCATTGCGTAAGTGGTGCCGAGATAGATCAGGTGGATCTTCCCTAGCCAATGAGACGGAAGGGAAAATGGTGCTAGAGATCATGTAAATGGTATTGGTTATGGTTTTTGTGGCCTTGTCCCCAGTCTCTGTTGGAAAAAGAGGGGCAGGCCTGGAGATAGGAGGATTCTTTGATGGACCTAGAGGTAGGTGCAACATCATCTCAATTGGATGGACATGAGTCAACACATCCTGTGGCCTTATAGGTAGGGTAGGTGGTTCAAGGTACTATACAGGACCTCCTAGTGTGAAATCCTATAGATTACAGGTTTCCAAGATAGACTTACTCATGATCTTGGATGCTAGGAAAAGGAAAAGGAAAATAAAAATGAAAAGGATCATGTTGATAGGGAATGAACCCCACTGTTTCTATGGTAACTGAGGTTGCGGAAGTGGATGGGGAAACAACAGAAGAGAGAGGCCTGATGGAATGTCGATTATGGTGGAGACAAGAGGGTTTGTAGAATTGGACATCATTTAAATGGACATGGTGTCTGAAGAAGGAGGTGGGGGATGGACTTCTTCGATCAGAGTGATCTCAGATTCAAGGGAATGCTGTCGAAGGTTGGCTAGAGCCATTCGATACTTAGACAAGTCTTGGAAATGGTGAGAATAATGTCCATACAAATTGTAGAGGGCACAAGCATGGTTTTTTATCAGTGACTTGTTTCTAACTATTGGCACGGTTGGAAGTTCAACCATAGGGAGGTTTGCGGTTGTGTCCATGGCATCCAAATGCGCACAGATCATTGGAATTTCAGGGAAATTATGAGTTGGATGGCACTATTTTTCATAGATGGCACAAGGTGAGATCTGTTGAGGTTCTACAGTGGCTTTGGAATTCTTGCCCCTGGCCCTTTTCAGGTGGGGCGGTGCAGGTGCGGGTGCGGTGGTTGGTTTTTGTGGACCGGGTGGAGGATGGGACTTGATTGCAATGGGATGCATAGGTGTTAATACTACCTAGGGTATCGATGGTTGAGCTGGTGGATCAAGATACCACATAGGAATTCCCAATGTAAAGTTGGGTAGGTTCAGGGTGGCCATTACCGGCTTTCTCATGACACTAGGCGGGGAAAAGAGGAAGGGAATTGTATGGACTGGCAAGGAGCCCAGATAACTTCCTACTAGTTGTATGTGGGGGTGGGGTTGTGGTTGCAGCTGCATGTAATGTTGCGGCTGTGGGTGATGTTGTGGCTGTTGTTGGTGTTGCGGTTGTAGACGGTGTTGCGGTTGCAGTTGGGGCTGTGTTTGTTCTTGTTGTTTGGGTGCAATAGTGCTAGATGATATCATGCACAAGTCCGCAGTCTCATTTTGTGTCAGTGGCAGTGACACTAAGGGGAAATGAGCCATCATGGTGGTATCGGCAAACAACCCAGGGCCCACATTCAACAATGGGGAGGTTGGTGTGTTGTCAACCATGGTGTTGATTGCAGGGACAACATTGGCATGTGTGGTCATCCCTAGTGGCTCAATGGTGGTGATGGTAGGGATAACATTGGCGAGTGTCGTTAACCCTTGCAGATCATGATAGGTGAGTTGATCAACCGTCACAATCTTCCCTTCATGGGGGAACATCATGAGATGGAAGACAATTGATGCAACCACTCTCATGACGTACATATAACTTCTTCCAAGGAGAAGGTTATAGTACAGTTGAGCATTGACAACCTCTATGTCAATCAGAACTGTCTTCCCAGCTAATGTGATGGGGACATGGGGGAGGATTCCTTGGGATTTAGTGGGATGGCCATCATAAGCCCTCAGAGTTGTGGAGGATGGTTGCAGAATTGGTGATCCAAGTTTCTGCCAGACTAGGGTAGACATAACGCACGTATATGTTCCCTCATCTATGATGCACCGGTGCACGACCAAATTCTGAATAGACACCAGGATTTTGAAGGCGATAGTGGATGGAATGCGCGGTTCTTCATTCTCCATGTCGAATGTGATCAACTTGGATTTGGAGGGGTCTACGGCCCCAAGGGAGGCTAGTAACTCTTTTTGCTGTGTTGGGCATGTTTTGAGTACCTCCAGAGCAGACATGGCCATTGGTGTTTGGGCCAAATCATCCACAATGCTATAGCTAATAGCAGCTCTAGTTGTGGTGTTGTTGGCCACTTGGAATATGGGGGGGTGGGGGAATGGGGGTAACTGAAGAGGTAGGTTGACTGTTTTGGACGTAGATGTTGCTGATGTGTCAGTGAGTTTAGTGGTGGTACCGTACTGATTTCATCTGGTTTGTAGGTTAACCTCTTCAGTCGTAATGGCTAGTACGTGGTGGACACCTGTTTCTTTCGTGGGAGGTGCCCCCGAAGCATTGCAATTGGCCTGGGGAGGGGGTGTGGTTGCCACCGACCCTTGGACTAGTAGTGGGTTTTGCAGCACCATGAGGGGTGGTCCTTGTGGTGTCGGGTTGGGTTGGGCTTGGTTCGTAGCATTGGAGGCCTATTGGGCCTTGTTTTGAATGACCTGCTTAGCTTGAACCATGAGGGGACACTCAAATGTGTAGTGGACATAGACCTCATAGAGTGTACATGGTTGGTTTTTGCACAATGGTACGTTGTGTCTTGGTGCATTTTGTCGTGGGGGGTTTTCGGCGGGTCAGTTTGTTGCGGCATTGTTGGGAGGGTTTGGTTGTTTATTGCCTCCCTGCGGTTGGTTATTGCCTTGGTTTCGGGGCCGATGATTTCTAGCTTGACCTTGTTGAATGTTGGGGGCATGCTAGTTTGGAAGGTTTTGTTGTGCGAACACTTGTCCCAAGGGAGTGGGTGGAGCAGGGGCGGGGGCTTGAACTACTTACAATGGTGGTGCACAGTATATTTGTGGGTGTGGCAGTGCCACAAATGTGGGCATTTTCCTCGTGTACTGCTGTGTTGGCCAAGCCATGGCCCAAGCCTGCTGCGGTGGTGTAGGTTGTGCATAGGAAGTTGTTGCTCAGGACTGGGACATCATTCTGGAATAGTCTAGAGTTTGGTTCTGGTAAGAAACACTAGCAGTATTGCTTGGTTGTGGTGTAATGGTAGGTGGTGTCAGACGGTGCTGTGGCTGTTGGGAGACTGAGCCTATGATGCCATCTACAGCATGGGATGCCCCAAGTGCATCTCGGCTTGGACGGGGGGTGTCTGGAATGACAGTGTACAGATATCTAGACTAGCCGTAGATAAGGTCAAACTATTGGGGACGTTCGGATGTGACGTCCTTTTCTATGGATAGGAGCAAGGTCTTGAGGAGCCAATCCAAGAATATCCTATCATGAAGTTGGATTTTACATAAGTTGGGACGTCGCCACCACTCATGGATGTGGTCAGTTATATGTGTCGCAGTGCTTTGGTGATAGGATAACAGGATCTCCACCCATTCATCATATCTAACAGGGAGTTGGAAATACTGTAGGAACATGGAAGCTAAGTTGAAATATGGATATTTGACCTGCGGTAGCTCAATGTACCATTTGGCCACGACACTTGTATGGGTGCGTTGGAATAGCCTTAGCTGGATGGAATCATCTACGATGTTGTTGGATGAGCACTATATATGGAATATCATAATATGGTTTTGGGGACATTCTCCTGCCTTGCCTTCAAACTTTGGGATGTCTGATGGTAGCTTAGTTGGCATTGGAAGCCAAAAATATCGATGGTGAATGGGGTCGTTTGTCAATCGGGCCAAATCTAGCAAGTTAAGACGAGCCATGAAAGGTAGATTTGACCCCAGGTTGATGTGGGATGGGAGAGGTATGGTGGTGGGGTTTGCAGGTGCATAATGCACCTGCATGATTGGCAGCACTTGTGGTGGCACCATTGTAGATGGGCCAATGCCCGCAAGTGTGGTGGGGGGGACAATGTGATTTGACGGGCCACTTCCCCCAAGTATGGCATGAGGGATAGTGTGAATGGAGGGGACATTGCCCCCATGTATGACAATAGGGGCGATGTAAGTGGATGGTGCACTGCCCCCTGTGTGGCAGGAGGGGCAGTTTGTGTGGAAGGGCCACTACCCTCGTGTGTTGCAAGTGGGCCATCTTGGCTGGTCACTATGGGTGGTGGCAGCTGACTGATGACCGTTTGTATGACTATGCTTGGGCTACCTGCAGGGTTGTTGGTGATCAGTTGTGGTGTGGACATGGGTCAGCTTGCTATGGCTATGCCGAAAAATGGATCCGAATTTGCACCAGCCATGGGGCTTGATGGTGTAGTATGGAGATCTGGTTTAGAATGGTATGGGTCTGAATCTGAATCAGAGGTTGTGTGGCCTTCTGATGGTGTGGGAGATCATTGAGAATGGTTTCGACAGTGTCGGTTTAATGTCCCAAATGGTGGTGGTTCGTCGCTTAGGCGTGAGGAATAGCGTGGGGGATCAATTGTGTTAGATGTTTATCAAACTAATGGGAATGATGTTTGGACCTTGGTTTCAATGGATTCCTATTGGCTGTAGGTGGTCACTCAGCCACCAAGACTGCCAGAAGATAGGGCTTGGCTTTTTTCTCACGGGCATTTCTACTCAATCGGTGGGGGTCGTTGCCCATTTTGCTTGGCAATTCCTCTCAGTGGCCAGATACTTTGGGGTTCCTGTGGTACTCCTCACAATGAGTTTCTAGGCTAAGCCCAAGTACTTCCCATGGTTGAAGAAGTCAGGGACTTATGTCCTCAAAGACTGCAGATTTTTTGAACTTAGTGTAAATTGATAAATTTTAAGGGCTCTCTCAGCATCATGAACTAAGTTGGGTTGATTACGTGGTATGGTGTATATGTTTTTCTGTCTTTCTGGTATTAGGTGGCTGCAAATGGTTTATGAATTCATCATATTGTGGTAGATTTCATATCATTATTTGTGCAAGCAGTGAATAATCATAAATTTGAAAACAGTAACATTTTTAACCCTGAATGTTGATGGCCTAACTAAGTGACTACCTTACACCTATATTCTTCTTTGACCAAGAGAAGGTGCTAGGATCTCAACACAATGGGACTAATCCCATCTGTATATCCACAAGTCACCTCCCGGATGCAAAGTTGGTCAACATGGAGGACGTCTAACACCATGAGAAGCCCTCCTTCTCTACCCCCTCTACCTTCTAGGTCATACGTTTTTAATGGTTTAGAACAATATTCAGTGAAGGGCCTAGGACTATACAAGCTGTGCCCTTCATCGTATCCCAGAATACCCCAAAGGGTGATGACTAGGTAGAGGAGGAAGGGTAAGCAAGACTGTTAATTTTATGTTAATTTTAGTTAAGCTACATTCATTAAGCCATTAAAATTTGTTTTGAATTTACACTTTGTTTGTTGATGCGATTTGCAGGAAATTAAAATAGAAACAGAAATAGGACTACTGTGCTGGACAGAGGCGGCTGAGCCACATTGACAATCCCTATTAAACTGAAATTTAAGTATTGATTGACATACCGCACGTTTCGGGTCGAGTTCGACGAGGGGGTCACAAAATTTTTCCAAAAACGGGCAAGGGGGTCGCACATATTTCATAGACAGAAGTGGTCTTCCTATCTGATTGAAGTCACACATTTTAGGGGGGAAAGGGTGGCCTGTTCATGCCTGTGAGGCCTAAAAGAGCGACCTCATCCCCTGTTCAGGCCCGATAAGTGCAACCTGCCCCGGATTTGGGGTTTTTTTAATCCTGATTCAGATCCGGATGACAGTAACCTATAATGTGGCCAAACTGACTCAGATTTACCTTACAGAGGCTTCAGCAATAATAAAAACTAGAAATAAACTAGATCTAAGCTAGATTTGACAAGAAATTTCTAAAACTAGGGCATAAACAGGAAAAACTTGAAATTTGAAAAAAACTGAACCATGGATCCTGTGGGATCGAATTGGTATGGTGGATAGTTCTGTAGCAGGGATTTATCTCTGCTACAGGGATAGGAATGGATCCCTTCTATTTATAGGAAATAAGGGTAGTTTCTTGTATGGAAATGCAAGAAAAATACACAGAACAGAAAGGAAGGAAAGATGGACAAGAAACAACTGGAAACTCCTCTGCAAACACAGTTAGGGCTTCGCCTTGGCTACCTGCAAACAACTATTAGAAACAAAATACCTGCAAAAACATGTTATAAACAAACCTACAAATGAAAATGGGTTAGAAAAAACTACAAAATACTAAAGCAAATGCAAGAAACAACATTGGTATACCTTCTCTTTGATGGAATTGGGCCACCATGCCCTGGCTTGAAGAAGCATCTCTCTTGGATGGGGGAGCTATGGCTCAATGGAGATGGAGGAGAGGGAGTGTGGGTGGCTTGAGAGACAAAGGGTCTCAAGGCATCCACGGGCAGCAAAATAGTATGCAAGGGAGAAGTTGTTTGAGAGTGACCCCCCACCCTCCTTTTATAGCTTTTTTTTGGGGACTTTTAGGGTTTTAAGCCCTTGGTCAGGGCTTTAGCCCCTTTTTTGGTATTTTAACCCCTTCCACCTTAACTTTAGCTCCTTTTAGGGTTTTAGGCTCCTTTGAGGGGTTTTATCCCCTAGGAGAGTTATTTAGGCTCATTTTTGGGGTTTTTAAGCCCTTTTCTCCATCCTTAATCCTTTTTGAGGGTGTGGGGGTCTAATGGAGGGTCGTGAATGGGTGTCCTTGGGTGGTGTATGCCATGTAGAGCTACGTGAGGGATTTTTTGGGTTAAAATCCTTGACCAAGGGCTTAAAACCCTAAAAGCTCAAGAAAAAACTATAAATACAGGGGTGGGGGTCACTCTCAAAACATTCCTTCTCTCCCTACCATTACTCTTCCTATGTGAGTTCCTTGAGACCCACATCTCTCTAGCCATTCACCCCTCTCCTCCATTTTCTCCCTTGCTCCATAAGCCAAAACCCCATTTCATTGAGAGGTAGCTTCCTGCTAGGGCATGTTGGCCCATTTCATCAAACAAGAAGGTATACCATGAATTTTTGTTGTTAGTTTTTTATTTTGTAGGTTGTTGTTACATGGAGGTAGTTTATTGCTAATAGTGTGCTGCAGGTTATCCATTGATTACTTGTTGCAGGTTTATTTCTCTAACATTTTATTGCAGGGTTTCCATGGCTCAAAGCTAACCTTTCCTTGCAGGTTTTTCTTCCATCCACAGGGACCCTACCCTTCCGACCTATAGACAGAATGTAGTCATTCCTGCTCGTAGCTATTGTGAAATCCCTACTACAAAGTTGAAGGTTTGATTCCTTCATTCCCTAATGATATTGCAATATTGATGTTTTAAATTATGGTTATGAGGGGGTTCTAAACTGACTTCATATGTGCCTACGAGGGGGGTTCATAACCTCCCCCAAAGGTTTGTAAATAATTTTAGCCATTAGATGAAATTTCAACTCAAAATGGGCCTCCTAAAAAAAATTAATAAAATAATAGTTAAAATAATAAAATAATATTTATTAATTTAGGAGGAAGAAAAGAAAAAATTATTTTTTTGTTTGTATTTTCGACATATTTCCCAGTGTTTTTACTCAAATTTTGAACGGGAGAGCTCATTGGATGCTTAATTGAATTCCACATCCAACGAGTACCCACTAGATGTACTTTTGACAGACCCCACTACCCCAAAAACAAGAAATACCTGAAAAAACGTGATGATGACATCATCATCATGTTTTTTCAGGTATTTCTTGTTTTTGGGGTAGCGGGGTCCATAAAAAGTATGCTGAGTAGATACTTGTTGGATGTGAAATTTTATTCCGCATCCAACGAGCTTTCCCAATCAAAATTTGAGTAAAAACACAGGGATATATGTTGAAAATACAAACAAAAAAAATATTTTTTTTATGATACCTATCCCCAAATTTATATTAAAAAAATGTTTAAGACCTATACGGTATTTCAAATTTAAAGAAATTTCATTTTCTAACACATGATGACATGTAATTTAAATTAGAGTTAAAAGGCCCATTTTGAGTTGAAATTTCCTCTAATGGGGGTTTCCGAACCGCCTTCGTAGGTAACTATGAGGGGGGTTTTGAACTAACTCTCTATGTACCTATGAGGGGGGTTTAAAACCGCCCCCATAGTTTTATAATAGAGACTTCTAAGGGATTTTTTGGATCACCCCCATAGGAACTTATGAGGGGGGTTTATATCTGCCCTTAATAGTGACTTTTGTGGGGGGTTTAGAACCACTCCCAAAAGTCACTTTTAGGGGTGGTTTTGATCTCTTCCAGGGTCACCCCTAAAAGTCAAAATTTTTACCGTTGGTGCTATTCATGGTGGTTTTGTAATGACCACCTCCAAAGCCAAAACCGTCCTCAAATCACTTTTGGGGGGGGTTTAGAACCACCCCTAAAAATCACTTTTAGGGACGGTTTTGATCTCTTCCAAAACCGCCCCTAAAAGGAATTTTTTTTGATGTCAGTCCTATTAGGGGAGGTTTTGTAAATACCACCTCCAATGTCAAAACCACCACTAAATCACTTTTCTTGGTGGTTCAGAACCGCCCCGAAAAGTCACTTTTAGTGGC
>LPNX010692528.1:64559-78898 GCA_001517045.1 Pseudotsuga menziesii
CGCCCCCAAAAGTGACTTTTTTGGGGGGGTTTAGAACCAACCCCAAAGTGACTTTTGGGGGGGTTTAAAATTGCCGCCAAACATCACTTTTGGAGGGGGTTTAGAACTACCTTTAAAATTTAGTTTTGGGGGCGGTTTAGAACCAACACCAAAGTCACTTTTGGGGTGGTTTTTATTTCTTCCAGAACCGCCCCTAAAATTCAAAACTTTAGTGTCAATTATATTAGGGGTGGTTTTGTAAATATCACCACCAAATCCAAAAATGCATCTAAAAGTGACTTTTGGAGGTGGAAGACAACCGTCCCTAAATGCCAAATTTGTTGTAGTGTGTACCACTTTGTTATAAGGTGTCATTAAGAATGAGGTAATACTTAGCGTGATGACAAATGCACCGACGATTGTCGCAAGATAGTTTGGGTTGAAATCTTTGAGTTTGGAGATATATTATTAAATCTCCATACAATGGGTCAATCATGCTGATTAGGAACAAGAAATCATCAAGTAATGAGTCATTGGGTTTAGTATCCATGACAGCACAAGGAAGGTCACACATCAGCTCTGCAAAAACTAGTGACTTATTGGAAGTGGTTTTATCAAATTCAAGGTCAAATTCTTGGAGTATGATGATCCAATGAGAATATTTTCCCCTAGTACCTGACGAGTCAAGATGTAGTGCATGGGCTTATGATCCGCGAGAACAATAGTTGTGGGAAGTAGGGTGTAATGATGAAATCGTTGGACAACAATGATTGTAGCCAAATCTAACTTCTCCACATGTGAGTACCTAGTTTCAGAGTCGAGAAGACTCTTACTAAGATAATAGATTAGATGTTCTTGTGCATTCAAATATTCCTGCACCAAAACCATGCCTATAGTAGTAGTGGAGGAATCAATATAAAGCATAAAATATTTTGAATAATTTGGGGCTATATCATAGGAAAATGTGTTATAGCATGTTTCAAATTATCAAAATCCCGTTGAGCTTGATCATCCCAAATGAAAGGAGTGTTTTTCTTCAATAGACACATATAACCATGTGTTTTATCTACAAAGTTACAAATGAAACGACGAAGAAAGTTTGCCTTCGCTTGCAAAATTTGGAGTTCAATAATGTTGGTTGGGGGTGGTAAGGCCAATATAGCAGCAATTTTCAAGAGGTCTATTCGGATACCTTCTTTGGAAACAACAAATCCAAGAAGACGTATAGTTTCCACGCAAAAAACATACTTATGCAGGTTAATTTATATATGATAGTGATGACATCGAAGGAAAATGTGCTTTATATTTCATGCGTGATCCTCTCTCTGTTGTGAATGAGTGGGGATTTCATCTAGATATGGCTCCATGATGTGCTTGATATCATGAAAAGCATACGACATGGCTCGTTGAAAAGTGGCTCTAGCATTTTTCAATCCAAAAGGTTACTTTTGATAAGAAAAGGTTCCCCGCGAGAAAATGAATGTCACTTTGTGTTGTTCAATGGGTAATATTTCAATCTAATTGTAGCCAGAAAATCCATCCATAAAGGAAAATATGACACTTCCAGCATAGTTATCAATGATTTAATCGATATGCGGAGTAGGAAAGTTGTCATTTGGAAAAGCTTTATTTAAGCCCCTGAACTCGATACAAACCCTAATAGTTCCCTACTTCTTGGAAACATGAACAATATTAGACACCCACTCGGTTAAAGGAACTGGATAAATAAAACACGCTTTTAGAATCTTTTGAACTTCATCTTTTATAGTTGTAGCTTTCCTTAGGTGGACCTAACGGAGCTTCTGTCTAACGGGGTTTTCCATCGGATAGGTCTTGATTTCATGAACTACAATGCATGGATCTATCCCCATCATTTCTTCGTAACTCCATGAAAAAAAATCCTGAAATTCCTTAAAAAGAGCTTTGTATTCTTTAATTTCTATTCCTGAACAGTTCTAGCCAACGTGAACATGTTGAACAATCCCTAGTTTCACCGATATGTCAATGGGAACAATTTTAGTAATGTTGCACAAATTCCCTTCAGAATCAACATCCTGTAGTAACACAAATGTTTGAGGATGCTCGTCGATATCATAACTAATAAGAGATATAATATTGGAATCCACCGAATCAACATTGGGAAGAAAATAATCTCCATGATGGACTTGTCTGATGGAAAAGTCTCTAAGAGATAACCTAGAGTTGGGAGAGGGGAATCTATCCAATAGGGTAGATGGTGGGGATCTGACACTACTATATGTTGTTCATCAAAGTGAACATTGGAATCATATTGAATGGCATCATACATGGCTTCATGAGGACCCATGGAAGGTGTTTCAACAATCTCTTTTCCTTTGTACATGCTCCCAGTTGAGGATGATGTCACATTAACCATAGAAACTTGTGTACTAGGAAGGGAAGAAACAGATGGAGCATCAACTACTTCTACCTAGATAGAGACATTCCCCCCCCCCATCTTGATAGATAATGTCGGTAACAAGCCATGAGGCTGGACGCCTCATTTGTCAAAATATTTCAAAGTGGTTGGTGAACGATTAAGTTCAGGATATTCGATGGATTTCCAACAAGACAGAGATAAAACTGATGTGAAATACCTTTCATCCAATATGGTTCGATGAACTTTCCTACCTACCACCTTGGTCACAATTTGAAATGGGAGTTGGTGGGACAACCTCGATTTATAATTCTCCACATTAAAAGTGTTTGTATTTGAATTATCTGAATATAAGGTCCCTAGGGCTGAGAAAAAATTTCTATGCTGTGTAGGGAAACCTTGCAGTACTTCCAGAGTAGACATGGTGCAAGGTTCATGAGCTAGATCTTAAACAATGTTGTAGAATTGGGCAGCTCGAGCGTTTGGATTAAAAACTTATTTCTCGATTGTATTCTTGGGAGGGCGCAAAATCAAGTAAAAAATAGGTCTCTAAATGGTAAGAGGGCCATTAGAAAGAGGCTTAGGAGAAGGGTTAGCATAAGGAGTCTTCTTGGGAAAGGAACCTTCATCTTTCTTCTCGGGAGATTTATCGTATGTCAAATTTTGCGTGGTCAACGAAATAGTCTCGATGTACATCATTCTGATTCCCTCGGTGGAGGGAGACAATCCATTCAAAGAAGTATGATCAATTAATTGTTGTTGATATGGAACCACTTATACTATGAACGAGAAATTTATACTAAGAACTAGAACTCTAGCCATAAAAACAATGATTTTTGCATAAAAAACACCAAAATCCCCTCCCAAATAGAAAAACGTTGATACCAGTACACACTTTTTTTTGGGGGTGAAAAAAAAGAGCCATGGCCTAAACATCTCATACTATTGTTTACGACAACTTTAAAATCAACCCCTAAATTGGAAAAATATTTTTTTTCTTCAAGAGATGATTAAAACTTTTTTGAAACTTGCATTAAAAAAAATCAAAAATAATTTCACCACTCTAACCATAGAAAATCAAATAAATACAAGAACAAATGATTTATATAATTTTAGCACAAAAAAATTAAAAGGTTAAATAAAATGAAAGAAAATTCTAAAAAAGTTAAAACATATTTTGTTTATTTTTACTAAAAAAGAGATAAGATTAAAGATAAGAATTTTTAAAAAATGAAAAAATATTTCACAAAATAAGTAAAAAACAAAAGAAATTATGTAAAATACTAATGTTTTAAAAGTTTATAAAAAACAAAGTGTAAAAGTAATCTTTTTAAAAACAAATGTTTTAGAGAAAACAAATAATAATAAAAAAACAAAAAACAAAAATTAAAATTAAAATAAAATGCACACCTTGTACTCAGGGGACGTTAACTACCACCACCAGCACCACCACCATCATCATCATCATTATCCTCCTCCCTTCCTAAGTATAAAATAAGATAGGGGAGGTGGTGGTGGGGTGGTGGCAGGATGGTGGAAGTGGAGTGTAAAACGTGGTGGGGAGTGGTGAGAATCTCTCCACCCCTCCCTACTCCCTTCTACACTTCACCTTGATTAATGTTTTCCTATTTTGTTTTATTTGTTTTTTTCTTTGTTTTGTACTTTGTTTTTTCATTAGTTATTTGTTATTTTGGTTGTTTTTTTTTAAGTTTATTTTTTTTTTTGTTTAGTTTAGTTTTATTTTATTTTAATTTATTTTTGTTTAGTTTATTTGTTTTATTTTATTTAGTTTATTTTATTTTATTTTAGTTTTGTTTTGTTTTGTTTCTTTTATTTTTGTTTAGCTTATATTTTTTTGTTTAGTTTATTTTTGTTTTTTAAAACATTGAAGTTTAAAAAATCATATTTATACTTTTGTTTTTTAATCATTTTTAAAACATTTTTTTTACATTGTTTTTATTGGTTTGTTTTGTTTTTAATAATTTTTATATATTTTTGTCATAGACAAATGTAGTTCCACGAATGATTCATTTTTCAATGATATTGAAAATATACATCTTGCAACTTGGACAAAACATGAGACTTATGAATCTATTTTAATAAACGAAAACAATGAAAGCAAATAATATTTACTTATAATGTTGTGGTTAAAAAATTAAAATATGAAGAAAGAGATTTTAAAGAAGTGTCTATAAATATATATCAAAATCCACAAACTTTGATTACAATTTATAAAAGTTTGGTTTAGGTAAAATTTATTAAATTCGAGTTTAGGTAAAATTTATAATATTACATATGAAACCATATTTCAAGTTTTATTTTTATTTATTCTTCATTAAAAAAAAATTAAGTATGTTTCTCTACTCTCCTTGCCTCAACTATATTTTTTTTGTTTCTAGTGATTAGGTCCAACAATAGCATGCTCCTTACAGAAAGGAAGAAACTGCATATCCATTGATAATGATCCACTGCAATGGAATTACATCCAGCAAATAATTAATGTTATTCAAGTTCTTCTAGATGAATTTCAAGAAGTTGGTTTGAAGAAAGTTGAGTTTAGTGAAACACTTGTGGCGAAGATGTCAAAAGACTCTCAACCCCCATTAGGAGGGATATTTGAAAATGAGCACTTTGAGCATCTTGCAAACATAGAAGACCTAATGGAAGAGGACATTGATGTCCTTCACAAAATCCAAGCTCCATAAAATTCCAATTTTGATAAAGAATTCGGGTTGCATGATATTGTTGATTAGTTTCATGTCTTGAATAAAATGTTAAATTTGACAACTTTCTGATAATATATATTAGTAATGTTTTGACTTTCACGCTTTATTTTAGAAATAAAATTTCTATATATAATGTTTTCAATATGTCATTTACAAATATATGGTATAGTTTTTCTTGAATTTATATGAATTGTCACTTTTTGGAAAATAATACGAAATAGTATTGTTTTTATACAAAACATATATGAAAATCCATGAAAATGATTTTAAATGTCTTTATTTTATGGATTTTTTTACAATTTTATCAATAAAAATGTCTTATTTTGTTAATAAAATGTATTACCTTAAAGAAAAAATTAGAAAATGCATATGTTTCTCATTATAACTTGCTTCTAAATGTATGCTATTTCGTTAAATTTCTAAAAACACACTTGAAAATATAAATAAAAAAATATTTTATGACAAAGATGATTCCAAGGCCCAAAAGAATGCCTCAAAATGAAAATGTGTGATATTGGTATCAACCCTTTTTGAAACCGAGGAAAAAATAGCTACTAAAATTATGAGAGAGAAAAACGAGAACTATGTCAAGTTCTCGTCTCATAGTATAAGTGGTTACGAGAAAGGATCATTCAACACTATCGGTGTGGGATTACCTTTCAAAAAATTGTTAATCTCTTCACGTCGAGGACATACTTTCGTGAAGTGGTCACTTCCACACAACAGACAAGGGTACTTAGCTTTCCATTTAGTTTAAGAATCATTCTCCGGAGTCACAATTTTGGGATTCTCCTGCTGGTTTCCATATTTTTTATTTTTATTTTTACCTTTTTTCTTATTACTGGGTGTTTGTGATGATTGAATAGCATTCACCTTAGTGAAAACAATAGGATTAAAAGAAGTAGCAAGAGTAGCAGTAGAAAGATTTTTCTTCTTGACAGGTTTGGCTACAAACGGGGGTTGGATTGAACCTACAACACCATCCACATGAGGTTCAACAGGTGGCTTAACAGGATCAGTACTAGGACAAGGAGCATGCGATATTAAATCATATAAATTCCTGGACTAAGAATAAACTAAGTCTAAATATTGATCCCGACTAATAGTATGTTCCAAGTAACAACATCGCCCATAGCCACATCTTGAGAAATAGGAGGCAACAAAGATTTGGTAAACCAATCAGCTAATAGTTGATCCAGAATAAGAGATTTAATCAACCTTCGTTGTCTCCTCCACTCATGAATATGATAAAAAATGTAAGTGGAAGTATTTTGTCGAAGAGAAGTCAAGAGATCCATACCAGTTTCATAACAGATAGGAAGATGGAAATGGGTAAAGAATACAGTTGACAATGAATTAAAATACACAAACGAGTGTTGTGGAAGTTAAATATATGACTTAGCAGTCGTTTTAGTCAAATTTCTTTGTAAGAGTCATAACTGAATGGAGTCATCCATCAAGGAGTTCGAATAACACCATAGATGGAAGGTCATAGCATGGTTTTTCAGATCTTCACCTTGTTGCCCATCAAAATTGGGGATGTCTAATGGTAATTTGATTAGAATGGTAGGCCAGAATGGGGCATGCTGGATGGGATCATGAATCAACTTGGACAACTCCGAAAAGTCCAAATTAGCTAAAAATGGGAGTTATCGCTTGGGTTATACATATTGGTAATATTGATAAGGAATTTTTGGACCAGTAGGACCGTAAATGGATTGATAAACAAGTTTGGATGATGTTCTAATGACCAGTGGATTGGGTGATACAAATGATCATCCTTAGGGTCCTCTAGGTGGTGGGCCTCCTGGAGGAGGTGGACCGTTAGGGGATGGTCCTCCAGGTTAAGGTGTACCCCTAAGCAGAGGAGAGCCTCTAGATGGAGGGGGACTCCTTGTGAAGGAGTCCCTTCAGGTGGTGGAACTCCAAAAGGTGGACCTCCAGGTGCTGGACCTCCAAAAGTTGGTCCTCCAAGTGGTGGGCCTCTGTAAAGTGGACTTCCATAACCTCCAACAGTATTGAAAAGTGGTGCTCCGAGTACAAGGACATTTGACCAATTAGGTTTCCCCCATGGGGTGTACGTATTACGAGGATAAACAACTATGGATGTTGTAGGTTGATAAATTTTATTAACTAGAGAATGTTGGTTTCATGGGTAAGTATGAACCCATCAAGGTTGATTTACAACAGTTTGGACCCATGAGGGTTTTCATGTACTAGAAGGGGGAATAAACAAATTGATATTAGCATGGGGTGTACTAACTATTGATGGTCGTACATCAAGGGTTTTCCCCATATTAGACATAGCTCCCCTGGTTTATACAACAAATTGGGTTGGGGGTTGCCTCCTAGTAGAAGGAAGTGCAGAATAATTTGAAATAGATGGGTAATATTGAGCTGGTGGGGAAGGTATGGAAGGTTGAACATGATCATAAGTGGCCATATGTTGAACCGGTGACCCAGAGTTAGGTGCCACATAAGGTGGTGAAAAATCATGGTATGTCAAGAAGGTTACTTTTGAACGACAGGGTAAAGGATAAGGACTTATCCTCCTTAGGCTATCCCACATGGAAGGAAAACACTCAAGTGTTTCCTGAAGTGGTCCAAGGATTTCCTCGGTCGTGGTGATTCTAGTTTCTCATGTGGGGGTAACATAAGGAAAACTAGTGGTTATGTACTCAGAGATATCCTCTCCTAAAGAAGTCTCCCAGAAAGGAGCGGTTGAACCAAATTCTAAAGCTACAGTATCATTTGATGGATGGGTAAATACCCAATCCCGTGCACTAGGTTGACCTTCCATTTGAAAAGGAAAGGTTGAATATTCTGTAGAAGTTTATTGAACTATAACTAGAGTGGAATAAATCTCTTCCCTGGATTCAATAACTGGAATTACTTCTAGATAGGAATCAGGTGTGGTTGGTTGGTCCATTGTTTCCCTTTTCATTCTTTCTGTAACAGGAGGAGATTTAGGTGGAAAACCTTGCATCCTCTGAGATCATCTCAAAGGTAACTCATCTAGAATACTGGCTGAAAACTCTTATCCTAGGGTTTATTAAACAAAGATATAACACATAAGAAAATATACATAAGATAAGGTCAAAAAGAAAAATTAAATTATAGGAGGGGCTGATAAAAAGCAGGTTCCTCGCTACGATTTTCAAGTTGTCACAACTCGCGCCATACCGCATGGTCCAATAGTAAAAGGTGACAAGGATGATTGGGACTGTACCCTTTCCTAAATACTCAACTACCTAGATGGCACATGCGTAGTAGCTCCCCAAGTGTTGTTCTCGGGGTATTTATCCAACAAGATGACCAAAAGGGTTTTCTCAGTTGGTCTAGGTTTCCTAGAGGGTTCTATTGATGTAATTGTAACTTCAAAATGTATTCATCCATATTTCTTATGTATTGTAACCCGATGTTTATTCCAGGATGTATTGTAATGTATTTGAGTCATGTCATACCCTGATGTTTATTTCAGGAAGTTTCTATAATGAGAAAGTTATGTCAAGTCATTGTGGGTAACCCTCCTATTGGTCAAGGGTTAAAGTCCCCACAGTTGTGGGGCCCTTGGGTTATTATAATATCCTAGTAAATTCAACCCTAGGTGAGTCATTGTAAATCGGGGCAATAGTCCCCACCATTGTGTTACCCTCCTATTGGTCAGAGGAGGCAAAGTCCCCACAAGTGGTGGGGCACTAGGGTTATTAGACACTCCTAGAGATGTTGGCTCTAGTAAGTAATTGTTAAGTGAGGTCGACATGTTGGAGTGGGTTCCAAGTGAATGGAAGAATATAAATAGAGAGTGAGATCCTCTCTATTGACCATATTCATACACACACACTCACTTATTGGGGCTCATGAGTGAGAGAGGAGAAGCTAGGCTCAGTATGAGAGAGAGAGACTACTGTTGTCGAGAGATCATATTACCATTTTTCGGTTTTACCTTTTTGTGCTGATTCTATCTCTGAGGAAGTTGTGGGGTTTTCTCCTTTATGGTTTCCTCAAGGAAGTTCTTTGTGTCTCTTGTCTTTTGTGTTGTGCTTGTGCTTTATTGATGTGCATGTTATTCTCTTATTTAAAGATCCTAAGATCATAATGCTAGCTTGAATGTTGAAAAACTAACATGTTATCAGAGATAACCTGAGAAGAATACATTGCGTAGCTGTAGAATCTAGGGCTTCATACTTTTTGGGTCTCTCTCCATAATCCATCAGCAAAATTATGCTAGGCTGACTCTCCATCAAAGAGCGCATCTTTCTGTCAAAGAAGAATTCGATTCTGAGCATTTTTAGTTTTCGATGCAGAAATTAGGGATTTCTATAAAAGAGGTATTTTTGAGTGATCCTAGGATATGATTTTTCTCCTCATAAAGACAGAATTTTAGAGACCTGGATCAAGAAATTTGGTTGGGTGAAACTCCGGGAAAGTCAAACCCTAGTTTGACCCCGAGTTAGAAAAACCCTAAATACTAAAACGGCTAAGTTTTGGTACATTCGCTATATTATGAGATCGGTGAAGTATAAAGAGATGAAAATTGTAGAGGATGAATATAACATTTGGATGTACACTATGGCCAAAAATCATCCTCATGTTCACTATAGTCTGGGAGATATGATCCCTCCAAGTTAGGGTTCCAACCTATTCCAGAATTCATCCCTAAACAAGACACATAGGGAGAATTGCAATATATTGGGCTACAGAGGTACAAATGGAATTCATAAATATGTTCCAGAAAACAAATGGAATTTAATTTTGGTGTTCTAAATATCTGACTCAGAAGATGAACCAGTGACACGTGGAATTCCGTACAACTTTTTTGTTCTGAACAGTCCTGTAACAGGTCACCTTGGGAAAGGGATCATAAATCCCAAATGGTGAAACAAATCCTGATGAAACCTATGGTGTTGGATCAGGTACATGTGAGGTTATCTCAGTGCATGATTTTAGACATAGAGGAGTATTAATTTCAGAGATATCATAGAAACAGTAATAGGAATTTCTACAGAAGAAATTGGAAAACTAGGGTTTCCTGTTCTGATAGCTTCCCTCCGCTATTTTCAGAAAACGAGTACATTGGACAGCTCCATTTGAAGAGATATATCTCTCTATCCAATCAGATCTAAAAGATTCCAATTTTTGAAAATTAAGCTTTCTGTGACAAACCCTAGATCAGCCAGCTCCAGAACCAAGACGGACACCTCAAATTGGTAAGATCTAATCCTTTGCTATTTTCATTTGAGGTTCTCATTTCAAATGTTTATCACATCAACTTGATGATAAGATTGGTGAAGTTGACAAATTCCAAGCATGATAGTATATGATCTCTCTGAAGAAAATGAATTGGACACCTACATGAGTACAGAGGTTCCAGTTCCAGAGGGAAATGAGGCTAGAAGCCTTTTCACAAGAAGAACTTGGTCAAGGCCAAGAAGATCATCGTTGATTCAGTTTGTAACATCCTCGACCCTTCGACCGGTGAAGAGGACGCTACCATGGACATGTGAATTCATGAAAATGCTGAAACTGAATGCATTGAAGTAGAACATACACAGATGCAATTGTCTATCATACACAGTGGAAGCAACATACATTTATACAAGCATTCATTCAACATGTTCATCACATTCATTAACAGTAAATACGATTGTAGAAGTAAAATAGACAAGGTTACTTATCTTATAAGAACTCGTTCCAAAACCAGCTACGTCGCTGCAACGTTCCACCCAACCATAGGCCAACATGCTCCTTAATCTCTTAGCAACGCTGCCACCCCTGAGCTAGGCATGATTCTCCAAGGAATAAGGGAACAAGTAGGCTTACACATAGCCAAGGATACACAAAACACAGCCAAGCCAACAAGGAGTTGGGAAAGGCTAAATGCTAAGCCGGTGAGCCCATTACAGAGCTAGGAACACCTACACAAGAACTAGCCTGACTTCTAAGACACCCACATGCACCCAACACAAGGAACCAGTCCCTTCTCTGCTACACAGTCCCTCAGGCCCTGCATTCCCTTCCAGTGCTATTCAGGGGTTGTGGAGAAGAAATACAGCCCTCTAGATCTGTCTGTGTGGTTTCCCGCCACCAGGTTTATCAAGCAAACCAAGCCCCCATCCCTGCTCCCAACATAGTATAAAGACCAACCCTTGCACACATGAAATTAATCAGCTATTACAGCTTAAACAGGGAAGATGACTCCAAACAATCTGCAGTAGCCTCAAAACATAACAACAAACACAACTCACGGCATGGGGAAAACAACAGTCTGTCCTGGGCAACGAAGCCACCAGGGAGACTTACCCAGACTACATTGGGGAAGAAAATACAATCTCTCGACCTGTCCGTGCAATGAATAGACTCCCATCCCCAAAATATAAAGAAGACCACAACAATCACAACAAACCTTGAGGAGAACGGCGACGACCATAACTTCACGGGAAGAACAACAGTTCCAATATCAACATTAAAATGACGGGGAGATTACACGACCATACCAGTCTGTAAGGAGAATATACAGCTGAAAACGTGAATGGCCCCTTCACAAGAAAATCATGGATGAAAGAGCATGGCTCCTAGCTCGCTACGTGAGTCGAACCAATAAAAATCCTGTGTGTGAGAATAATGAACAGACATTGGTTCTTGCATGAGGATGAACAGCTTTGCCTATGCCTGTGGATGATCAGACAATGGCAAGAATGCGTAGTGGAGAGTGCATGAGTGTTTCAGCACTGGCATCAAGAAAGTATAGTCGTGAGTCCTGGAAGTGATGGCAGTGGTTTCTTTTGCCATTGTGAAGTCAACCATAGGTGGAGTGTGCGTGTGGGAAAGGAATGACAGTCCTGCTACACTCCACTCCCAAACAATAACTACCTCAACTACTCAGCAACAGTTCTTAATGGTGGAGGTTGGGTAAGACAAGGGGAGATGACACATGGCTTTTTCCCTCATTGGCCAAGGTTTGACAATTGCCCCCCCCCCCAACCCTTATCCTTGTGAAAATCATGCCCCTTCTCAATTTAGTTGCCATGATCGTAGCTGGTCGGGTTCATTTAATTAAAGATGCATATTTACATGATGACAAAACTCAATAGGTATGTCGCACGCCCCGATATACCATCGGTGATGATTTCAACCTAAAACATAGCATAACCAATCAATGGTGGGGCCTTGGCCTTTAGCTCCGTACCATGATCGTTTACAATATATACATCATGTACATCTCATGCAACGGGGTCAAAATAGGGGTGTTACATTCCCCTCCCCCTTCAATAGCACTGTCCTCAGTGATTAACAAAATTTGAACAAAATGCTACACTGGTATCACCTCAGTGTTCTGCAGAATTGAACAAAAATGGATGTGCCAATCGCATGGCATCCTCCAACTCCCATGTAGCCTCTTCAGGTCCATAGTGCTCCCATTGCACCTTTACCTTCCCTATGGCCCGGTTCCGAAGCATTGTGACCTTCCTATCGAGGATGTGCATTGGATTGATTCGGAACTCTCCCTCGGGTTCCACCTGAATCACATCCCAATTTATCACATGGTTAGGATCATGTACATATCTCTTAAGCAAAGAAACATGAAAAAAATTATGAGCTCTAGTGCTAGCAAGCAATACAAGTCTATATGCAACTGTCCCTATTCTTTCAAGCACTTCAAACGACCCACAATATCTAGGTGACAACTTGGCACAACTCCCAAGCTTCAAGGAACTCTTCCTTGCCCTCACTCTGATGTAAACATAGTATCTAACCCTGAACTCCCTGTTCACCCTATGCTTATTTGTATAGCTTTTCTGTCTGTCCTGTGCTGCTTTCAGATTCTGCCTGATCTTTACAACCTCTTGTTCCATTTCCTTGAGCAATTCTAGTCCAAGCACAACCCTGTTCACTGGGTTATCCCAATTCACTAGTGTCCTACACCTTCTTCCATACAAAGCCTCATACGGACTCATCCCCAAGGATGCCTGCTGTCCATTGTGTTGCAGTTGCAACTGTTTTTCCCCAAATTTCTTAAATTTTGGTCCCCCCCTTATGATTTAGCATTGTTTTTAATCATTTGGATCCTTGAATTTTTGGGTCATGCTTTAATTTTGGATAATTTATTGAAGATTACATTTCTTCCTGGTTTTCAGAAATTGCTCATGTTTGGAATTGTTGTGGGTCGCAGATTTTAGAGTTTGTTTTTGCTAAGTTGGTGATGAATCGGATCAGGTGTTGAAAAGCACTCTTTCGGAGGTGAAACAGTTTCAATCGTTTCCGAATTTTAAAGTTTTAAAACACTTAAGAAATTTTATGTGACCAGAGGTTGTTGTTTGTTTCTCTTCTGCCGTTGCGGCTCCCAAATCGGCTAAGCAACTGATGTGCAAGCGCCCCTCCTGCCGATGCATATCAGCCTTCTAATTGCATGTTTATAACCTTTTTGCTTCCACCATTGCGGCTCCCAAATCAACTAGCCACCCGAAGTGAAAAGCGCTCCGCTGCCAATGCATGTCAGCCTCCTAGTAGCATGTTTCTAACCCTTTTTCTTCCGTCGTTGCGGCTCCCAAATCAACTAGCCACCCAAAGTGAAAAGTGCTCCACCACCGATGCAAGTCACATGTCCGTAGTCTCTTCCTTTTCCACCATTGCAGCTGTGTGAAGCACTTAGCTTTTGATGTCGTTGTCTTTTCGACTTCTAATTTGAAGTTTTCCCGCCCGCAGCTTAGATTTTCACTCTTCTGACTCCGACGTGCTTAAGTGTTTCGTAGAACCCATCCCCTATTAAAGCCTACCTATGCGGCTGTGGATAAGTCTACCCTGCCGTGTTAGCAGTAATGCAACGCATGATATTTCTTGTTGAGTAGCCTTTTGATTGATAGATTTTAACGTTTCATTTTAAAATGCAATCCCAACGAATGATGCGCATTGATTAATTGCAGGTGGACTCAAGGGACTATGGAGGTGACCATGGTGCGAAGACATAGCTTGACAGTTTTGACAAAGATCAAACTGAAACCGGCAAGGTCGCAAGGAGGACAAGTGAAGGAAAAGACAAAATGAACAGCGACAAAGGCACAGACCCGAAAGATCTGTCCGTTAATAGTCAAATCATGAATGCGTACAGAAAAATAAAATAAAATGAGGATATGAAACGCCAGGTGTTACGGAGAGAAATTCCTATGGCTTGGGGTACCACAACAGACAGCTAGACTCCAGAAATCAATCTTCTCCAATATGCAATAGAAATAAACAAT
>LPNX010692528.1:79657-105528 GCA_001517045.1 Pseudotsuga menziesii
GGAGGGACCGAAAGGTCACATGTTTGGGGGGGCAGCCCAAATGATCTACTGTTGTAGTTTAAATATTTGAGAGTTAGAACTTACGGGGGCTTTTTCCCTCTCAAAAAACTTGTAAACTATTGCTTGTAAGAGGAACTATTTCGTTTTACAAACCAGAGACAACAATTTTTGCCTGTTGGAGAAAGTGCTATGTGGAATGTATCAATGTGATTAAATGAGCCATGTTGAATGTAAACTATTTCATTTTCAACTGTGTCTCGTTAGCTGTAAGAGTGTTCTAACTTCCTGAACCTATGTTCTTGTTTGAATGTTCTTCAGTACATTTATGATGTTTTTCCACTATGAGTAATGGGAGTTAATTGTTGATGAGCTATCTTATCATGTATACTTTTATTCATGTTTATATGTTTGGTTTTAAGAACAAATATCTGTGATTTTCCATAACACATGGACAATGATGCATTACTCATGAATTAATAACCCACTCTTTAGAGATAGTTTAGTTAGTATTTATTTTCGCGCATATATGATTTAGATGCTGGTGAGTTCTAAGACAAGAGGTAAGAACCTACGCATCACATTGTGACTACTCTTTGCATCTTTATCACCTTGCATTATTAATTAGGCACGTGCATATCATACATTAAGTCAAAAAATACAAAAAAAAACATACGGTGGACCGGGCCGCAACCGGTAAACCCTTTTGTTACTTGACCTACGGTAGTCGGACGGCAAACCGGACAGATTCCCTACACCAAACAGTCACGGCCTAGTTGGGAATGTTGATTGGGGAGAATCCCTTGCTGTTGTTTCCTGTGAATTTCCAGGCCTCAACAGTTACTGGCACTAGAAGGAGGGCTGCCAGTGCATGTCTGGCCGAGGAAGCCCGTTTTCCCGAGATTATTCCATCGGTAAGAGTTCTGAAAGAAGTGGGCTTCATAATCCAATTCCGGAAGAAAAGAGTAGAGAAAATTTGTTTTCTGTTGACAACGAGGTTGTTAATAATCTGAGAAGACACACCTGGGCATATGTGAAGAAGATTGGAGGATTGCCGATCATCCTTGAATTGTCCAGAAGAGAATATAAAAGGAAGGACTGTCCTATATTGGAATACATAGTGTTGGTTGAGGATTGGGAAGAGCTTGTAGAAATAGCCCTACAGGAGGTTGTACTGCCTTTGAATCAAGAAGGCCCAGATACTTCACACAGTTCTCCTGCTCACACTCCTATTTTCTCACCTCCTCAATCGCCACCTAGACTCATGGCAGGCGTAAACACCAATCAACCACCCAACCCACCAAATCCGCCACCTTCCTGGAGAGCCAGATCACCTTTAAACCTAACACCTCCGTTACATGATTTACCTCAATCCTTTGAAAAGATGCTGCCCAAATTTGACCCAAGTGAAAAGATACTAGTATATGACCACCTGCAAAGCTTTTACTTGGCCATAGAAGGGTTAAGGGCGGGGGAGCATGAGGATGTAGTTTGTAGACTTTTCCTGCACACCCTTAAAGGAGCTGCAGCATCATGGTATTTTTGGTTTCCTGCAAAATCTATCCCTGATTGGGATACCTTCGAGAGAATCTTCAGAAGTAAGTATGCGAATCAAAAGACTCATGCAGCCCTCATGAAAGGACTATGCACCTTGAAGAAAGAGAGAAAGGAGAAGGTGCACAACTTTACTCTAAGATTTGCAGCATACCTCAAGAATTTTTTGGAAGCTGAAAAACCTTCAGATAAATTCCTGATTGAATATTATACTTCAGCTTTAGGACCCGAGCTGGCCATGTTTGCCAAAATAAAGGCCAAGCCCACATTGACAGAGACGTATGAGGAGGCAAAAAATGTAGAGGCTGAAAGAGAAAGTATTGAATATTATCCAGAACGATCAGGAGAGAAAAGTGTGGGAAGGAAAGTTTTGTTGTTCGCTAAGCCTAAGGAAGAACAATCACCATATTTTGAGAGTATGGCAAAAAATGATACAGAAACTTTCCAACAAAATCATAGACTTAGAAAAAGAAAAGGAATCTCAAAAGTTCTACAATCCCTATTATAAGAAGAGGGAGGATAACAATCAATCCCAACCTCCTCCACACAATTCTACATATATGAATTTAACAGAGGTAGGCATGGACAATTTTTGCACTTTCCATCAACAACCACACTCGGAAAAGAATTGTCCTCAATGGATAAACTCAATGACATTGGTTATGAATCAGCTGTTGGATTCTAAATTAACAGAAGATGGAGATGAAGAAAGAAGAGAGAGTACTAATTCAACGAAGGAACAAGAAGAGGAAACCATGGTTCTGTGGAATTCTATTTCGTTATTTGATGCTAAAGACGAAAAGAATTGGGGCCATAAGGACATCATGGAAACGAATGTAACAATAAGGAGCCAAGGGTTGATTAAAGAAGACAGTCTCATACTCCCAAAGATCAAAAGGCTATAGACAAATGTTAAGAAATTCCAAAATAATTCCGCAACTGATAAAATTCCCGAATTCACCATTACCAGCTAAGATCCTAGGCAGAATGATACGCTAGCCAAGCCCAATGAAGAAAAAATGAATGCTGATAAACCGCACCCCATTGAACCGCCAATGGATTATGACATCGTGGAAGATATAAAGAAGGTAAAGGCGAATGCTTCACTATTTGAAATGTGTAAAGTGTTGCAGCAAAAGGAAATACTGTTGAAAGCGCTTGAAGCATCAGATGAGAGGCTGCCCACTGACAATCGGCCTAAATAGGAAGAAGAAATCGAAGAAACCAGCATTGGAGGTAAGTCTAAGAGCAAACACCCACCTTTTCTCCTCACTTTTGAAATTTTTAATCACAACGTACATAATTTCCTGGTAGACTCAGGGGAGTTGGTTAACGTCATGCCAATATCAGTCTGTAAAAAGATAAATGGGAAGCCTAAGCCATCCACATGGAGGGTTGTTCAATTGGATAGGATGGATGTAAAGGTAATTGGTGAGATGGAGGATGTCCTAGTACGCCTGTCGTCAAATGATAAAGTGTGCCAAGTCATTGATATCGTGGTAGCCGATATACCAGA
The DNA here is from genome assembly GCA_001517045.1 of Pseudotsuga menziesii. Classification (NCBI taxonomy): domain Eukaryota; kingdom Viridiplantae; phylum Streptophyta; class Pinopsida; order Pinales; family Pinaceae; genus Pseudotsuga; species Pseudotsuga menziesii. The sequence goes on from LPNX010692528.1 coordinate 82,725, forward strand.
TGCTTATGGGCTTGTCCTTAGCAGATATTGGTTAGTGAAACTAAACAGGTATTTTGCCTCTGATTGGTCACATCTGTGGCTGCCGTATAAAGGAAATCCGAACCAAATTAAGATTTTGAGGGAGCTGCACATGAAATACAACGTTACTCAACTTGAGGAGAAGAACGAACCAGTGGATTCTGTGTTGGGAAATTATTTTATTGAGTTGGAACCAGGAAATTACCAAGTAGAAGAAGCCAACAACACGTCAAACACCCAGCCTGATCTCCTTTGATTCTCACAGGCTGATGAAATCAACTGTAAAATAGTGGACTTAGCGGTAGGAGTAGATTCTCATGCAATAGTTAGCGATTTCTAGACATTGTTTTTTGATGGCTCTAAGACGTTAGAAGGGTGAGGGGATGGCTATGTCCTGATAGAACCCAAGAGTAATAAACATTTTCTTTCATGTAGATTAGAGTTTGAATGTACAAATAACACGGCTGAGTATGAAGCGCTGGTGCAGGGTTTAAGGAAAGCAATCGAATTAAAGGTAAGTAATCTAAAAGTTTTTGGAGATTCTGAAATAATTGTTGAACAGATCCGGAATCAAATACATTGTGTTTCTCCTCACTTAAAGGCTTATCAAAATGAGGTATGGGACCTACTCAAATGTTTTAACGCATTTAATATTATTTCAATTCCAAGACTTAAAAATGCAGCGGCTGACTTGTTAGCCACATCAGCTGCTAGGCTTGTGCCTACTAATAATCGATGCTCCGTTGAATTTCTTTTCAGGCCCTCGGTCCATGATATGATTACCAACTTATGAGTGTTCGACAATGATTAGCAGATTATAGAATGCTTAACCAATGATGAGGTATTTAAAGGAGCAATTATAGATGATGAAAAACATCAGGCTGAGCTGAAGTATGATAATTTCATCCCTAAAGGAGTCAGAACCTTAGAAAGAATGTTCAATTTAAATGAAAAGTTCAGAAGACCAGCAAATGTGAAGACTCACAGCTCATCTCTATAGTATGAGCTGATAAATCTAGGGACTGAGACAAATCCTAAATATGTGAATCTTGGCAAATGTTGTTCACCAACAAAAAGAGATAAGTTTGTCAGTATTTTTAATCAATATAAAGATGTGTTCGCCTGGACTTACGTAGATTTAAAGACATATGACACCAGCATCATCCAGCATGTTATCCCAATCAAAGCTGGTGTCAAACCTTATCAGCAACCTTTGAGAAAAATTCACCCCAAATTGGAGCCGCTCATTCAGAGTGAAGTTAAGAAATTATTGGATGCTAGAATCATTTTTAAGGTTAGACACTCTGAATGGGTCTCAAATCTGGTGCCAATGAGGAAAACGTCTGGAGAGATCAGGCTGTGCGTGGATTTCAGGAATTTGAACCACACTTTAGATAAGGATAAATATCTTGTTCCACCCATGGAACAACTACTACAAATGGTCTCAGGCTCTGAACTATTTTTGCTATTAGACGGTTTCTCAGGCTACAATCAAGTATTAGTAGCCGAAGAAGATAGGTTGAAGACAACGTTCAGGACCAGATGGGGAACTTTCACTTACAGAAGAATTCCCTTTGGGCTTATAAATGCTAGAGCCACGCTCCAGAGGGCTATGTACATAGCTTTCTATGGTTTTATTGGCCGTAGTGTTGTGATATAGCTCAATGATATTGCGATATTCTCAAAGAGGAGAGGAGAACACGCGTTCCATCTAAGGCAGATTTTTGAACGCTGTCAGAAATATGGCATCTCACTCAATCCCAAAAAGTGTGTGTTCACTGTCACAGAGGGTAAGTTGTTGGGGCACGTAATTTCAAAGAAAGGAATATCTATAGATTCGGAAAGGATCAAAGCAATTAAACAAATTCCCTTGCCCCATAATAAGAAAGGGATGCAATAATTTATGGGAACAATAAACTTCGTACGAAGATTCATGCCAGATTTTGCCTAGATTGTCAAACCTCTGCAGCAAATGGTGAAGCAAATTGCACAGTTCAAATGGACCGAGATTGAGAAGAATGCATTCAGCAAGATTAAAATTGTTGTTGCACACGCACCTTCCCTAAAAAGTCCAGATTTCGATAAAGATTTCATTTTGTATACTTTTGCATCTGATGATTTGTTAGCAACTGTGCTTACTCAAAAAGAAGATGGGGGGGATGAATTCCCAATATATTTCATGAGCACTAGTCTACAAGGGACCGAGTTAAATTACTCATCTATTGATAAACAAGCTTATGCAGTATTCAAAGCAGTGAAATAATTCAGGCCCTACAAATTAAAAAATCACACTAAGGTGATCGTCCCATACCCAGCTGTAAGGTCCCTATTTGTACGGAAGGAATTAGGAGAAAGAAGGGGCAATTGGGTAATAGTTCTTCAATAGTATGACCTCGAATTCAAGCCAACTTCTATAGTCAAAGGGCAGGAGTTGTGCAGACTAATGGCTGAAAATGGGAACAACGACGAACACGCCTGGGAAGATGAGGCTGAATCACATTTGATGGATGTATGTCCTTTGTTTACAGCTCCCGAATATTGGTATAGAGACCCTGTGCATTACCTGCAGGCGAGGTTGTTTCCAGAACATTGGAATTCTAAGAAAAGAAGAGCGCTACTTCTCAAATCAGCCTCCTATCAAATTGTTGAAGGAGTATTATTCAGAAAAAATTACGACGGGGTTCTTCTTAGATGCTTAGAGAAAGAAGATACGACGAAAGTAATGACAGAGTTACATGACAGGCCTGCTGGAGGGAATTTTTCAGGAGATACTATAACTCACAAAATTGTCAAAGCTGGTTACTATTGGCCCATGCTTTTCAAAGATGGGCACACCCATGTCAGGAAATGTGACATTTGTCAAAGGTGTAGTGGAAGACAATCTAAAGCAGTCGCACCACTGAAACCTGTAATAATCACGGAACTATTTGAGCAATGGGGGTTGGATATTATTGGGGAGATAAAGCCGAACTCTTCCCTACAACACAAGTATATTTTGACCACTACTGATTACTTCACTCGCTGGGTTGAAGGCATCCCTCTATGCAAAATAAATTGTCCAGAGATCTAGGTTCACCAGGTAGTTGCCAATTGTTGCAGCTGCAACTATTTTTCCCCAAATTTCTTAAATTTTGGTCCCCCCCTCATGATTTAGCACTGTTTTTAATCATTTGGATCCTTGAATTTTTGGGTCATGCTTTAATTTTGGATAATTTCTTCAAGATTACATTTCGTCCTGGTTTTGATAAATTGCTCGTGTTTGGAATTGCTGTGGGTCACATATTTTAGAGTTTGTTTTTGCTAAGTTGGTGATGAATTGGATCAAGTTTTGAAAAGCGTTGTTTCGGAGGTAAAATAGTTTCAATCATTGCCGAATTTTAAAGTTTTAAAACACTTAGCAATTTTATGTGACCGGAGGTTGTTGTCTGTTTCTCTTTCATCGCTGCGGATCCCAAATCGGCTAAGCACCCAATGTGCAAGCGCCCCGCTCACCGATGCATATCGGCCTTCTAATCGCATGTTTATAACCTTTTTTCTTCCACCGTTGCGGCTCCCAAATAAACTAGCCACCCGAAGTGAAAAGCACTCCGCTGCCGATGCATGTCGGCCTCCTAGTCGCATGTTTCTAACCTTTTTGCTTCCACCATTGCGGCTCCCAAATAAACTAGCCACCCGAAGTGAAAATCACTCTGCCGCCGATGCAAGTCACATGTCCATAGTCTCTTCCTTTTCCACCATTGCGGCCGTGTGAAGCACTTGGCTTCCGATGTCGCTGTCTTTCCGACTTCCGATTTGAAGTTTTCCCGCCCGCATCTTATGTTTTCATTCTTTCGACTCCAACGTGCTTAAGTGTTTCGCAGCCCCCATCGCCTGTTAAATCCCACCTATGTGGCTGTGGATAAGTCTAACCCTCCGTGTTAGCAGTAATGCAATGCATGATCTTTCTTAATGAGTAGCCATTTGATTGATATATTTTAACATTTCATTTTAAAATGCAATCCCAACGAATGATGCACATTGATTAATCGCAGGTGGACTCAAGGGACTGTGGAGGTGACCACGGCGCAAAGTCATAGCTTGACATTTTTGACAAAGATCAAACTGAAACTGGCAGGGTCACAAGGAGGAAAAGCGAAGGAAAAGAAAAAATGAATAGCGACAAAGGCACAGACCCAAAATATCTATCCGTTAATAGTCAGATCATGAATGCATACAGAAAAAAAAAAAGAGGATATGAAATGCCAGGAGGGACCGAAAGGTCACACGTTTGGGGGGGCATCCCAAACGATCTGTTGTTGTAGTTTAAATATCTGAGAGTTAGAACTTACAAGGGATTTTTCCCTCTCAAAAAACTTGTAAACTATTGCTTGTAAGAGGAACTATTTCATTTTACAAACCAGAGACTGCAATTTTTTCCTATTGGATAAAGTGCTATGTGGAATGTATCAATGTGATTAAATGATCCATGTTGAATGTGAACTATTTCGTTTTCAATTGTGTCTCATTAGCTGTAAGAGCGTTCTAACTTCCTGAACCTATGTTCTTGTTTGAATGTTCTTCAATACATTTATGATGTTTTTCCACTATGAGTAATGGGAGTTAATTGTTGATGAGCTATCTTATCATGTATACTTTTATTCGTGTTTATATTTTTGGTTGTAAGAATAGCTATCTGTGATTTGCCATAACACATGGACAATGATGCATTACTCATGAATTAATAACCCGCTCTTTAGAGATAGTTTAGTTAGTATTTATTTTCGCACATATATGATTTAGATGCTGGTGAGTTCTAAGACAAGAGGTAAGAACCCGCGCATCACATTGTGACTACTCTTTGCATCTTTATCACCCTGCATTGTTAATTAGGCACGTGCATATCATACATTAAGTCAAAAAATACACCAAAAAAAACATACGGTGGACAGGGCCGCAACCGGTAAACCATTTTGTTACTTGACCTACGGTAGCCGGACCACAAACCGGATGGATTCCCTACAACAAATAGTCACGGGCTAGTTGGGAACGTTGACTGGGGAGAATCCCTTGCTGTTGTTGCCTGCGAATTTCCAGGCCTCAACACATTGTTATAAGCAAACTCCACCAAGTGTAAGTAATCTTCCCACTTAGTTGGTTTGTCGATCACATACATGCGAAGCATGTCTTCAAGCACCTGATTAACTCTTTCTATCTGACCATCTGTATGAGGATGGTATGCAGTGCTGAAGTTTAGCTTTGTACCTAAATCTGCAAACAACCCCTTCCAAAAGTTGGAAGTGAACTTGACATCTCTGTCAGAGACTATTGCCTTCGGCAGTCCATGCAATTTGAATATATCCTTCATGAAGATCTTTGCAATGTCATCCATCTTATGCATAGAATTTACCAATATAAAATGTGCTGCCTTAGTCAACCTGTCCACTACAACCATGATGGAATCATGTTGTCTCCAAGTCATCGGCAATCTTGTAATAAAATCCATGGAAATAAATTCCCATTTCCATTCTGGAATTGGCAAAGGTTGCAACAAACCTGTAGGGTGTTGATGCTCAACCTTTACCTGCTGACACTTCATGGATCTTGAAATGTTCTCAGCCATGTCCTTTTTCATTCTTGGCCAAAAGTACTGCTTTCTAGCTATAGCAATTCTCTTCTGATATCCTGGGTGACTAGAATACGAAGCTTGATGGATTTCATCCATAACAAATCTCCTCAAATATGCTACATCTAGAATATAAATTCTACCTTTATAAGAAAGAAGTCCATATTCTTCCAATTTATATCCCTCATACCTCTTCTCAAGACTTTTCTGCTGCAACTTGTCTTTTACCTGCTCATACAATTCATCTACAGCAACATGACTAACAATCTGCTGCCTCAAATCTGATTGGCAAATACTAAGAGATGCCACATGCATTTCCTACACCTTCCTGCTGAGCGCATCGGCTACCTTATTTTCCTTTCCGTTTATGTGCTTGATTTCAAAATCAAATTCACATAAAAACTCTAGCCATCTTGCTTGCCTAGCATTTAGAGTTGGCTGATCAAACAAATACTTCAGTCCACAGTGATCTGTTTTGAGCTCAAATCTTCTACCCATCAAGTAATGGATCCACATATTGAGAGCATGCACTATGGCTGCAATCTCTAGGTCATGAGTGGAATATTTCTTCTCATGTTCCTTAATATTTATTGACTCATAACATATCACATGGTTTTCTTGCATAAGGACTCCTCCAAGCCCTTGTCTGCATGCATCAGTACACACCACAAAATCCTTCTCTGGATTTGCAACTTTCAATACAGGTGCACTGGTGAGAAGATTCTTCAACTGCTGGAAGCCTTCTTCACACCTTGATGTCCATTCGAACTTCATCCCCTTCTTTTGCAAAGAAGTGATGGAATGTGCAAATTTGGAGAATCCCTCAATGAATCTCCTATAGTATCCCGCAAGTCCCATAAAAGATCTTACATCTGTCACATTTCTTGGAGTAGGCCAATTCATAATGGCTTCAATCTTTTCAGGGTCCACAAATATACCCTCCTCTGAGATAATGTGACCCAAATACTGAATTCTATCTCTATAGAAGTCACACTTGCTCAGTTTTTCATACAACTAGTGCTCCCTGAGCAATTGCAATGTCAATCTCAAATGTTCTTCATGTTCTTCCTCATTCTTAGAATAAACAAGAATGTCATCAAGGAAAACAAGAACAAACTTGTCCAAATACCTGCTAAAGACACTATTCGTAAGGAACATAAATGTAGCTGGTGCATTTGTGAGACCAAATGGTACCACTACAAACTCACAATGCCCATACCTTGTCCTGAAGGCTGTCTTATGAATGTCTTCATCCTTGATTCTCACCTGATGGTAACCAGACCTCAAGTCAATCTTAGAAAATACCTTTTCTCCTCTCATTTTATAAAAGAGGTCATCAATCCTAGGCAAAGGATATTTATTATTCATAGTAACCTTGTTCGATTGCCTGTAATCAATACACAATCTGAGTGTACCATCTTTCTTCTTTACAAACAAAACTAGTGCTCCCCAAGGAGACACACTTGGATGGATATACTTCCTTTCCAGCAACTCTTACAGTTGCATCTTTAATTCTAGCATCTCCAGTGTACTCATCTTGTAGGGTGCCTTGGACACTGGTGCTGCTCCAGGCACAAGTTCAATTGTGAAATCAATGTCCCGCTTTGGAGGAAGCCCTGGAATATCATTAGGAAACACATCCCTAAATTCCTATAACACTTGATAGTCCTCCAACCTAGGAGTTTTATCTCTCGTTTCCTCCAAAATCTGAGCTACATACAACTAGAAACCCTTCCTGCAGAACTTCTTTAACTGCATTGCTGAAACTTGCCTTACTGAAATCACCTTTGGAATGCCTTTCACAACTACTAGGTTCCCTTCTTCATTCATGCATTCAAAAGTATTATTGTAACAATCAAGCTTCACCCTGTGAGCTTCTAACCAATCCATTACAATGAGAACATCATAGGAACCAAGCGGTAGAACATTCAGATCTACACAAGCGACCAATCCATCTATGACCAATGGACATTTCTCTACCACCTCACTGACCTTTCTCTTAGCTCCAGTGGCTAGTTGAACTAACCAATACTTCCTATGCTTTATTTTCTTAAAAGCACAAATCTCCACTACTCTAGGAGTAATGTAACTATGTGTAGAACCAGGGTCAATCAAAATAGAAACAGATTCCTCAACAATCTTACCTGCTACTTCAACCACAGTTGACTGATGATCTGCCTGGCAGTCCTCCAGTGCTGCTCAAATCCTAGGGACCGCCCTTGCTACTTGACCCACTGTTTCTGCTTCTTGAATGTTATAAGTTGGCCTTGCACTCTCATTCTCGAGTGGAAAATTCCTGTGCATGTGGGTTCCTCCACATTTCCAACATTGAAGTGGACCTCTATTCTATTGTGGATCCTTAGGCTTTTCTCCTGTCACTCCAATTGGCTTACTCGCAACTTGGGATGGCTGCTTCTGCTGATTCTTGAAGTTAGAAGGTTTAAAACCCTTCTTTCTTTGGTCAAACTTCTCGTTCTTCTTGTCCTTCCATGCCTTATGGTAATCCGGCTTACCTTTGCTTTGCTCATAGCAATACTTATCTTTTCTTATTGCTTCTTCAAGAGTTCTAGGTTCATAAAACTCAATTCTATCTTTGTAAGACTGAGGTAATCCACTTAGAAAACGTTGGACCTTCACTTTTTCATCTCTAATGTACCTCAACAGCTCCAAAAAATTATTTGCATATTCTTCCATGGTCCGCTATCCCAATCTCAGCTCATGGAACTCCTTAATCTTGTCATCATAATATCTATCAGAGAGGTATTTCTGCTTGAAATACTTCTTGAATTGTTTCCACTTAAGTCTCCTTTCACTGATCCTCTTCACTTTCTTGAAGTGTTCCCACCAAATGGATTCTCTTCCATTTAGATTGAATATGGAAACTCTTGCCTTCATGTTTCCTGAATAATCATGCACTTGAAAGTACTTCTTTATCCCAAGAAGCCAAGATTCAGCCTCTTGTCCAGTCTTTGCCTCACCATCAAATGCAGGAGGTTTAGCTTTCTTAAATTCATCCTGAGAGTGATCCCTATGGTGCCTCTTTCTTTTTCTTTTATGAGAAGAAGAACTTGAATCCCCGCTATATTCTTCGGAGTTAGATGATCCACTAGAAGTCCTTCTCCTTCTCCTAGTACTGCTCTTACTACCTTCTGGTCTTACTGTACCTCATCCAGAGTTTATCTTTCCTTGCAAGTATGTCAAACTTTGCAACATAGCAGCATTCAACTGATGCTTCTGTTCCTGGGCTTTAATCAAGCTTCTCATCGTGGCTGCAACATCTGACGGTGTCTCCTGGAATCTCCTTCAATTAGACTCTATGTCATCATTTCTATTACGGACATTTTCTCCCATGACATCTTCTGCTCGCTCGTAAGAATCCCGAGCATCATACCCATCATGGGTTCTCATGACTGAACCACCTCTGGCTTATCAACTACACTACCTGGAATACTTCCCTTGAAGGTGACTATGATTCTGCAAACGTGTTAGTAACACAACTGTTAGATGCATAATATTGATATAAATCAGAATCACTTACCTTCTCCTGGAATAATCATAAAATAACAAATTTGCCCAAACATAGAATTTTCTTCCTCAAGAACGTCTGTCTTAGGGGGACAACGGGGGTCAAGGGGGCTTGCCCCCTTGTGGCAGCGCCCTCGTTTTTTCTTTTTTTTGTAAATCATTGGTTTTCATGCAATATGGTGCATAAGATCGCCACCACTTTTCTCCTATTCAGTCCTGAAAATCCACTGAAGAACTGCTGAAAATCCCACTGAAAAATAGTCGAAATATACTAAGAAATCCCATGGAAAACTCAAAATTTCCTTGTATAGAATCGAGTCTCATCCCAACTTTCAATCTGGCGTTTCGAAGGTCAAAACAACTAGTTTTTCCACTGGTCATCGGCGATCAGATCCATTAAGCACTACTGCATCGGCAATCGGATCTTCTAACCTTCGGAAGGATAGTTCACTAAACAACCGCAACGACAGGTAGCGATCCCACTGAGAGTTCCGTGGATCATAAACTCATTGGCTGTCGGAAGCTCTATCCAATAACCATCGCCGATGGTCGATGATTCCCAGACTTAGAGAAATTTTTGAAATTTTCCCTCTTAGTCTTCCTTTTCGCCGCTTGATTGGCTCAATTCTCTTCTTTTCATCAGCGAAATAGTTCTATCAATAGCTGCAACGATGGCCCACCATCTTCATTCTTCTCCCGATCGGCAGCCCAATCTCCTAAGGCATAACCTAATCGGTATCGACAGTCTTTTCTCATCGGAAGGCTAGTGCTCTTGGCTTCTTAAATGGCAGCACACGAAACCCTTTATGCTTCTGATGGTCTATGTTTTCATTACTTAGAAAAATTTCTAACTTTCTTTACTGCGTCGACTATCGGAGGCCTTAACTGTCAGACCCGTAGTTGTCTAGCTATCCGGAATGGAGGGCACTTGATCCACTTTTTATTTTTTTCTGCCGACAGACGTTGAACACTTAGAAAATTTTCCGCAATTTTTCCTTCCAACTGTGCTCTGTCGGGTGTGCTTCCATCTAGCTCTCCGCTACATCAGAATTCCTACCCACTAAGTGTTCTGATGAACTGACTGTTCAAACACAGACAATTTGTGGAAGTTTTATGTCATCAACTTTCGATCTCCACTGGGTAGAAAGAAATCCTGCTTCTGTCACTGCATCTTTGTGGTCCATTCAGGCCCATGCTGCAACATGAGCTCTGATACCACACTGTAATGTCCCTGACCCTCCGACCGGCCAAGAGGACGCTACCATGGCGTTAACCATCCAGGATACCAGCCCCATGAACATGTGAATTCATGAAAATGATGAAATAGAATGCATTGAAGTAGAACATACACAAATGCAATTTTCTATCATACACAGCGGAAGCAACATACATTTATACAAGCATTCATTCAACATGTTCATCACATTCATTAACAGTAAATATGATTGCAGAAGTAAAATAGAAAAGGTTACTTATCTTATAAGAACTCGTTCCACAACCAGCTACGTCGCTGCAATGTTCCACCCAACCAAAGGCTAGCATGCTCCTTAATCTCTCAGCAGCGCTACCACCCCTGAGCTGGGTATGATTCTCCAAGGAATAAGGGAACAAGCAGGCTTACACATAGCCAAGCCAACACAGTTGGGTTTATCAGGCCATCAAGGAGTTGGGAAAGGCTAAATGCTAAGGTGGTGAGCCCATTACAGAGCTAGGAACACCTACACAAGAACTAGCATGACTTCTAAGACACCCACATGCACCCAACACAAGGAATCATTCCCTTCTCTGCTACACAGTCCCTCAGTCCCTGCATTCCCTTCCAGTGCTATTCAGGGGTTGTGGAGAAGAAAGACAACCCTCTAGCTCTGTCTATGTGATTTCCAGCCACTAGGTTTATCAAGCAAACCAAGCCCCCATCCCTGATCCCAACATAGTCCGAATACCAACCATTGCACACATGCAATTAATCAGCTATTATAGCTTAAACAAGGAAGATGACTCCAAACAATCTGCAACAGCCTCAAAGCATAACAACAAACACAGCTCACGGCATGGGGAAAACAACAGTCCGTCCTGAGCAATGAAGCCACTAGGGAGACTTACCCAGACCACACTGGGGAAAAAAATACAATCTCTTGACCTATGCATGCAATGAACAGACTCCCGTCCCCAAAATATAAAGAAGACCACAACAATCACAACAAACCTTGAGGAGAACGGCAACGACCATAACTTCACGGGAAGAACAACAGTTCCAATCTCAACATTAAAATGATGGGGAGATTACATGACCATACCAGTCTGTAAGGATAACATACAGCTAAAAACGTGAATGGCCCCTTCATAGGAAAATTGTGGATGAAAGAGCACGGCTCCCAGCTCGCTGCGTGAGTCGAACCAAGAAAAATCCTATGCATGAGAATAATGAACAAAAATTGGTTCCTGCGTGAGGATGAACAGCTCTGCCTATGCCCGTGGATGATCATACAATCGCAAGAATGTGTAGTGGAGAGTGCATGAGTGTTTCAGAACCAGCATCGAGAGAGTGCAGTCATGAGTCCTGGAAGTGATGGTAGTGGTTTCTTTTGCCATTGTGAAGTCAACCGCGGGTGGAGTGTGCATGTGGGAAAGGACTGACAGTCCTGCCACACTCCACTCCCAAACAATAACTACCTCAACTACTCAGTAGCAGTTCTTAATGGTGGAGGTTGGGTAAGACAAGTGGAGATGTCACATGGATTTTTCTCTCATTAGCCAAGGTTTGACAATTCCCCCCCCCCACCCTTATCCTTGTGAAAATCACGCCCCTTCTCAATTTAGTTTCCATGATCATAGTTGGTCGGGTTCATTTAATTAAAGATGCATATTTACATGATGAAAAAAATCAATAGGTATGCCGCATGCCCCGATATACCATCGATGATGATTTCAACCTAAAACATAGCATAACCAATCAATGGTGGGGCCTTGGCCTTTAGCTCCGCACCATGATCATTTACAATATATACATCATGTACATCTCATGCAACGGGGTCAAAACCAGGGTGTTACACAGTCACAGAACAACTTGTACCACAAGTGTCTTCCCTAAAGACACCGATGAGGTTTGATTCCTTGACCAAGCTATTTCAAGGGAAGAACATACATCAAAAGATGATCTTAAGAAACCAGTTGAAGGAAGTGAAGATCCAGAATGGAGAGACCATACAGTCATCCTTTACAAGGGTCTCTCAAATCAAAGAACAACTTGTAGTAGTAGAGTAAGAAGTGGAGAATACAAAAGTGGTGATAGTCACCTTGAATGGCCTCCCAGGATCATGGGATCATTCATGCGAGGAATGTGTGCCATAAGGAAGTGATTACTTTCAGCAGACTCTGAGAAGAAGAAGAAGCTCAACTCATAAGAAGAGAAGATAAGATGGGAGCAACTGAAGATCAAGCTCTCACCTTACAAAGAAGATCCCTCAATCAATGAGGAATATGAAGATCTCAACTCTTGAAGAAATTCTTATCCACCTTAGCATTTGGATAAGAAATGATGCTATTATGAATGAAGAAGACGATGAAGCTAAAGACTCAAGAAGGAGTATACCCACAAAACAAATAAAGATAAGTATTCAATTGTCATTTCATGATATTATTTTGTTATGCATTTGTTTATATTCATTTGATGTATTATGCATGATAGGATGTTTGCATTAATGACAGTATACTACTAATATGCATGTAATGGGTAAGTAGCTCATGGTGCTATACAAACTCTCCATTACTACTTATCTAGAATGAAACCTCTTTGCTAACATATTGGATTAGTTCATAATCTCAATGTTGTCCTTGTAGAGATGGAAGGCATCTAGAAAGTTTCAGTGAGATATGGATGAATGTTGTATTGGCTAAAGTAGTTGCACGATCATATATTTATGCATAAGAACTTTCCAGTATAAATATTCCTTATGAAATGTTTCTAACCATACAAATGCATTTGACTTGTAGGAAACACTTCATACATAATCACCTACAAGAAAAGAAGAATGAGACTTGTTCTGGAGAACAAGCAACAACATTTCAAAATGAAGAATAATATGACGAATACAGCGACATCATTGATACAGAACCTTCCAGCCATGAAGAAGTAACCAGAAGAACTGGAAGACCAGTTCAAGAAGAATGATGTCTAGGATGCAGTATCAATACGTGAAGGGAAGTTCATCATGCAGTAGATGGAAACATCATGGGATACAAAGCAAGATTCGTAGCACGAGGATTCTCATGAAAAGAAGGCCTAGGCTACGAAGAGACATTTGCAGCCAGTAAGAGTTGAAACACATACATGATGAGCTTGATGAAGATCTTAACATTTGCTACAACGTTGAAGATGCAATTCTATACACTAGATGGTACATAATGTTTCAGTGCATAGAGTACAGAAGATAGAGGGAGTATGATGCTCCGCTTTAGAGGGAGTGACTATAGAATATCCTGAGGATCGACATGGTACGACAGGATGGACAGACTACTGATGAATTTAGGCTTTACTAAGAGTAAAGTGAATTCCAACCTTTTCTTCAAGGTTGAAGGCAGAATACCAGTGATGCTCTTGTTATGTGTCGATGCACTATTTTCTAAGCATGGAGCTGTGGACAAGGGAAGTATGCAGTAGAGATCCTCAATAGGTTCAAGATGATGGACTGCATGACCACACCTATGGCATCGAACCTGAAGCTGTTAAGTGATGCTTCATCAGAGATGGTTGATGCTACGATGTATCGTCAGATGATTGGGTCCTTGATGTACCTGAGACCAGATATTTGCTTTGTTGTGAACACATTGAGACATGTTCACCTGATGGTTGCATAGCATGCAGGGGTATAGTTGATTATAGGCTCAATTACGATGAAAATCAGAAGATTAACCTGGAGGGTTATGTTGATTCAGATTGGGCAGGCAGTGCCATCGATAGGAAGAGCACTTCAGGGTGTTTCTTCAATATGGGATCAGGTGTGATCTCTTGGTTTAGCAGGAAGCAATCCTGTGTGGCACTAAGTAAAACTGAAGCAGAGTATGTTGCAGCTTGTTAAGATAGTTGTGAGGTAGTATGGCTGCGAAAGCTATTGTCTGGTTTATTTGATCTCTAGATGGATGCTACTTGTATACATTGTGACAACCAAAGTTGCGTGAAGTTGTCAAAGAATCCAGTGTTCCATGAAAAGTCGAAGCATATCGATATCAAATATCACTATATCAGGGATATGGTGTAGAGAGAAGTAGTGAAGCTCCAGTATGTTGCGACAGAGGAATAGATAGCTGATGTGTTGACGAAGACATTATCTAGAGTGAATTTTGAGTACTTCAGGGAGAAGCTTGGTGTTCTCCAAATCGAGGTTTCCTCCAAGGGAAAGTGATGAGTCCCAAAGCCATTTTGACGAGAAGGTCAGATGTAAGGGCTGAGCCATTCGGTCATGGTGAAAGGATTTAGTTCCTTCCATGTCAGATATGAGTGCTAAGATCCAAAGCCATTATGACGAGTAGGTCAGATGTAAGGGCTGAGCCATCCTGTCATGGTGAGAGGATTTGGTTCCTTCCATGTCAGATATGAGTGCTGAGATCCATAGCCATTCTAATGAGTAGGTCAGATATAAGGGCTGAGCCATTCTATCATGGTGAGAGGATTTGGTTCCTTCCATGTCAGATATGAGAGCTGATTTCCATTCTGGGAATGGAGGTACCTGGTCAGTTACCAGGAACACTCAGTCTGGGACTGAGAGATCCATTCTGATGAGTAGGTCAGATATAAGGGCTGAGCCATTCTATGATAGCTAAAGGATTAAGTTACTCCCATGTTATATATGAGTGCTGGCCATTTTTTCGAGTAGGATAGATGTAAGGGCAACTGCCACTCTCTGGGAGAGTGGAGGCACCTGTTCCATTACCAGGTAGCTCAGTCTGGGACTGGGGGCCTTTTGGTGAGGGTGGAGGACTTAGTTCCTTCCAGGTCAAACGTGAGTGCAGGCCATTCTGGTGAGGGTGTAGGACTTGTTTCCTACTAGGTCAGATATAAGGGAAACTTCCATTCTCCAGGAGAATGGAGGCACCTGTTCCATTACCAGGTAGCTCAGTCTAGGACTAGGGGCCTTTCTGGTGAGGGTGGAGGATTTAGTTCCTTCCAGGTCAGATGTGAGTGCAAGCCCTTTTGGTGATGGTGAGAGGATTCAGTTCCTTCCAGGTCAGATATAAGTGTTGAAGCCTTTTCATAGATGTTAGTGATGTGATGTTCTATCATGCTGGTGAATGTGAGTGCTGTGACTTTTTGATGTGATTGTAGGTTTCTACATGATCAGATGTGAGTGTTGGGTGTGAATTTTTGATGAGTAGGTCAGATGTAAGTGTTGGACAAAGACCTACCTGATGGCTAGGCCTACAACCGGCATGAAAGAAGGCTGGCTCTGTAGAACTTCCTATGATGAGATAGCACGCATGATGATGACCAGATGAGATCCAGATCGAGCTATGATCCAGATCTAGTTATGATGACTCTGAGAGATCTAGATAGAGTGATGATCCAGATCCAGTAGTGATGATCCAGATCCAGTGATGATCTAGATCCAGTGATGATGATCCAGATCGAGTGATGATCCAGATCCAGTAGTGATGTTCCATATCAAGTATGATCCAGTGACGATGTTCCAGATCGAGTATGATGAAATGACGATGTTCCAGATCGAGTATGATCCAGTGACGATGATCCAGATCGAGTGATGATCTAGATATAGATGAAAGATGACTTGAAGATACAGATGACGAGAAGAACTAGAGAAGAAGACCAGTGATGGAAATTGTGTCGAGAGAATACCTTCCTAGTTAAGAGGGAGTGTTGATGTAATTGTAACTTCGGAATGTATTCATCTGTATTTCTTATGTATTGTAACCAAATGTTTATTCCGGGATATATTGTAATGTATTTGAGTCATGTCATACCCCGATGTTTATTCCAGAAAGTTTCTATAATGAGAAAGTCATGTCAAGTCATTGTGGGTAACCCTCCTATTGGTCAAGGGTTAAAGTCCCCATAGTTGTGGGGCCCCTTGGGTTATTAGACTATCCTAGTGAAGTCACCCTAGGTGAGTCATTGTAAGTTAGGGAAATAGTCCCCACCATTGTGTTACCCTCCTATTGGTCGGAGGAGGAAAATTCCCCACAAGTGGGGGGGCACTAGGGTTATTAGACACTCCTAGAAATGTGGGCTCTAGTAAGTAATTGTTAAGTGAGGATGACATGTTGGATTGGGTTCCAAGTGAATGGAAGAATATAAATAGAGAGTGAGAGCCTCTCTATTGATCATACTCATACACACACACTCACTCATTGGGGCGCATGAGTGAGAGAGGAGAAGCTCTCTCAGTATGAGAGAGAGAGACTGCTGCTATCGAGAGATCATCTTACTATTTTCCGGTTTTACCTTTTTGTGTTGATTCTATCTCTAAGGAAGTTGCGGGGTTTTCTCCTTTATGGTTTCCCCAAGGAAAATTCTTTGTGTCTCTTGTCTCTTGTGTTGTGCTTGTGCTTTATTGTTGTGCATGTTATTCTCTCAGTTAAAGATCCTAAGGTTATAATGCTATCTTGAATGTTGAAAAACTAACAGGTTCTCCCAATATACACGAGGTAAGTGGGAGCTCAAATCTATGGTAGTGTTGTCTAATGCACAACCATCTGAAATTGGCCTTCCTATATACCATTGAGTACGTGAAGTACCTTTCGATATAACTAGAGGGTACATGAAATGTCATTCTATATACAAGTAATATGTGGAAGAACCACACAATCCCTGTGATGCAATGCAGGAAAATAATGACAGCTTCTATGTTTTACGACACCGGAACACGTCTCTATCCTAAAACTGAAGTTACTAAAGATTTTAACCTAAACTAGTGCTTAATTTTATCTTTTGTGGTTAGGTGAATGCATGAGGGGACTATAAAAATGTAAAACCATGCAATATGTTGATGCAAATATTTCACTTTCAACTTTCTGAGTATGCACTACTTAAAGAAGGGATAGAGGTTCAATTTTTGTTTTTTCAAAGCAAATAAATCCCAAGCCAAAAATATCAAAACTAACTTTTCAGTCATATTGGAAGCAAGCTAAGACTTTATAATGAAGCTTTTGAAAAGGAAAAGAACTAGATCTCTTTTTGAAAATAAAGACACTATCACTAACACACCAAACTCTTTCAAATCATCAAAATGAAACAAGATTCAAAAACAAACTATTGTTATTTCTCTGAGAAGAAAACATACAAAAATAAATCAGAACATAGATACTTGAAATATTGTGAGACTAATCAACTAACCAACAGTTCATCAATGCTTGGATCTATGATTATTTTTCTCTCAATTTTTTAACATTGAGCATAAAAATAATCTTTTAACAATCTAAGAAGAGTATAAAAGTAAAATAAATTTCCTTTATAGTTGATCTACAACACTCAGATATCTGAATATGATTACTTTTCAAAATACTGCTTTTGTAATGTCCCTTTTTGGAAATTTTGGATAAATGCACAAATTGGGAAAAAGTCGAGCTTAACTAGTCATGACTCTAGAGGGTTCCAACTTTCACCAAATGGTCCTGAATTTGAAAAGAGATGCCATGGTGAGTATAAAAAAATCTTGAGGTGGTTTATGTATACTTGGTATAATAATTTGTACCTATGCAAACGTTTTTGGGGCTAATGAAAAAAATACCAACGTTACTAGGAAATTTTGTTCAAATCCCCCCAAGGGTGATGGCCAAACTAGCTCTCCAAATGAAGTACGACCCTCCAAAATTCAAGAACATATTATGAGAATGAGTATCAGAAATAAATGAGTTTCCTTAATCACATTTATTAAGTTCTGCAAATGGATTATGGTCTGCAACATTTGTAGGGTAACTTTCAGTGAAATTGCTTATGGGGAAACTGCATAACTAGCTCGATTTTGACATATGAAAGGAGGAGTTAAAGATTCATATAAGGATGTGACATATAGGGACCATATAAATAATACCAATGGTTTCCCAAACAGTATTAAACACCATATAAATACCTTCATACAAGTATGGTATACAACTCATTCAGTATGGGAGCCAAATACATGAAAAATAGTGAATTAGTAGCATGGAATTGGAAGAGTTTCACATACGGATTTCTTGTATTTCAACCCACAGAGGTTATGGAAATGAAATTACAGAGTAATAGATCATATATGGATTTACTGACATCATCCAAATCATATAATATCCCTCATACAAATCTGGTATAAAACTACTTCAAGATTGAAGCCAAAATCCACGAAGACTAGTGATACAAGGGCATGAGTATGCAAGCTTTTCATACATGTATCTCTGATATTTCAACTTAAATATAATGTGGAGATAATATTACATATCTATACATCATATATTTCTTCCCCATCATCATAAAAATCATATAAATTTCCTTATACAAATATGATATAAAGCTACTTCAATATTGAAGCCAAATCCATGAAAACTAGTTATTCAAGAGCATGGGGAATGTGAGCCTTTCATACATGTATTTATGATATTTCAAATCACAGAGCATATGGATATGATATTACAGATCCATGAATCATGTTTCAAGCCTTAGGCATCAACTATCCTCATCAAGGTGCAAGAATCACTCCAACAAGCGCAACATTAAATGAGAGTGTGGGGGAATGGAGAAGAAGGAATGAGAGAATGGGGAGATAGACTGTATGGAAATTCAACCTAAAAATTAAAATACTTAATTAATCTCCCATTATAGGTCTGAATGGCCTCTCCATAAACCAACTTGAAAAGGAATCCAACTCCCTCGAAATTGGTTCACAAGTAGGGAGAGTGAACACTCACCGTGTAATGGACAAGAAAAATCTCTCCAAAATGCCAAATTACAATTAAAAAATGATAAAAATATATTCTTCTTTCTCATGAAATCATTTTATTAACTTTGTGAGTCCTCCTAAAGTCGAATTTCCCTCCATGATATTCCTCCAACTCATCTTAGTGGTTTAGTAACTCTCAAGACACTTGTCTTCCTCTTCATGTTCCAATTCTTTCCCCAATTCGAACGGCTACCTATAACTCCCAAATATGACCTCTTGGTGGCTATTTTTAGCCATGAAATGTCATATTTTTCATATGTCAACAATCAGGTCTGAATTTGTCATACTTGACATAGAATCTTCCATCATTTATTGTCATAGAGTGCATAGAATCTCCTTCCAAGTGGCACACCTTGTCTTCTAGTTTCTTCCTCTTCCATGGGAGTTACCATACTTTAAAAATTCGAATTCCTTGGCTCATTACATGATATTTGACACCATATTACCATCCAATAATGCTACATTACCTATGTGTTTGAATTTGGATGATTATTGTGCCATGTGTGCCGGGAATCTAGTCACCCAAAGGATTTACAAGATTCCAAGTGTCTTCATGAACCCATGCCACATTATTTTCTTAGAATTTATCACTTTTGTGACCAATGTAAATGTGAATATGGTAAAATAATGTCCTTTTAGGTCCCATATCCCCTTATTACAAATTTAATGTCTCCATCTCAACCTGGGAACTAGTAGGTTGGTGAAACATTATTTGCAAATAGCCTTATTTGGAAATTATTTAATACTCATTTGGTACTTCTTCCCTTGCAACAAGTGCTCTCTTATGGTTCTGCTGATTAATTTTTATTAGCTACAATTTGAGTAGTGGCACTCATGTACTGCAATTTTGTGTTCCCAAAAGTAAAGAGATGTGGATTATGCATATTGATATATATCGTGACATCACCACTAACACCAAAGGGATTAATCAAATCCATAAAAACCAAATTTGTGCAAATAATATTTACCTCCATATTTTGGAAACCTTTTCTGAACTTTCATGGATTTTTGTTTCTATATAATACTTTGAAGTTGGTGCCAAGTTACCAAACTTTGAGTTTCTTAAGATTCCAAGAAAAATTCAGAGAGGAACTACCATGCTTTCTATTGAACTACTATGATTTTAATCTGTTAGGATTTATAATCCTCCCTTGACCAAACTATATATTAGATTATTTTATCCTAACTCAGGAGTTTTATTTAATTATTTGTGTCCACCAATACCATTGGGTCGAGTTGTCCTGATTGGGCCACATGTACTAGTTACTAGAGTGTGGGGAACACCAATAGAGGGTAACTGCCACTGAAAGCACTTGCATGCATCATTTTAGGAACATCCTAGACCAATCCCTACATTTTAGGAGCCACTGGGAGTCCAGACACCAAGTGCCTTCAATCAGTTGGAGTTGGAACTAGTTAAGCTGTTATGCAACCAAATCCCAGTTATAGCATAAAAAGAGAAGAAATAGACAATAGGAGAGTAATAAATGCCTAAAATATGAATAGCAGAGATAAATATCAATCCTCTTTGAGGGAGGAACCTCCTTACACAATGTACAAGGCAATACAAGATGATATGATGATATAAATGAGAATATATCCTTCCTATATCTAGGAGATAATGTTGTACAATAACAAATAATACACCAACTATTAGACCTAAGCCTACATACATAATATGTAATGCACCACAATATAGGGGGTAATGTGCCACACTATATGGTGTAATGTGTCATCAATAAAGGCTTAACATGCCCCTCCCCTACAAAAAGTGTTGTCCTCAATGCTGAAGTAGTTCTGGATGCTACTGTATAAATGACTCATCTTCTCATGTTGAATATTCTATGGGTAAGTTCTTCCATTTAATGAGATACTCTGAAATTGATCGATTTTGAAGCCGTCTAGATCGTATTTCAGTAATTTCTTCAGGCTCCAAGATTATTTTTCCTTCCTCAGCAAGTTCTAGTAACATTGTTTGAACTAGTATCTTGTCACCGATCTTCTTCTTTTTCATGTATCCTTCTATCTTGAGACTTTTAGGAGTGCTAATTCTAGCCAATGCATGACAAGATATGGTGAGAGTAATTTCTTCTGACGTATCTTCTTCTATTTCTTTCGTAGTCACCTCTTCTTAAGATGCTTCCTCTTCTTTTCGTTCTTCCTCTTCATAATCTATGTAGAATAATTTCTTCTCAGTGCACTTATGTCCATTACTATACTTGTTGTCATAATTAAAGCATAATCCTTTTGCTCTTCTTTCATCTAGTTGTTGGGGTGTGAACCTTTGTGGTGGTTTAGGAGAAGGAACATTATTTTCTCTACATGTGTTGGAGAAGGCCTTTTTTGGGGTGCGCACCCTAACGGCCCTTAAGGTGGGTAACTTCGCGGAGTTATGGGAGTTTGTAAGCGAAGTTATGACTCAAAATAGTCTTAGGGGTGTCGGGGTTGAGTCAGAGTCGTCTGTTTTGTAATAAACCCATGGTTTAAGTCCAGGGTTTAGGGTTCGGGGTGCCCATGGTTTAAGCCCATGGTTTTGTAATAAGTGCACTATAAATAAGCACTCTTGTAAAGAAGTCAGTTTAGGCTTTTGATGTAAGATGAATTGATGCAAAGCTAAGGCTTGTTTTGTAAGAAGGTTAAGTCCCAGCTGTGTGCATGGACGACCTCTGCACCTGTGTGCGCAGAGGGTTTTGGGTGATAAAGGAAATCTGCAGCTGTGTGTGCGACTTTAAGGACTTGAAGGGATCTGCAGCTGAGTGCGCAGATCAAAACTGTGGTTTTTGTAAAGAGTTGAATAAAACACAGTTCTGTGGATGTAACCCCTAAACTGGTGGTGAACCACGTTATATCATGTGTTGTGGTTTTTGTTGTGTTGTTGTTATGTTCTTTTATGCATTGATAAATATATATCTGATAAGTACGATCACTGCTAAATACTAACTTCGCTGGAATTCCCAGTAAAGGGTTAAGCAAGGCACTGATTGTTTATCTAACCGCGAAGCTAAATAAGTAACTATTAAAGCTCTGCATTTTATGATTATAATTGTTAAAAGCTAAGGTACAGTAATATCCCTCTTTTGCTTGCAGAAACCTGATTCTGCGGCACCCCATAGCTATTTCGGGTGAGACTGCAGCCTGTTCGCAGGTTGTTGTTGAAAGGGCCAACACTGTGGGTCTTTTGTTGGTGCGAAGTTAATGGTATAAAGCCTGGGTCTACCCTATAGCCCAACAAATTGGTTCTATTTCCAGTTGAACTCAGTATCTGCTCAAGATGGTTTTACGTCGTACCTCGAGGGATATGTTCTGGAGACCCTCTGTGAAAGAAATTGGTGATTGGCTTGATGAGACTTATTTGAAATTCGCTGAGCAAGAGAACAAAGATCCGCGTCGTAGTGTAAAGGACTTTTTACAAAGGTATGTTTTCTGGGATGTTTATGAAATTTTCTTTAGTAGTATCCACATAGAGTTGCACCAGTGGTTATCCAGGTTAACAGAGAGAAGGATGAACTTCCAAGAACGTCAGTTTCCTGATTGGACTCCCGCAAGAATTAATATACTGAAAAGGGTGAACAACGAGATATCTCGCGCTGTTGATTTCTGGACAACGCGAACCCTTGAAGCATTTGTGACGGAGTTTGCCATCGACACGAGTACTTCCTTTAGTGAAGCTGAGCGGCAGTTTTTCAAAGGACCAAGGGGTAAGTTTTTGAATTCATTTAGTTTGAGAATTAAAATG
>LPNX010692528.1:105620-126339 GCA_001517045.1 Pseudotsuga menziesii
AGGTCAGAATACCGAGTATTCCCCTGTCAATCCCATAGATTCAGAACCCGAAGAACCCACTTCTATTGGAAACCCTCCGATAACCCCGCAGCGCAGACCTGTTATCCCTGAGAACCCGTCACAGTCTGAAAGTAACCCTAGCTTGAGTATTCCTGTCGCAGGTCAGTCTACCCCAGTAAGTTCCCCCCTTGCCTACTTCCAGTCCCCCTCCAACCCCCCCTAGATCCACTATGGCCCACATGTATGATGATATTAAGCTCCCTGTTTTCAAAGGAACTGGATTAGAGGATCCAGAACAGTTCTAGTTTTTATGTGAAGCAGTGTGGACTGCTAAGAACACCATGGATCAAGATACAAAAAGAACGCAGCTGGTTACCTCTTTTAGAGACCACGCTCTGACCTGGTTCATGAATTTTTCCAGCACTCAGAACCATGCTTTGGCTGATATAAAAGCAGCAATGATAAAGGAATTTAAGAAGCCAAAATCAGAGTCACAGTGTATCATTGAATTGAAAGAGATTCAGCAGAAGCGCGATGAATCAGTGTGGGACTTTGATCAAAGGTTAAAAGTTCTGCTAGACAAGGTTAGTTTCACCATTGGACCTGCACAGCACAAGGAATGGTTCATTGCAGCATTTCTACTGCATATCAGAACTCCACTCATGCAACAGAAGGTTGCTGACCAGCAGGAGGCTCTGGAAATCGTGATGAAGCTTGAAACCGCTCCTGTTGAAGACAATTCTGGTATCGCTCAAATCCAAGCGCAGTTGGTAGCGATGGCTCTGGAGCTTCGCGATATGAAGAAAGTAAAAACCGGTCGTGAAGAGGTTTGGTGCACACAATTTCGGACAGAAGGTCATGATAAGGAACAGTGTCTTGTGGTAAGAAATTACCTGAATACTGGTGTGTTAAACCCATTCAACCTTGCTGGTCTATATTGTGAGATCTGTCAGACAACTGGCCAGCATCGACCTAAGAATTGCTATATGCTACAGAGGTATGTGCAAGTCCCCAAGAATCCCTACTGCAAATTTTGTAAGTCCATAGGACATAATGAAGATGAGTGTCGTAGTTATGACCTCATGAGAGAGCGCACCTATGATGCCTATCGGGTACAAAATGAGGGACAGAGCAATGATGGATATGGCTATAGCAGTGGTGCATCAAGTAGAGGTGCTTTTGGAGGTCGTGGGTGAGGTGGTATGGCCGGAAGAGGAAGAGGATAGGTTGTGTGTTACAACTGTAACCAGGCCGAGCATCTAGCGAGAGACTGCCAGAACCCAACTACGACATGTCGGTATTGCCGAGTAGTAGATCATGTGATCGAGCAGTGCCCACAGTTGATAGCTAAGATTCAGGAAAGAAACAGTGTCCCTACTCAAAATATTCAGATGATTTCCGTCGAGCAAAGACCTACACTAGCCATTAATGTTGTTACCCGGAGTGGTGCTACGATGGACGTACAGAATAAGGAGCAACAGCCTGACGAGGCTTGGGTTCGTAATGCCCCAGCGAAATTCCCAGCCTTTGATATCGAAAGAGAAAAAGAGATATTCATGGAAGCCAAGAGAGATTTTGCTGCTCCTAGCACATCAGTAGCACCTACGCAACAACATCAGCAGCAGTCGCAGACGCAAGAAGCTTCAATAGACGAAGTAAGTACACTGTCCTCCTTTTTACAAATTTGTTTGAAGCTCTTAAGAAATCAGAATGCTTTAAGTGAGTTGCAGAAAGTTATTGCTTCCTGTGAACCTCAGCAAAGTCCTAGTCAAGCAAAATATGTTAATAGAGTCAGAAGAACTGGCAGGGAAATGAGATTGAATGCTCAGATAGGAGAGTATGATATGACTGATGTTATCTTGGACCTAGGATCAGAGGTAAATGTCTTAACTAAGCAAACCTGGGAACAAATGGGAAAACCTACCCTTGATTGGTCCCCTATACAGTTGAGATTAGCCAATCAGCAGAATATTGTGCCCCTAAGACGAGTCTCTAATGTCCCAGTAGATATTGATGGCATCTATACTATAGCAGACTTCAAATTTATTGACCTCATTGACGATAGCAACCCCTATCCAGCATTGCTAGGTATTGCATGGGCATTAGACAATGATGCAGTGATTAACCTTAAGAAGAGACAGATGACTTTCGAAGGGAAAGAACTGAGAGTCATAGTCCCATTGGATCTTTCTCAAGGAGAGAGATACACAGAGCCCATAAGAGATGAATACCAGGATGTTTTGGACCACATCTATAGTATCACAGCTAAGGAAGAATATTATGTTGATCCTAATGCCGAAGGTGTCAGGGATTGGCAGTGTGACAGATCCTGCATGACAGATTCAGATGATGGGTTAGAAAACTGGCAGAATAGACTTTATGGGCTGCATGGACATAGATGTGCCAGAATTACCAAGTCTCTTAGATGGCTTGGCTCATAGACAAGAATATTACCTATTTTTGATGGTTCGACAGACCCAGAACATTTTATTGTGCAATTCTCAGAGCAGGTACCAGACTCACAGAAAATGGAGACTCTGGATTCAGCATTCAGAGCCACAGCAGCCAGATGGTGGAATGGTCACAAAAAGTACATTCATAGTTGGGAAGCATGCCAGAAGTCCCTTTACCTAAGATTCAGGGACCAACCTCAGGAGGTGCGAAGCAGGTTTAATGGTAATACTAGTCCTCAGGGACATTTGACACAATGCTACGAGGCATGGAAGCATGCACCTCGTGAAGAATGGGTACATAGGTTTGTGCACACCCTGGAACCTATAGCAAAGAACTGGTATGTGGAGGTCGAGCTTCACCATGGTACTGTAAGTTGGGATTGTCTTATTGATAGTTTTGTGCTGACATTTTCTATTAATGAGGTTTCTCTTGCTTTGGATGCAGCTGTTAGGTTGATCCATACTAAAGTTTTTGATGACCAAGAAATAGCAGAATACCAACCTGATTGGAAGGCACAGGAAGCCAATGCAGTAGAATGTTATAACCTCGCAATTGACGAGGATGACTATCCACACAACATTAACATTCCTGAGTCAGAAGGACACCGCGAAGTACAAGGACCAGCAGTGGAGGCACTTGAAGTGACTCAACGCCTGAAGACACGGACCATAAACATTGGGTTAGAAGAAAACCCTAAGTATGCTACCATTGGAGATTATTGGGATGATGAAATGGTAAGCAAGGTGACCCAAATTCTCCATGAATATCAGGATCTATTTCCGACGAAGTTCTCAGAGATGAAAGGTATCCTTGGTGATATATGAGTGATAAAGATCCCTTTGAAACCTGATGTGAATCCTGTTCTAGGTGGAAGGATATGCAGATGGTTGATTTTGTTTCAAGAATATGACTTTGAGATCATAGTCAAACCTGGAATACTGAACCTAGGTCCTGACCACTTGTCGAGGCTCGAGTCAGGAGAAGAGCCCATTAGCTTGGATGAAGGTCTTCTTGATGCCCAACTATTTTCCATCCAGATGGTTGATGATTATTTCCAGGATATTGTTCAGTATTTGTCTACAGGTTTGCACCCGCTGAAATGACAACGCAGCAGAAGAAACAGTTGGTGGTTATAGCAGCCGACTTTACCTTAATAGAAGGACAACTATATAAGATGGGACCAGATGAAATACTACACAGATGCATCCTGGAGCATGAAAAGCCATTAATTTTGGCTGAGGCACACTCTAGCGCAGTAGGAGTTCATTACACAGGAAAAGCTACAGCACAGAAGATTCTGACAGCTGGATTGTGGTGGCCCACAATTCATAAGGATGCAAGAGAATATTGCCACAGCTGTGACATTTGTTAGAGGACAGGCAAACCATCCAGGAGGGATGAGATGCCTCTAGTTCCGTAGGTAACTTTACAACCCTTTGATAAATGGGTTATTTATTTTGTTGGACCCATCAATCCCCATGCAAAGAAATCCGGAGCAAGATACATTATTACAGCAACTGACTACCTTACTCATTGGGTCGAAGCTCAACCAGTCAATACATGTAGTGCTGCTACAGCCGTAAAGTTTATCTTCGATAACATCTTGTCAAGGTTTGGGTGTCCTAGAATTCTTATGAGTGATCAAGGATCACATTTCTTAAATAAGACTATTGAAGTATTGACTGAAGAATTTCAAGTATATCATCAGAAGAGTACTGCCTATCATCCTCAAGCAAATGGAACTGTCAAAGCCTTTAACAAGATCCTTGAACATGCTCTGACGAAGTTTTGCAATGCTAACAGAAATGATTGGGACCTTAGAATTCCAGCAGTACTATGGGCTTATAGAACCACCTGCAAGAAGTTGAAAGGCCATACACCTTTTAGGTTGGTTTATGGATAAGATGAAGTCATGCCCATGGAGTACATTGTCCCTAGCCTCAGAATATCTACTTTGACAGAGATGGATGACGCAGATATGATGAAAGAAAGGCCAACAAAGATACTAGAACTTGAAGAGGACAGATTCATTACAGGGTTCCAACAGGAAGTACAGAAAGCTAGAGAAAAAGCATGGCATGATAGACACATCAAGAAGAAGCAGTTCTAGCAGGGTGATCTTGTGCTCTTATATGACAGCAAATTCATGAAATTCCCGAGTAAGTTCAAGACACATTGGAAAGGACCATACATAGTGTAGAAAGTTACTAATGGTGATGCAGTCCAGTTAGCTAAATTGAATGGAGAAATTCTACCTTACATGGTGAATGGAAGTAGGTTAAAGAAGTACAGGGACAAACCGGGACCCTCTGATCAGGAGTAACAGCATGAAGGACAGTCTAAGTACCAAGAACAGTTGGAAGTGGGTACTAGACTATAATGAAGCTGTTCTCAAAGCTACGAAGTGTTGAAGACTGTCAAAGTCTGAAGGTTGAAGTTTGGTTTCCGTATAGGTCAAGATGGGTCGAAGGTGCATATTGTGTCGAAGGTACTTATCAGGGCGAAGTTGAAGTTAGTGGTTATGTCAAATATCAAAGGTGTGTCACAGCCTAAAATGTGATGGATGGGACAAACTACACTTGGCGGTGCCGGCACGAGAACTACCCTAACTGCCTGCAATGATGAGATTTTGGGAAAATCTGGTGCCGTGTGGACAATATTTCTGCCACTCCATCATATTTAGTGTCATTAAGGCACCATGATGATAGATTCTATTGCGGGATTCTATAAGACGCTACACCAGCCTGCGACTCTTGCATTGTGCATTTCTTTGAGTTTCTTCAGTTAGAACTATGTCGAATGATCATGAAGTCCAGGAGTTATTACGATTGGTCAGGGAGAGAGCTCTGCTGAACCTTCTAAGCAATCCACCCGTGCATCCATGTTCGAACGAGGCACAAAGAAAGGTAGAAGTTCTCTCTAAGAAGAAGGAAGAAAGGCAGAAGTGCGCTCTAAGCCGCACGAAGAAAAGCACCGGTCTTCACAGGAAGCCTCTGAAACATCCAAAGATGTATCCTCCTGGGTTGGCAGAACTGAGGTGGCTATTTGTCTTATGCACCTTGACACACAATTATGGGGACCCTAAGTTGTGGATGGTCAAATTTTTGGCAAGCAGATCGAAGGATGGGGTCACTGATAGATCCAGAGGGCCTAACCAGCATAAATATTACGAAGGAAAGGAACAAGCAGTTGAAAACCACATGTATGGCTTCAGCAAGCAGCACACTATGATTCGACCATAAGAAAAGTAGCTGAGTGTCCTAGGACGGGACACTGGTGAGTCTTAGGGGTCTATTGGGGCGAGCACCCTAACGGTCCTTAAGGTGGGTAACTCCACGGAGTTATGGGAGTTTGTAAGCGTATTTTATGATTTTAATGCTGTGTTGAATCAATTGGAGCCATGAATTTTTGGTCATGCTTTAATTTTGGATGATTTTCAAAGATGAACTCTTGTCCTGTTTCAGAAATTGCTTGTGTTGGAAATTATTGCAGGTCACCAATGTTAGAGTCTGGTTTTTGTTAGTCGAAGATGAATCAGGTCAAGTGTTCTTTGAAAAATGTTGTTCCGGAGGTGAAACGGTTTCAATCGTTGCCAAATTTTTAAAGTTTTAAAACACTTATCAATTTCATCTTACTGTAGGTTGTTGTCTATTTCTCTTTCATCGTTGCGGCTCCCAAATCAGCTAAGAACCTGATGTGAAAAATGCTCCGCCTGCCGATGCGTGTCACATGTCTGTAGAATTTTTTCTTCTGCCATTGCGGCTCCCAAACCAGCTAGCTGCCTGATGTGAAAAATGCTCTGCCCACCGATGCATGTCGCATGTCTGTAGTCTTTTCTCTTCCACCATTGCGGCTATGCAAAGTACTTGGCTTCCGATGTCGATGTCTTTCCGATTTCCGATTGGAAGTTTTCCCACCCACAGCTTAGGTCGTAACTTTTCTGACTCCGGTATGCCTAAGTGTTTTCGCAGCGCCCATCGCCTATTAAAGCCTACCTATGCGGCTGTGAATAGGTCTACCCTGTCGTGTTAGCAGTAATGCAATGCATGGCATTTCTTGCTGCTTAGCCGTTGTAGTTGATATAATTTAACGTAGTTGATTTTCTTGAAAAACACTGTCCCAATGAATGATTGTTGTCATTTAATTGCAGTAGCATTCATGAGATTGTTCAGAATACTGTGGCGCAAAGGTATAGATGGGAGCTAGGATCGCAAGGAGAACACGCAAACTAGAAGGAAAATCCAATAGCGACAAAGCCGCAAACCTCAAAAGGTCTGTCAGTTACTCAGCAAATCATGAGTCTGTGCAGGAAAGATAAAGAGAAATATGAAACGTTTTGAGGGACCGAAAGGTCACACGTGTGGGGGCAGCCCAAGCGGTCTATTGTTTTAGTTTAAATATTGGAAAGTTAAAAAGGAGAAGGGATTTTTCCTAGTTAGACATGTAAAGAGATATTGTAAGAAGAACTAATTTTTTTGCAATAAATAATTATTGTTTGCCTATCGGAGAAAGTTTGGTGGGACGTTCAAACGCTATGCTATGGATTGGTGAAAGATGAACTATTTCATTTTTCAGTTTTTGTCCATTAACTGTGAGATCGTTCTAACACTTAGAGCCTATGTTCTTGTTTGAATAATTTCTGGTTTATTCTATGAAATTACCACCATGATTAATGCATGATGTTCATAAACAATTGGCTATTTGATTGTCTAAATAGCTTTAATCGTTCATGTGTTGTAGAAAGGAATATCAGCTATCTGTAATTTCTCTTTATAATACATGCACAATACACATTACTCATAAATAGGTTACAATTTGGCTCCCCAGGGATAGATAGTTAGATAGATAGATAGATAGATAGTTAGTTTCACTTTATTGCTGCATATGTGATTTAGATGCTTGTGAGTTCTAAGACGAGAGGTAAGAACCTGCGGATCACGTTGTAACTACTCCTTGCGTCCTTTATCACCCTGCATGGTTAATTAGGCATGTGCATATCATACTTTAAGTAAAAAAATACAAAAAAATACACACGGTGGACCGAGCCGCAATCAGTAAAACCTTTATTTTTTGTTACTTGACCTACGGTAGCCGAACCGCAAACCGGATGGATTCCCTATACCAAACAGTCACGGGATAGTTGGGAACATTGACTGGGGAGAATCCCTTGCTATTGTTTCCTGCGAATTTCTAGGCCTCAACAGTTTTGGCGCTAGAAGGAGGGCCGCCAGTGCATGGCTGGCTAAGGAAAACTGTTTTCCCGAGACTATTACACCGGTAACAGTTCAGAAAGTAGTGGGCTTCATAATCCAATTCCAGAAGAAAGGGGTAGAGAGCATTTGTTTTCTGTTGACAATGAGGTTGTTAATAATCTGAGAAGACACACTAGGGCATATGTGCAGAAGATCGGAGGATTGCCGATCATCCCTGAATTGCCCAGAAGAGAATATAAAAGGAAAGATCGTCCCATATTGGAAGACTCAATGTTGGTTGAGGATTGGGAAGAGATTGTAGAAACATCCCTACAGGAAGTTGCACTTCCTTTGAATCAAGAAGGCCCAGATAATCCTCATAGTTCTCCTCCTCACACTCCTATTTTCTCACCTCCTCACTCTCCACCCAGACTCATGGCAGGTGTAAACGCCAATCAACTACCCAACCCACCGAATCCACCACCTGCCTGGAGAGCCAGATCACCTTTAAACCTAACACCTTCGTTACATGATTTACCTCAAGCCTTTGAAAATATGCTGCCCAAATTCGACCCAAGTGAAAATATACTAGTAGACGACCACTTACAAAGTTTTTATTTGGAAATAGAAGGGTTAAGGGCTGGGAAGTATGAAGATGTAGTTTGCAGACTATTCCTGCACACCCTTAAAGGAGTTGCAGCATCATGGTATTTTGGTTTTCCTGCGAACTCTATCCCTGATTGGGATACCTTCGAAAGGATCTTTAGAAGTAAGTATGCGATCCAAAAGACTCATGCAACCCTCATGAAAGGACTATGTGCTTTAAAGAAAGAGAGAAAAGAGAAGGTGCACAACTTCACTCAAAGATTTGCAGCATACCTCAAGAATTTTTCTGAAGCTAACAGACCTTCAGAAAAAGTCCTGATCGAATATTATACTTCGGCTTTAGGACTTGAGCTGGCCATGTTTGCCAAAATGAAGGCCAAGCCAACTTTAGCAGAAACTTATGAGGAGGCAGAAAAGGTAGAGGCTAAAAGAGAAAGTATCGAAGATTATCCCAAACGGTCAGGAGAGAAAGGTGTGGGAAGGAAAGCCTTGTTGTTTGCTAAGCCTAAGGAAGAGCAATCACCAGATTTTGAAAGTATGGCAAAAATGATGTAGAAGCTTTCTAACAAAATCATAGACTTGGAAAAAGAAAAGGAAACTCATAAGTTCTACAAGCCCTATTGCAAGAAAATGGAGGATAACAATCAATCCCAACCTCCTCCTCACAATTCAGCATCTATGAAGTTAACAGAGGTAGGAATGGACAATTTTTGCACGTTCCACCAACAGCCCCACTCTGAAAATAATTGTCCTCAATGGATAAACTCAATGACGTTGGTTATGAATCAGCTGCTAGATTCTAAATTAACAGAAGATGGAGATGAAGAAAAGAGGGACAGTACCACTTCAACGAAAGAACAAGAAGATGAGACCATGGTTCTGTGAAATTCTTTTTCGTTATGCAATGCTGAGGAAGAAAAGAATTGGGGATACGAGGGCATCATGGAAACGAATGTTACAACAAGGATCCAAGGGTTGGTTAAAGAAGACAGTCTCATACTCCCAAAAATCAAAAGGCTGCAGAAAAATGTTAAGAAATTTCAAAATAATTCCGCAGCTAATAAAATTCCTGAATTCACCATTACCAGCCAAGATCCTAGGCAGAATGATACATTGGACAAGCCCAATGATGAAAAGATGAATGTTGATAAACCGCATCCCATTGAACAGCAGATGGATTATGACATCATGGAAGATATAAAGAAGGTAAAGGTGAACGTTTCACTATTTGAAATGTGTAAAGTGCCGTAGCAAAAGGAAAGACTATTCAAATCACTTAAAGCATCAGATGAGAGGCTTCCCACTGACAATCGGCCTAAAGAGGAAGAAGAAATTAGAGAAACCAGAATTGGAGGTAAGTCTAAGAACAAACATCCACCTTTCCTCCTCACTTTTGAAATTTTTAATCACAACGTACATAACTGCCTGGTAGAATCAGGGGCATCAGTTAACGTCATGCCAATATCAGTCTGTAAAAAGATAAATGGGAAGCCTAAGCCATCCATGTGGAGGGTTGTTCAGTTGGATAGGATGAATGTAAAGGTAATTGGTGAGATGGAGGATGTACTAGTCTGCCTGTCATCGAATGATAAAGTGTGCCAAGTCATTGATATCGTGGTAGCTGATATACCAGACTCTTATGGGATTTTCCTTAGCAGAGACTGGTCAGCAAAACTAAATGGATATTTTTCCTTGGATTGGTCACATCTGTGGCTACCGTATAAAGGGAGCCCGAACCAAATTAAAATTTTGAGGGAACCTCACATGAAATACAACGTTACTCAACTTAAGGAAAAGAATGAACCAGTGGATTCTGTGTTGGGAAATTATTTTATTGAGTTGGAACCAGGAAATCACCAAGCAGAAGAAGCCAGCAACATGTCAGACACCTAGCCTGATCTCCTTCGATTCTCACATGCTAATGAAATCGACTGTAAAATAGTAGACTTAGCAATAGGAGTAGATTCGCATGCAGTAGCGAGTGATTTCTGGACATTGTTTTTTGATGGCTCTAAGACATTAGAAGGGTCAGGGGACGGTTGTGTCCTTATCGACCCCAAGAAGAATCAACATTTTCTTTCATGTAGATTAGAGTTTGAATGTACGAATAACACAGCTGAGTATGAAGCGTTGGTGCAAGGATTGAGGAAAGCAATTGAATTAAAGGTAAGTAATCTGAAAGTTTTTGGAGATTCTGAAATAATTGTAAAATAGATTCAGAATCAAATACATTGTATTTCTCCCCACTTGAAAGCTTATCAAAATGAGGTATGGGATCTGCTCAAATGTTTTAATGCATTTAATATTGTTTCAATTCCAAGACTAAAAAATGCAGCAGCTGACTTGCTAGCCACATCAGCTGCTAGGCTTGTGCCTACCAATAATCGGTGCTCCGTTGAACTGCTTTTTAGGCCCTCGGTCCCTGATATGATTACCAACTTACGATTGTTTGATGACAATTAGTAGATTATAGAATTCTTAACAAATGACGAGATATTTAAAGGATCAATTATAGACGATGAAGAACATCAGGCCGAGCTGAAGTATGATAATTTCATCCCTAAAGGAGTCAGAACCTTAGAAATAATGTTCGATCTGAATGAAAAGTTTAGAAGGCCAGCAAACGTTAAGACTCACAGCTCATCTCTACAGTTCGAATTGATAAATTTAGGGACTGGGACAAATCCTAAATATGTGAATCTTGGAAAATGCTGTTCACTAGCAGAAAGAGATAAGTTCATCAGTCTTTTTAATCAATATAAAGATGTTTTCGCCTGGACATATGAATATTTGAAGACATATGACACCAGCATCATCCAACATGTTATCCCCATCAAAGCTGGCATCAAAACTTATTAGCAATCTTTAAGAAAAATGCACCCAAAATTGGAACCGCTGATTCAGAGTGAAGTTAAGAAATTATTGGATGCTAGAATCATTTTTAAGGTCAAACACTCAGAATGGGTCTCGAATCTGGTACAGGTGAGGAAAAAATATGGAGAAATCAGGCTGTGCATGGATTTTAGGAATTTAAACCACACTTTAGATAAAGATAACTATCATGTTCCACCCATGGAACAACTACTACAAATGGTCTCAGGTTCCGAACTATTTTCTTTATTGGACGGTTTCTTAGGCTATAATCAAGTATTAGTAGCCAAAGAAGACATATTGAAGACAACATTCAGGACCAGATGGGGAACCTTCACTTACAGAAGAGTGCCCTTTGGGCTTATAAACGCTGGAGCCACGTTCCAGAGGGCTATGGACATAGATTTCCATGGTTTGATTGGACGTAGTGTTGTGATATACCTCAGTGATATTACGATATTCTCAAAGAGGAGAGAAGAACATGCGTTCCATCTAAGGCATATTTTTGAATGCTGTCAGAAATATGGCATCTCACTCAATCCCAAGAAGTGTGTGTTCGCTGTCACAGAGGATAAGTTGCTGGGGCATGTAGTTTCAAAGAAGGGAATATCTATAGATCCGGAAAGGATCAAAGCAATTGAACAGATTCCCTTGCCCCATAATAAAAAAGGGATGCAATCATTTATGGGAACAATAAACTTCGTGCGAAGATTTGTGCCCGACTTCGCTCAGATTTTCAAGCCTCTACAGCAAATGGTGAAGCAAAGTGCACAATTCAAATGGACTGAGATGGAAAAGAACGCATTTAGCAAAATTAAAACTACTGTTGCACACGCACCCTCTCTAAAAAGCCCATATTTCGACAAAGATTTTATTCTATATACCTTTGCATCCGATGATGTTATACATCTGATTGGCACCTCTCCGTCCGAGTGCTGACATCCCTCAGGTCGGCACACAAAAGGACACTTATGGATTGAGGTTTGCCTAGTTTCACTATACCTTGGTTTATGATGAAATACATTGCCTATATGCCCAGTTGATTACTTTGCCATTTTGAGATTTTGAGTAGCATACGCGACTATTTCTATTGACATCTCGCGCATCATGCGCGAGTATCATGTTCTGCAGGTCGCACATACATGTATGCGCGGGTTGCACTTGTATAGAGTTGCGTATCATACGCGGGTTTCTCTACTACAAACCCGCGCATGGTTTCCTCAAAATTAATATTTGAAAACACGAGTTAATGGGAGATTAGTTTATTCATTTACCTTAATCCCATTAACTGCTACAACCTCCCTAACCTTCGAGAACTGCCTCATTTCATCCATATAAATAGAGGCCTTGGGGAGGGGGTTGGGGATATACTTGGAGAGCAAAGTTATGCTGGTGGATTGTCTACAGAATATTTGGAGCAGAGAAACTCAGAGTCCTTTGGTGACAGAGGAGTCCTTGTTCAGACATTGGGTTGTAACCTAAACTCTTTCTATTATTGTTAATAAAGATATTACTTCTTCCATATGTGTTTCATATCTTGTGGATTGGTAAATGTTTACATTTCAATATAATATATGATTTGCCTAACCTGCATCTATATATATGAATTGCTTTGTATCTAGAAGAGCGTTTATTAACAGGTGAAGGAGGAACTATCCTGGAGACTCTGGAAGTGGATCAGAGAAGGAGAAGCTAGCTTGGATCAACCTTCGTATTTTACAAGTAAGTTCCTGCTACTTTCCTATTTCCTATTCTATGCTTTTAGAGTCAAACTGTCTGCAAGTTATGAGTATGTTGGTAACCCCCCAGACCTAGGTTATTAGGTGAATTATCCTGTACAACAGAACTGGTGACTCCACTGGGGAAGCCTAGTCTGCTTTAGGTCTTTTTCTGTTGTCCTGACCAGTCATTGCTCGAAGTTTTGTTTGTGATTTTTGCCCTGCTTTCTTACTTACTATAGCATTTGAAAGTCTTGGGTCTTTCTCTGTTTTTGAGAATTCTTTTTATACCCATACGCGGGTTGTCCCACTGGACAGTCACGCATATTGAGTCCCATACGCAGGTTGTTCCACTGTAGAGTCGCGCATCATTCGCGACCTGCACTACTACACAGTCGCGTATACTCCTAAAAACTGTGATTTTTGGTGTCAAGGTTTGCTTGTTCTTTGGCCTGTTATAAGTCCTGTTTTCTGTTAAGA
Organism: Pseudotsuga menziesii; assembly: GCA_001517045.1. Lineage (NCBI taxonomy): Eukaryota > Viridiplantae > Streptophyta > Pinopsida > Pinales > Pinaceae > Pseudotsuga > Pseudotsuga menziesii. Next base: position 118,942 of record LPNX010692528.1, read on the forward strand.
CTTTCTTTAAGAGTGTTGCAGAGTTGTCTGAGTGTATCAGGTGATCACATATTAGTGCTTTTCGAAGCCCTTGGGTTCTCTTTACTTGTTTTATTTACTGTATGCATCTTGAAACTTTCTGGCCTGTTTGGGTTGTTAAGTTGAGTGCCTGAGTCTAGATCAGTGATCAGGGTCTTAGACTCTGTCTGTCTAGTCTACTGTCTATCAGTTATTGGTTTGCACTTGCCTGTTTAAAAGTCTGCAGTGATCTCTCGGTCATTGTCTGCACCCAAGTAGAGGTCCCAGCCTGCTTTTCTTGTTGGTTTGTAGGTTTTGTTTTCCTGTTAGTTTCAGTTTGTGTTTTTATACAGTCTATAAGTGTCAAGTTTACTCAAGCATTGCATTTATTCATGCACTATAGTTTTTTGAGCATTTTTTAAAGTGAAAAATAAAACATAGTTAATCTTTTGCATTGTAATTTTTGCATTAGAGTAGTGTTTGTTTCAGTTTAAGAAATACTATCTCAGAAAAATACAAAAACATATAGGCTTAGTTTCTCTTTTTGTTGCATATAGTTCATCAATATTTATTTGGAAAAATGAAAAGAATTTTATTTTATAGTATTAGTTTGCTTTAAATACACTTTTGATTTCTTTTATTTTCTGCTGAGTCATAACATCATACAGTCCATCACTTCCACTTCCTTTGAGTAAAGAACAGCCCTTAAAATTAACGCTTAAATTTAAAATCTATTAGTAAGTTTTTATTTTTAGGGCCTTCCACCTACTAGCTTAGGCTAGGTTTGTGGGCTAGGGAGTGTAAACTTCCCACAAAATATAAACTCAGACGTAGTGGGATATTCATTAGGTAAATCCTTGGTTCTACCATTGTATCTGGGAAGCTCCTCTCAAACGGGAGTTAAGCACTAGGCCGCGTGGAGGCTTGGACAGAGGGGATAACCCCCCGAATCCTTGTCAAAATGTAACCCAGGACTTTTACGCATCTGGGAATTCTGTCTAGGAAGAATTTTGGGCTCATCTACCTTGCCCATGCATACGAGTTTGGCTTGCGACTGTCCCCCCAGACAGTAGGTATTGTCAAGGTAGCCTTAGTCTCTTGTCTTTTTAGGGCTCATACCCAGGTAAACCGGAAGGTTATTTCTGGTTCACCTTGAACGGACTTGGAAGGTAACCCTTGTGGAAAGTGTAGGAGGGCGGTTGGGTGATTCCTCCGCTTGTGCCTAAGGACCCCTCAAGGACGCCAAGTAACTGTTCATCAGCTTTCTTCAAGAAAGCATATCTTTATAGCCTGTTTTGATTGCTTGAGACTTAGGATTTTTTTAGTGTATGCTCTGTGGATCTGCTTGTGTTTAGTTGGCCTTAGGGTGTAATTTTTTAAGTCTTAATTCTGGAGGACCAACTTGTTAGAAGGTCAAGAAGTTTGCGAAACCTTCCTCCTCTCTCACCACTGGAACCTCCACCTTTACCTCAAAGGCGGAGACTAAGCACAGGTGGTTCTTTTGAACCAGTAGGAGTAAGTGAGGTTCTTGGTGAACCAGTATTAATAGCTAACCACTTTAACTTTGACACAGTCGAGGGAGAAGAATTGCAAGCTGACGAGTTTGCAAGAAATTATAATACCCCCTTGACTGATTTGAACGATCCAGTGATCATGCAGGTTAGGCCTTTTAGTTCACTAGTGTTAGGTGTACCTGTAGGTAGAGCTATGTCTTCTGAGGGAGAAAGTTCATTTATTTTCACCTCAACCCTTTCGGTTGAAGGGGTACTACCTCCCCCGGTTAGTAACCCTAGATCTAGTTTACCTTCCACACCCTTAACTCCAGCAAGCCGGGTGGTCCAACCACCGGTTTACTCGAACATTGGAAGTATGTCTGGTGATATGGCTATTGGGATTCCTAGTATGCCTACAATTCCTTCTTCCTTCCCTTACACTACCCACAGTGGTCCGGTGGGATCCTTGGCCTTTGTTCAAGGATTCCCTTGGAATGGGGGGCACATACCCCCATCCAGTCCGTATGTAGGCCCACCTCCTTCATATGTAGGAGTGCAGTTTGGTAGCAACACCTCTTACAGGCAACGCTACCAAACCCCTATTTCGGTTCCATACATGAGCTCTCCCTTATCTTTGTTTAGTGGAGGGATACCTTCTCCTGTCTTTCAGACCCCAACTTCTATGGGGACGGCCCGAACCACTTACACTGCACCTCCTACCCAAAACCCAGTGGCTTACGAATGGAACTCGTTCCAAAGAAACCTACCCACTTCACAACTGGTGTCTGGGGGAAACCCCACCTTTACCTATGGGCATTCAGGGGCTGGACCCTTGAATACCCAAGCTGGCACTTCTAGTACACCGGTTAGGCCCAAGCTTCCTTTTCTGGCAACTTTGAACTTGCCAGACTTATCAAAATTGATGAACGATCCGGTGAGGCATGACCCCTTGTGGCCACATGTTCCCACCAAACTGCCCTTGTACATCCCTAAGTTCGAAGGTAAGGCTGGTGAATATCCTGGGGCACATGCCACCACCTTCCACTTATGGTGTTCTTCCAACTCATTGAATGAAGATTCAGTGAGATTGAGGCTATTCCAGAGGACCTTGAGATTGAGGTTGTTCCAGAGGACCTTGACGGGCACTGCGGCAAAATGGTACATTGAGCTTCCTTCTGCTGCTTTTAGCAGCTTCTAGGACTTGACTACCGCTTTCCTTAGCCACTTTCAGCTTCCAGTCCGTTACGACTTCGAAACGGACTTGTTTTCCACATTTAGACAAAACAAGGCAACCCACATCTCGGATTATATCCAAGAGTGGAGGATGCGAAAGAGCCTCATAAAAGCTACCATCCCTCCTGAGTTTCTCTTAGAATGGTTCCTTAAATCTTTATTTCCCTATATATCTAAGGATGTCTCCACATCAGGAGTGACTAGTGAGGAAGAAGCCATACTCAGGGCCCAGCAGTTGGACTTAATTTATTCACAGTCTGGGATTTTATATGAAATCATCCCTGAGGCACCTAGGCCTTCTCATGAGGCCGAGAAACCCAAGCCTGGACCTCATGCCGATGGTGTGGTTGGGTCTGTAAACTCTCCCACTGTAGAGTCTTTGACAAAACAACTTCACCAATTGTCTATCAAACAGTCTACGGCGGAGGCAGAAAAGGCTGCCCCCTCCTCCCAAAGTGCAAATGTTTTTACACAATCCTCTTCGAAGGGAAATCAGCAGCCCGACAGGAAGAAGAAGAAAGGAAAAAAGGGAGAGGGAAACCAAAATCAAAACAAGCCCAAGCCCGCAAACAATGCTGATGGGGGAAAAAAGGAGAAGAAGAAAGTCAAGTTTCCTTGTAAGTTGTGCCAAGGAGACCACCTCACTCACCTTTGTCCCTTCATGGAACAAGCTCAGAAGCTGTTACAAGCACAACCACCGGTTGTCCTGAAGGATCCATTTCCCCAAGGGCAGAATTCTGCTTCAGCTTCTACCGTAGCAGGGGGCACTCAAGCTGCCCCTGACCCCAATTATATCAACATGGTTAGATCCTCAACCTTGTTACAAACCAGGAACAAGAACTATGAGAATGAGACCGATGAGAAGGGTAAAGCTGTAGTTGAAACTTCCAACCCTCTCACTATAGAGAAACCTGCAGAAATAATGCCAAAGATACCCAAATGCCAGAGCCGTTGCTCACTACTCTGTGGTTGAAGACTTGGCTCAGACTCCGTGTGCAATGTCCACTTTGGAGGTGCTACAGAGCTGTCCCGCTCAGTGGGATGCCCTCTTAGTAGCTTTAGGTAGCATGGACTCTTCGAGTCTCACAGTGAAATTTCATTTCTCTGATCTTAAAATTCGCCTCCCTTACCATGTAGCTCTATCGATAGATGTTGTCCATGGTGGTAAGACCATTGGACGAGCAGTTATTGATGAGGGAGCCTCTACTTGTGTTATGTCCCTGGCTTGTTGGAAAGCTCTTGGATCCCCAGAGCTGGTCCCATCAACCACTTTACTTACTGCTTTTGATGGAAGGTCTTTCCGTCCACATGGTATCCTGCCGGGTTTCAAGCTTAAGTTGGCTGGAAAAGCAGTCTTTGTTGAAGTCGAAGTGATTGATGCTCCATTGGACTACAATTTGCTTCTGGGTAGGAATTGGACTTATGCAATGTCTGCTGTTGCATCTGCTGTCTTTCGTGTCGTGGTATTTCCACATGAGGGTAAGCTGGTCACTGTTGACCAACTTGATTTTACTCGTAAAGGCCGCTTAGAGTCTAAAGATTCCACTGTACCATTGGTTGATCAGGCCAAACCTGCTGCACAGAGCTTGGGGGCTGGACTGTATGCATCATTGATGGGCACATTCGATATTCCAGCTCCAGTCCTTTATCTCGGTTCTACTACTGTAGGGAAGTCCATTGATTCGGTGGTAGATAGGACTGATCCTTGGGTCCTCCCAAACCCTCAGGAACCGAAAGTTCCCTTGTCTGTAGTGGAAGTGGCATATCAAGCTATTACCCAAACCACTATAGATCCCATTCCAGATCCTCTTACAGTCTCGGATGATCTGGAAGAAGTTTATATGCCTGCATGGGCAGAAAACTCTTTACATTCCATAGATTTCTTAGACACTGTTTTTCCTTCAGATGAAGCTATTCTGGAAGCTATGTGTTCACGTGATAAGATATGTGAGGATCTTCATCACCGATCTTATTTCCTTCCAGAGCTAAGCAAGATAGAAAACCAAGAGTTCCATGTGAGACTGTCGGATGATGTTGATACATCCATCAATCCTTTACCTAGGGAAGGAGTGTTTGCCGAGGGGAATATGGAAAACATTTCCGCTACTATACCGATCAACATCTCCGTAAAGCCAGATGTCATGGAAAATATCTATATAGGTGCAAACTGCTCTCCAGAGGAGATTGCCATTTATATTTCCCTTTTCAAGGAATTCCGCGATATATTTTCCTGGTCATATGAGGAGATTCCAGGCATTGATCCATCTATTGTTCAACATGATATCCCAACCTATCCTAATGCTAAGCCGGTTCGGCAAAAATTACGCCCCATGAACTCGCGTAAAGTGACGGCTGTGAAGGCAGAGGTAGAAAAGTTGTTGAAAGCAGGCTTTATAATCCCGTTTCTTTGACTGAGTGGGTGTCCAACCCAATCCCCGTTGATAAAAAGCAAGGGGCTATTCATGTTTGTACGAACTTTCGAGACCTTAACAAAGCCTGTCCCAAGGACAACTACCCTACACCGTTTATTGATCAAATCATAGATGCATGTGCGGGTAGTGAAGTATTTTCGTTTATGGATGGTTTTTTCGGCTACAATCAAATCCAAATCAAACCGGAAGACTAGCATAAAACGGCTTTTATTTGCCCTTGGGGTACATTCGCGTATAGAAAAAATCCTTTTGGATTGAAAAATGCAGGGGCAACCTTTCAACGAGCCATGAAATTTTCTTTTCACGATATAAAATCCATTGTCGAGCCTTACCTGGATGATCTGCCTGCTCATTCTCGCAAGAGGATCCAGCATCTAGATCATTTACGGTTGATTTTCGAGAGATGCAGGTACTATAAAATTCGCTTGAATCCCCACAAATGTGTTTTCTGTGTCGAATCAGGTAGATTGCTTGGATTCATTGTCTCTAGTAGGGGCATACAGGTGGATCCATTAAAAGTAGAGGCCATTGTAAATCTGCCTCCTCCTCGTTCACTTAGGCAACTTCAGAGTCTACAAGGAAAGTCTAACTTCCTTCGATGTTTTATAGTTAATTATGCCAACATCACAAAAGGTTTCATGCACCTGCTTAAGCAGGACACCCCATTTGTATGGGATGAAACTGCACAACTCGTGTTCGAGGCATTAAAGAAAGCCTTGTTGTCGGCTCCTTTATTACGCCTGCCAGATTACTCTAGGGATTTTTTATTATATCTGGCCGCATCAGAGTCTACCATTGGGGTAGTGCTAGTTCAGGAGGATGACAAGCTCATTGAGCATGTTGTCTATTATCTTAGCAGCGCTCTGGTTGGGCCTGAGCTTAAGTACTCCCACATCGAGAAGTTAGCCTTAGCGACTGTTTATGCTGTACAGAGGTTATGACACTACATCTTACTAAGGACCACTACTGTAGTGGCGAATGTAAACCCTTTCCAATATGTTTTATCCCGACGCATTTTTGGGAGAAAATTCAACAAGTGGATAGTCATTCTCCAAGAGTTTGACTTAGTTTTCCAATCCGCTAAATCCAAAAAGTCCTTAGTTTTTTCCGAGCTTATAGCAAAATTCCCTACGGAAGAAGATGTAGTGGTTCAAGATGACTCATTCCCAGATGAGCACATCTTCCTTATATCAACCTCTGATCCTTGGTATGGAGATATTCTCATATATCTCCAGAATTTGAAGTATCCTACCGCTTACTCTAGGGAATACCGACGCAAGCTACGTCTTCATGCTAAAAACTACCTCATAATCAGAGATACATTATATCGAAGAGGGGTAGATTCTGTCTTGCACCGCTGCCTTACTCATGAGGAAGCGGAGATTGTCCTCAATGATTCCCATAGTGGAGCATGTGGGGGTCATTTATCTGGGTTAGCAACAGCCCAGAAGATATTACATACCGGTTATTTCTGGCCCACCATCTTTAAAGATTGTGTGGAAGCTGTAAAACGCTGTCATCCATGTCAGCTATATACCAGAAAAATGCAGTCACATCCTGCCCCCTTGTTTCCCGTCGTCTCGGTAGGCCCCTTCATGAAGTGGGGGATCGATTATATGACCTGCAACCCATCCTCGGCTGGGGGGCACAAATACATCATTGTCGCTGTTGACTATTTCACAAAATGGACAGAGGCAATGCCTACTTTCAACGACAATGGGGAAACGGTAGCTTACTTCGTGTTTGATCAGATTATTGCTAGGTTTGGTATTCCCAAAGTGATTGTCACTGACCATGGAAGTCATTGCCAAAATCACATGATGACAGAGCTGACCACCATGCTCGGATTCCGACAAGAACACTCCTCTCCTTATTATCCGCAAGCAAATGGTCAGGTTGAGGCTGTAAACAAAACTTTGAAAACTATACTTAAATGTACTATTGATACAGCCCGTTCAAATTGGCACATCATGTTATATCCTTCTCTTTGGGCTTATCGAACCAATGTCAAAACTGCTACGGGTTTTTCCCCCTTCCAACTCGTTCACGGGGTGGAATCTATTACACTGATTGAATGCGAAATCCCATCCTTGCAGATAGCTATTCATGTGCTACCTGACACAACTGAGCTTGAAGAATGATTGCTCCACTTAGAACACCTTGATGAGCAACGTAGAGATGCGTTGACTGCAAATCAGGCTCATAAGAATAGGGTTAAATCTCAATATGATAAAACGGTCAAA
>LPNX010692528.1:126859-195261 GCA_001517045.1 Pseudotsuga menziesii
GACGTAGCCAGGCCAGTGGAACCCCAACTACTGACTCCTGCATAGCTACAGGGATATGCTCTATCCGTATAGTGGGTACCTGCTCGATAAGCCTAGTCAGCTTCGCCTCGAGTACCGTAACCAATCCAGGATCTCCTGCTGCTACAGGACGTACGAAGGTACGTGGGTTCCCTACTAGGCAGACTGATCCAATATCTGCATTTTGACACATGAGTAGGGTTAGACTTGTGCATATGTATATATCCTATCATTAGAAAATCCATAAAAATTTGATACTGATAAAAAATAAAAAAATGACTTACCCATCTCTCCCCATGCTCCTCCTGGAGGGAGGACTAGGTCTGGATCACCTCGGAAATCTAATCCGGCATATGGAAACTGCTCCAATGCTGGCACCTACCATTCCCACCATGAATAGAAATCGTCGTCATACATACTCTGTACCACATCTCCTCCTCCTTGACGGAGGAAGATATCACCCCACCTGCTCAGCCTCGGCTGACGTGGATGTCTGACCTGTAATGGCACCGCAGGGCTCATAGCTGGCACCCTCTCAAAGAAGAACGAAACCAAGATACTAGCATAACTAAAGTTCTTCCGTCTCCCCCTCCTACAGTTGGACAATTGCCTCCTCATGATGGGGGCAATCCCTGTACACCAATCAAAGAGTGTGCCTCTAAAGCTGTCAACTGCCACTCTCATCTGAGTCCTGGTGGAATGATGTAGTCCTGCTGACCCTGAAAGTCTAACTATAGTGCTAGTCAATACCTGCAGCGTAAAGTCCTGTATGTCTGCGATGGGAACGCTACTGCCCTTCTTTTGAGTACCTGTCTTGCAGAATATGTCAACATAGTTCTGGACACTCAAGGGGTCACCACCCCTGCCAGTTCCCTCCAGGTTCACCGGTGCTCCCCGATGTGATAATCCGGTAATGAAATAGATTTCCTCTACAGTAAGCTCCAAAGTCTCACCTTGGATGTTGAACATCCCTAGGTCATGGTCCTAATAACTGACCAAGAACTCTAATATGCGGACATTGGCCTGCATGGGTGATGTGCAGAAAAACTTGAATAGCCCACTATTCCGTAATGCTTGGATAGTAGGCGGGCTTTGGAGAGCCACTTGGTCCATCATCTCATGTTCCCTCTCCCTCCACTCCAGCACCATATTTTCCTGACAAAAAACACATAGTGTGATTCAGTAATTCATCATAAAAATTTCAAAATTTGACCTATTTTTAAAACTTTTAGCTATGGCGCAGTATGCGCGACTGTCTATTGGGACAGCTCGCGAGCCATGCGTGGCTTCCCTATGCAGCAACTCGCGCATCAAACGCGTATGTGCAGCTTTCCTATGCAGCAACCCGTGCATACATTTTACCATTTTTATATTGATGAATTAAATTGAATTGATCATTAATTCTAAAATTTGTTTGGATGAAATTAAAGAGCACAGGGTGTAGATTTACCTAACACTGATGGATCTGAATTCCACCGGTCCAATTGTCCACAACAAGCGATCAAAGTTAGAGGGTAAAACTCTCCTTTTGGTTCAAAAAGTTTAATGGTGAGAAATGTTTTGTTTTTCAAACTATTTATAGAAAAATTATTTCGTAAAGTGGGTTTTTTCTATAGTTTGAAACGTCAATTGATTAATACCATCCCTTTTTGTGCCTTGGAACAGGTTTACTAACTATTTCAAAGTGTTGATGCTTCTATAGGGTGGTTTTTGCTCTTCCCAACACATGTTGGCAACTTATCACTCCACATTAACCTTAGTATGCAACATTTTGCCACGGACTATGGTATTTTAAGCCATTAGTCCCTTGTCTCTACCATTGTTCTTCCATGGCTAGGATCCCTATTTCATGAGTATCATCCTTATATGCCTTTGTCATCCTTTGGTACTCATTTCGTCACTGTTTCAGGCCCAGGGGTTTCCTCATAGCTATTTTCTTTTCTGCGGAATAATACGAGAAAGGATCACTCTCTTTTCTTCGGAATTGAGAAGAGTATTCTCAGGTATAGGTTTATCACTTTTCCGGACCTGAGGGACTAAATTTATGGAAAAGGAATGCCCGGTTTGAGCTTAGTTTTCTCTTTTTCGTGCTCTGGACCTAAACATGAAAAAGATTCCGAGTGTACTTTGTGTCTTTGTCATGCTCGTTAAACACTAAAGAACAAAGCAACGAGTTTATTGTTGTAAGCCCCATTTCTCATAACCAAATGGATCTTTCCGAGTGATCTTGCTTTCCTTCACACTCGTAAAACTCAAGCTATTTTATGCTGTTATGGAAGGAGCGTTGGGTAGATGGTAATTTAACCTTTTTCGGACCTCCCCGACTAAGTACGAAAAAGGTTCACCTTTTCTTCTTCGGAAGTTAAGAGAGTTCTTTTGAGGTTTTTCTTATACTTTTTTGGCCTTAAGAGACTAAATTGGACGAAAAAGGACCCCCCTGGAGTCTTCTTTGGCGTTTTCAGACTCTCTAAATATGAAAGCACCAATCGAGCATGTACTAGTTCGGGCTTGTTAAATCCATGGATTAGTGTATCAAGCATTATTTTCCCATCTCTTCAAGCTTGTTAAAAAATGAAGAGGGAACCGAGTTGGCTTTCCTGGACTCGTTAAAACTTAACAGGGAAGGTAAGGAAGAAGTTTTCTCTTGTTTTCAGTAATGGAAGCATGTCATTCTTCAACATAGCACTCTTTTCCTTCCGATATCCATGTTTTAGTATACACTTGTGTTCAGCTATCACTTTGAGTTTTGACTCCTCCTCTTGTCCATTATACCTGGGGAATCTGTTCATGTCTCCTACATGACAGATAAGTCTAGTTGTTCTATCTATCCGTTGTATGATGCCTTGGGTCATCTCTATGTCGTGCTCCCTGTTCAAGGATTATACCTAATCTCTGATTTCTCACCTGATCCTATTACTATTATATCTGTTATCCATTTACTTGTGTCTACCTTCTCTTGCCCAGTTCCTAGTCACTCTTGTGATCCGTTGGAGGATCTATTGCCTTCACTATCACAAGTATGGTTCCGTTACAGTATCTCCTGATGACGATGACCTAGAGCTTTGACGATGGTACCTCTGGATTCACTTTCATCATTGGTGAACTCCTTTGATTCAGTTGTCAATTATCATCTATTGTTTGACAAACTGTTGAATCCTTTCCATGTTCGACTTCAGCTTACCCCTATTCACATGGCTTGGATTGTACTGGTTCTTTGGGATCTTTTATGAAGACCTTAGTTCCTCATTCATGAACTAAGTTGCGCAAGACTATGTTCCATTTCTATATCCGGCTTCCAGATCTTTGAAGACTCATCATTATTGTATTGTGGCTTTGCTCCACCTTTGTAAATACGTGGTTTTACCCGTATCATATGATGTACTCAAATATTGTAAAGGAGCTAGTGTTCCAGTAAATTGAACATAGCATCCTCAGATATAATTTTATTTATGACATTACTATGTATTTGTTTCAGGTACTCCTTCTGCTCGACTGGATTTCTGAGTTTCTCCTGCGTTAAATATTATAATGTATTTCAGCCATCATTCCCCTCTGACCTCACACATTAGGGGGCATCTGTTATACACCTGATTGGCACCTCTCCGTCCGAGTGCTGACATCCCTCAGGTCGGCACACAAAAGGACACTTACGGATTGAGGTTTGCCTAGTCTCACTATACCTTTGTTTATGATGAAATACATTGCCTATATGCCCAGCTGATTACTTTGCCATTTTGAGATTTTGAGTAGCATACGCGACTATATCTATTGACATCTCGCGCATAATGCTCGAGTATCATGTTCAACAGGTTGCGCATACATGTATGCACGGGTTGCACTTGTATAGAGTTGCGTATCATACGTGGGTTGCTCTAGTACAGACCCGCGCATGGTTTCCTCAAAATTAATATTTGAAAACACGAGTTAATGGGAGATTAGTTTACTCATTTACCTTAATCCCATTAACTGCTACAACCTCCCTAACCTTCGAGAACTGCCTCATTTCATCCATATAAATAGAGGCCTTGGGGAGGGGGTTGGGGATATACTTGGAGAGCAAAGTTATGCTGGTGGATTGTCTACAGAATCTTTGGAGCAGAGAAACTCAGAGTCCTTTGGTGACAGAGGAGTCCTTGTTCAGACATTGGGTTGTAACCTAAACTCTTTCTATTATTGTTAATAAAGATATTACTTCTTCCATATGTGTTTCATATCTTGTGGATTGGTAAATGTTTACATTTCAATATAATATATGATTTGCCTAACCTGCATCTATATATATGAATTGCTTTGTATCTGGAAGAGTGTTTATTAATAGGTGAAGGAGGAACTATCCTGGAGACTTTGGAAGTGGATCAGAGAAGGAGAAGCTAGCTTGGATCAACTTTCGTATTTTACAAGTAAGTTCCTGCTACTTTCCTATTTCCTATTCTGTGCTTTTAGAGTCAAACTGTCTGCAAGTTATGAGTATGTTGGTAACCCCCCAGACCTAGGTTATTAGGTGAATTATCCTGTACAACAGATGATTCACTAGCAGCTGTGCTTACCCAAAAGGAAGATGGGGGGGATGAATTCCCAATATCTTTCATGAGCACTGGTCTAAAAGGGGCCGAATTAAATTAACCGGCTATTGATAAACAAGCTTACGCAGTATTCAAAGCAATGAAACAATTCAGGCCCTATATATTAAAAAATCGAACCAAGGTGATCGTCCCATACCCAGCTGTGAGGTCACTTTTTGTACAAAAGGAGTTAGGAGAAAGAAGGGGCAATTGGGTAACAGCTCTTTAAGAGTATGACCTCGAATTCAAGCCAGCTTCTATAGTTAAAGGGTAGGAGTTGTGCAAACTAATGACTGAACATGGGAACAATGATGAACATGCCTGGGAAGACGAGGCTGAATTACATTTGATGGATGTATGTCCTTTGTTCACAGCCCCCGAATCTTGGTATAGAGACCTCGTGCATTACCTGCAGGCAGGGTTGTTTCCCGAACATTGGAATTCTAAGCAAAGAAGAGCGTTGTGTCTCAAATCATCCTCCTATCAAATTGTTGAAAGAATATTATTCAGAGAAAACTACGACAGAGTTCTTCTTAGATGCTTAGAGAAAGAATATGTGACGAAAGTAATGACAGATTTGCACGACGGGCCTGCTGGGGGACATTTTTCAGGAGATACCACTGCTCACAAAATTCTCAGAGTAGGTTACTATTGGCCCATGCTTTTCAAATATGCACACGCCCATGTCAGGAAGTGCGACATTTGTCAAAGGTGTGGTGGAAGACAATCTAAAGCACCGCACCACTGAAGCCTGTAATGATCACGAAGCTGTTCGAGCAATGGGGGTTGGATATCATTGGGGAGATAAAGATGAACTCTTCGCTACAACATAAGTACATTCTGACCGCAACCGATTACTTCACTCGCTGGGTCGAAGCCATCCCACTGCGCAAAATAAATGAAGATGCGGTCATCGACTTCCTGCAGGACCACATTATGACCAGGTTTGGAGTTCCAGTTTCTTTAGTCTTTGATAATGCTACTTACTTTTCATCGATTAAATTAACTGATTTTTCTCATGAGAAAGGAATAAAGTTTCATTACTCTGCAAATTACTATCCACAAGGAAATGGCCTGGCTGAATCTACTAACAAAAATATGATTAGAATTTTAAAGAAGACTGTGATAGAAAACCAGAGGAGTTGGCACTCAGCACTACCAAACGCCCTTTGGGATGATAGAGTCACCCCCAAGTCTTCGTTAGGAGTGTCACCGTATACCCTTGTGTATGGTAAAGAATCCATTCTTCCCCCCAATATCATGCTACCCTCCTCCATAATAGCTCAAGAGTCTAGAGGGTCGGAGAATGAAGTTTTGCAGATGAGGATATGTAATCTTCTGAAAGCAGAAGAGGCTAGATCTAGGGCCACAGAGCACTTTGAACAAAAACAAGAGGTAATAAAGAGATGGTTCGACAAGCACAAGGCAGGAACAAAGGACTTTGAAGTGGTAGATTTGGTCCTCAAGTGGGACCACCTACATGATGAGAAAGGAAAACACATGAAATTCCAGCAGTTATGGGTAGGCCCTTTCCAAATTGCGGCAAAGATTGGCCCTTCCACTTATAAGTTACAAGATCTGCAAGGGTGGGAAGAGAACTTACCAGTAAATGGTTTAGTTCTCAAGCCTTATTTTTCCTGAGTGTCATTTGTCTTCATCTATCTTGTATATAAATAATCTGGCTTGGTCGTCTTTTTGAGTCTTTGAGTCATGAAGTTCAGTTTTGTTTTAGTTTAAATTTCTGTCGATTTCAATAAAGGAGGAAAACCCACGGTTGCATGGAAAACATCAAAATTTTGGTATGATTAAGGTTCCTGGGTATAAGACTGTATATTGCTGCTTGTCTAAAAGAACTTCTTCTAGTTTAGCAGTTTTCCCAAATAGATATGTACGCATTGAAGTCCTGCTTAACCCCTGTGAAATAAACCAGAGTCAAAGGGTCTGGAATAGTATTTTGAGGATCCATCCATGTCACATTTAAAATGTCCTAGGGGGTGATAGCCAGAGGCCCATGGAAAGAAGTACGGTAAAGATTATATTAAATACAAATGATCCCATGCCAGGAAATGAATGCCAAAAGGAAGATAAGAGTCAAAAATCCTATGAAAGCATCATATATCAAAATAAAATGTTGAATCGTATAATTACTAAATCACCAAAACTTCCTCTCCGTCTGTGAGCTGAAGCGTGAAATACACCTCTCACACAAAAGGACACTTGGGATAGAGGATCCTGAATTAAAATTCAGAAAGAAAGGCATGCGGGAGGACTCATCGGAAAAGGACAAAAGTCCAAAAGCACAAAAGTGCTAAAGTGGCATGGGAATGAGGAACAAATGAATATTGTTGTTTACCATAGGCTACAATCCTGTGGTTCCCAAGCTGGCAGCTACCTAAAGACACAAGTAACAATGAAACCCATCTCCAGGCCTCAAAAGAGTTATCTTGACTTAAAAATTCCTGGTTTTCACTCTCCCAAATCGGACTGTCATCAATGATTAAAGGTACATCCTTTTTCCATTTGAGAAATCCAGATAGTTGAAAGAATTCAATAGGTCCGTTTGTTGTTAAATAGTCTGCTACTTAAGAAAGAATCGTCCAGAGTTCTAGGTTCACCAATTGTTGCGGCTGCAATTGTTTTCCCCAAATTCTTTTAAATTTTGGACCCCCCTTTATGATTTTAATGCTGCATTGAATCAATTGGAGACGTGAATTTTTGGTCATGCTTTAATTTTGGATGATTTTCAAAGATGAACTCTTGTCCTATTTCAAAAATTGCTTGTGTTGGAAATTGTTGTGGGTCGTCGATGTTAGAGTCTAGTTTTTGTTAGTCGAAGATGAATCGGGTCAAGTGTTCTTTGAAAAACATTGTTCTAAAGGTGAAACAGTTTCAATCGTTGCCAAATTTTTAAAGTTTTAAAACACTTATCAATTTCATCTGACCGGAGGTTGTTGTCTGTTTCTCTTCCGCTGTTGCGGCTCCTAAATCGGCTAAGCACCCGATGTGAAAAACGCTTCGCCTGCCGATGCGTGTCACATGTCTGTAGCCTTTTTTCTTCCGCCGTTGCGGCTCCCAAACCAGGTAGCTACCTGATGTGAAAAATGCTCCACTCGCCGATGTGTGTCCCATGTCTGTAGCCTTTTCTCTTCTGCCATTGTAGCTATGCAAAGCACTTGGCTTCCGATGTCGATGTCTTTCCAATTTTCGATTGGAATTTTTCCCGCCCATAGCTTAGGTCGTAAATTTTTCGACTCTGATATGCCTAAGTGTTTTCGTAGCGCCCATTGCCTATTAAAGCCTGCCTATGCGGCTATGGATAGGTCTACCCTGCCGTGTTAGCATTAATGCAGCGCATGGCCTTTCTTGCTGCTTAGTCGTTGTAGTCGATATAATTTGACGTAGTTGATT
Organism: Pseudotsuga menziesii; assembly: GCA_001517045.1. Lineage (NCBI taxonomy): Eukaryota > Viridiplantae > Streptophyta > Pinopsida > Pinales > Pinaceae > Pseudotsuga > Pseudotsuga menziesii. Next base: position 134,848 of record LPNX010692528.1, read on the forward strand.
TTCTTGAAAAATACTGTCCCAATGAATGATTGTTGTTGTTTAATTGCAGGAGCGTTCAGGAGATTGTTCAGACTACCGCGGCGTGAAGGTATAGATGGGAGATAGGATCGCAAGGAGAACAAGCAACTAGAAGGCAAATCCAATAGCGACAAAGGTGCAAACCTGAAAGGTCTGTCAGTTACTCAGCAAATCATGAGTCTGTGCAGGAAAGATAAAGAGAAATATGAAACATTTTGAGGGACTGAAAGGTCACATGTGTGGGGGCAGCCCAAGCGGTCTACTATTTTAGTTTAAATATTGGAAAGATAGAAAGGAGAAGGGATTTTTCCTAGTTAGACATGTAAAGAGATATTGTAAGAATAACTACTTTTTTTGCAATAAAGAATTATTGTTTTCCTGTCGAAGAAAGTTTGATAGGACGTTCAAATGCTATGCTATGGATTGGTGAAAGATGAACTATTTTGCTTTTCCAGTTTTTTTCCATTAACTGTGAGATTGTTCTAACTCTTAGAGCCTATGTTCTTGTTTGAATGATTTCTAGTTTATTCTATGAAATTACCACCATGAGTAATGCATGCTATTCATGAACAATTGGTTATCTGATTGTCTAAATATCTTTAATCGTTCATGTGTTTTAGGAAGGAATATCAGCGATCTATAATTTCTCTTTATAATACATGCACAATACACATTACTCATAAATAAGTTACAATTTGGTTCCCCGGGGATAGATAGTTAGATAGATAGATAGATAGATAGTTAGTTTCACTTTATTGCTTCATATGTGATTTAGATGCTTGTGAGTTCTAAGACGAGAGGTAAGAACCTGCGCATCACATTGTGACTACTCCTTGCGTCCTTTATCACCCTGCATGGTTAATTAGGCACATGCATATCATACTTCAAGTCAAAAAATACAAAAAAATACACACGGTGGACCAGGCCTCAACCGGTAAAACCTTTATTTTTTGTTACTTGACCTACGGTAGCTGGACTGCAAACCAAACAGATTCCCTATACCAAACAGTCACGGGCTAGTTGGGAACGTTGACTGGGGAGAATACCTTGCTGTTGTTTCCTGTGAATTTCCAGGCCTCAACAGGTTCTTAACCTTGATCTCTTATTCCTTGTAGAAACAATGTTGTAGTGAAAGTTCCAAGGTAACCAGTTTTGCAGAAGCTAGTCCCAGGGAGAGATCTCTGATAGCAAATGTTATGCAACCAAATCCCAGATATAGCATAAAAAGAGAAGAAATAGAAAATAGGAAAGTAATACACACCTAAAATATTAATATGAGAGATAAATATCAATCCTCTTCAAGGGAGGAACCTCCTTACACAATGTACAAGACAATATAAGATGATGTGATGATATAAATGAGAATATCTCCTTTCTATATATAGGATATAATGGTATACAATAACAACTAATAAACCAACTATTAGACCCAATCCTACATACATAATATGTAATGCACCACAATATAGGGGGTAATGCACCACACTATATGGTGTAATGTGTCATCAATAAGGGATTAACATAACCTTAGTTATTTTCTAGTTACATTCAGTTAGATCACAATCAGTTCAGTTTGCACCAGTTATGCATGGATGCATGTGGATAAGACTCCTTTTCTCACATACCACTTCAGTTAGACTAAGTTAACTTATTATAACTGATTGTGTGATTTGATTAGACATCTGGAGTTAACCACTTAGACTTTGATGGTGATTTAGACATCTTTAGTTAGCTATGCAGTCAGATACAGTCACATCCAATTGGGAGATTCGAATTCATCCCTAATGATTCAAATTATTTTCCTATGTAACACTATTGTAACACCAGATTATGTAATGAACCTTATACTATAATTATCTGGGTGTTGAGGCCTGGAAAATTGTAGGAAACAATAATAAGGGATTCTCCCTAGTAACGTTCCCAACTAGCCCATTACTGTTTGGTATGGGGAATCCGTCCAGTTTGCGGTCCGGCTACCATAGGTCAAGTAACAAAAATAAAAGGTTTCACTGGTTGCGGCCCGGTCCACCATGTATATTTTTGTGTTTTTAGTTTTAAGTATGATATGCAAGTTCCTATCTAAAATGCAGATTGATAGAGAAATACGAGGAGCGGTCACAATGTGATGCGTAGGTTCTTACCTCTCGTCTTAAACTCTCTCGCATCTAAATCACACACAATAAGAAATTAAAACTAACTACCTAACCTATCCCTAGGGATAAAAATTGTCATTCATTAATGAGTAATGTATTTTGTACATTCATTATGAAAAATCACAGATAGTTGATACTTCTTTCAAAACACATGAACATTAAATATATTTGAACAACTAGATAGCCAATTGTTTATGAACAACATTCATTACTCATTGTGGAAATTTTCATAAAAATAAACTAGAGAACATTCATACAAGAACATAGGTTCAAAGAGTTAGAACGATCTCACAGTTAATGGACACAAAGCTGAAAATGAAATAGTTCCTCTTCAACAAATCCATAGCACAACATTTGAACATTCCACCAAGCTTTCTCCAATAGGCAAATTGTAATTATCTATCGCAAAAAGAAATAGTTCTTCTTACAATATGTCTTCACAAATCTAACTAGGAAAAAGTCTTTTCTTCCCTCTAATTCTCCTATATTTATACAAACAACAAAACTTTTGGGTTTCCCCCCCATGGGTGACCTTTGGGCCGCCCTAACCATTTAATCTCACGATTTTGTCCTTTGTGAGTGCTCATGTTTCATACAATACATTACATTTTAGATTAAGATTTACAAGCATTTTGTAAAAGGGACCGTCTTGGTAACTGATGAGCCATTTCCAAGCCTGGGCCTCTGCTGCTATCAATTATGTTCAATAACCTGTTTATCGCAACCTTTCACTATATTCCGTATGTGAGCAACATCTCTGCTTCTGACTTTTCTTTTAGAAACATCTTCTTCACAGCAACAATCATCAAACCGGCTCTAAAAAATCTTCTAATTTTGTCTGTAGTTAAACGAAAAAACTCAACATTAATATGGACAGCATTCAAGAAAATGTAAACCACACTATCAATGAGACTAAGCATCAAACAGATGACCCTGCGTTGTGTTCTCATCACAAAAACCCTAACAAGAATCAGAAACCACCATCGCCCATAAAAGGGGTTAAAAACTCAAAAACGGCAGGAAAAACCCTTATCAGCGGCCTAAACCATTAAAGCATTGGCAGGATAGTTTTATTCATAGCCACAACGGTGGGTTTTAGATAGACAATGAGTTCTGCGAGACCAATAAGTCTATCGACGTTGGAAAGACTAAATACTAAAGCACCGGATGGAAAAACTCCTTATCGGTGAACGGAACGACATAAACGTCGGGTGGTTAGTTCACTAAAACACCGCAACAGCAAAAAATGTATAGACTAAGGGTTTCGTAGTCACATAAAACATTGGCGGTCAGCAACTCTATAATTTGGATGGTTAATGCATTACGTAGCCATAATGGCGGAAGATGGAAAGACCACGGGCTCCGCGGAAAATAAAACATATCGGCGAAAACCCATGACAAAACATCTACGAGTGGAGTAGTTATATGGCAGACGTTTAGTTCACTCGGGAGCCATAATGGCGGAAAGCAATCAGACTACAGCCCTCGATCAAAGTCATAAAACTTTTCGATAGCGAAGAGAAAAACAATAAGACAAGGAATCAGTGAGGATAATCCCTAATCCGTTGGAACGTTTATTATTGATCCTCTGAAATGGTGGCTGCACAGATGACTACAGTTTCAAATCAAACTTCAACTGGCTTCCGATAGTGTTAAAACAAAAAATCACAAAAATAAAAAATGTTAAGTTCCACAGTCAAAAGCATTGGCAATTTTATATCATTCAACCTCCGAAAGTGATAAACAATCGAACTCAAATCAAACTCAGGAGAATCCAAATTTGTAATAGAGGAAAGACAGAGTTCAGGAATCCTAAACACTCCCAGGAAAGATAAAACTAAAAAGGAGGGTCCAAAATTTTAAAAAATTTGGGAGAGAAGTTACAGCTACAACAATTGGTGACTACCTGGTGAACCTAGGTCTCTGGACAATTTCTTCCTTAAGTAACAGACTGTTTAACAATAAAACCAACATGTTGAATTCTTCTAGATGTCTGGATTTCCCAAATGGAAAATATATGTACTTTTAATCATTGAGGGTAGTCCAATTTAAGAAAATGGAAACCAAGATTTTAAAGTCAAGATAACTCTTTTGAGGCCAGGAATATGAGTTTCATTATTACCTCTGTCTTCGGGTAGCTTCCAGCTTGGACAACACATGATTGTAACATATGGTAAATAGAAATATTCATTTGTTCCTCATTCCCATGCCATTTTGCACTTTTGTGCTTTTGGACTTTTTTGTCCTTTATGAGTCCTCCTGCATGCCTTTCTTTCTGAATTTTTTATATTTAGGCTCCTCTATCCATAGTGTCCTTTTGTGTGAGAGATGCATTTGACTTTCAGTTCACAGATGGAGAAGAACTTTGGCAATTTTGTACTTAAATGATTCAGTACTTTGTTTTGGTACCTATTGCTTTCATAGGAGTTTTTTTTTCTTTTGACTCTTATCTGCCTTTTGGATTTCAATTCTTGGCATGGGATCATTTATATATAATATATTGTTTACCCTGCTTCCTTTCTATGGGTCTTTTGCTATCACCCCCTAGGACATTTTACATGTGAGATGGATGGAGCCTCGAAAGAGTATTCCAGACTTTTGATCCTGAGTTATTTTGCAAGGATTAAGTAGGAATTCAATGTGTTCATATCCATTTAGGAAAACTGTTAAACTAGAAGAAATTCTATCAAATAAAACAATAGTACACAGTCTTATAATTAAGGATTTTAGTTAATCCAGAATTATGATGCTCTCCATGCAACCAAAATTTTTCCTTTTTTTATTGAAATCAACCAAGATCTAACTAAAACCAACAGAAATAAAATAAATAAAAAATAAACAAACAAAGCAAAATATTTATGTACAAAACAAAAGAACAAAAAATCAGGAAAAATAAGCTTTGAGAACTAAACCATTTACTGGTAAGTTCTCTTCCCACCACTGTAAATCTTACAATTTATAGGTTGAGGGGCCAATTTTTGCCACAATATGGAAAGGGCCTACCCATAACTATTGAAATTTCGTGTGTTTTCCTTTCTCATCATGGGGGTGGTCCCATTTGAGAACCAAATCTCCCACCTCGAATTCTTTTGTTCCAGCTTTGTGTTTATCAAACCATCTATTTACTACCTCCTGTTGTTATTTAAAATGTTCTCTGTCCCTGGATCTAGATTCCTCTACCTTCAAAATATTATGTATCCTTATCTGCAAGACTTCATTATTTGATCCTCTGGATTCCTAAGCTATTATGGAAGAGGGTAGCATGATATTGGGGGGTAGAATGGCCTCTTTTCCATAAACAAGGGTATACATGGACACACCTAACAAATTCTTGGGGGTGACCCTATCAGCCCAAAGAGGATTTGGTAATGCTAAGTGCCAACTCCTTCGATTTTCTATCACGGTCTTTTTTAAAATCCTAATCAGATTCTTGTTCATAGATTCAGCCAAACCATTTCCTTGTGGATATTAATTTGCAGAGTAATGCAACTTAATTCCTTTCTCGTGAGAAAATGCAGTTAATATAATAGAGGAAAAGTAAGTAGCATTATTGAAAACTAAAGAAATTGGAACTCCAAACCTGGTCAAAATATGATCTTGCAAGAAGTCCATGACCACATCTTCATTTACTTTACGCAACGGAATAGCTTCGACCCAATGAGTGAAGTAGTCAGTTGCCATTAGAATATATTTGTGTTGCAAGAAAGAATTTGGCTTTATCTCTCCAATGATGTCCATCCCCCACTGCTCAAAAGGTTCTATTATCATTACAGGCTTTAATGGTCCTGCTGCTTTAACTTGTCTTCCACCACACCTTTGATAGATGTCGCACTTTCTAACATCGGCATGTGCATCTTTGAACATTTTGGGCCAATAGTATCCAGCTCTGAGAATTTTATGGGCTGTTGTATCTCCGGAGAAATGTCCTCCAACAGGCCCATCGTGTAAGTCTATTATGACCTTCTTCGCATCTTCTCTCTCTAAGCATCTAAGAAGAACTCCATCATAATTCTTTCTGAATAATATTCCTTTAACCATCTGATATGAGGCTGATTTAAGCCGCAGTGCTCTTCTTTGCTTAGCATTCCAGTGTTTCGGTAACAATCCCACCTAAAGGTAATGCACAAGGTCTCGATACCAGGAGTCTGGAGATGTGAAAAGAGGACATACATCCATCAAATGTAGCTCAACTTCATTTTTTGGAGTTATTTTCTTAATTCTCTTTACTTTCAGTCATTAGTTTGCACAATCCCTACCCTTTAACTGTGGATGCTGGCTAGAATTTGAGTTCATACTCCTGTAGAGTTGTTTCCCAGTTGCCTCTTATTTCTCCTAACTCTTTTTGTACGAAAAGAGACCTCACAGCTGGGTGTGGAACGATTACCTTTGTCTGGTTCTTAAGTATGTATGGCCTGAATTGTTTTGCTCCTTTGAACATGGCATAAGCTTGTTTATCCACAACTTGGTAATTCAATTCAGCCCCTTGTATACCAGTGCTCATAAATTATATGGGAAACTCCTCTCCCCCATCTTCCTTCTGAGTAAGCACAACTGCTAGTGAATCATCAGATGCGAAAGTGTACAAAATAAAATCTTTCTCAAAATCCAGACTTTTGAGGGAGGGTGTGTGCGGAACAACTGTCTTTATTTTACTAAACACATTCTTCTCTACATCAGTCCACTTGAATTGTACACTTTGCTTTACCATTTGCTGCAAAGGTTTAACAATTTGAGCGAAATCTGGCACAAAACTTTGCACGAAATTTATTGTCCCCATAAATGACTGCATGCCCTTTTTATTGTGGGGTAAAGGAATTTGTTTGATGGATTTGATCCTCTCTAGGTCTATGGAAATCCCTTTCTTAGATACCACGTGGCCCAACAACTTACCTTTGGTAACAGCAAACACGCACTTCTTGGGGTTTAGTGAGATACCATATTTTCGGCAGCGTTCAAAAATCTGCTTTAGATGAAATGCGTGTTCCTCTCTTTTCTTTGAGAATATCATGATGTCATCGAGGTATACTACAACACTGTGGCCAATCAGACCGTGGAAATCTATGTCCGTATCCCTCTGGAAAGTAGCTCCAGTGTTTATGAGTCCAAAGGGCATCCTTCTGTTAGCAAAAGTTCCCCACCTGGTTCTGAATGTCGTTTTAAGTCTGTCTTCTTTAGCTACTAATACTTGATTGTAGCCTGAGAATCCATCTAATAAAGAGAATAATTCAAAACCCGAAACCATTTGCAATATCTGTTCCATGGGTGGAACATGATAATTGTCTTTATCTGAAGTGTGATTTAAGTTTCTGAAATCCACACATAGCCTAATTTCTTCGGATTTCTTCCTTACCAGTACCAGATTTGAAACCCATTCCGAGTGTCTAACCTTGAAGATAATTCTAGCATCCAATAGTTTCTTAACTTCATTCTGGATTAAAGGTTCTAATTTTGGATGCATTTTCCTTAAGGGCTGCTGATAAGGTTTGATTCCATATTTGATAGGGATAACATGTTGGATAATATTGGTGTCATATGTCTTCAGATATTCATATGTCTAGGCAAAAACATCTTTGTATTGCTTGAAAAGATTGATAAACTTATTCCTTTCACCTAGGGAGCAAAATATTCCCAAATTCACATATTTAGGCCCAATTTCAATCCCCAAATTAATCAACTCTAACTATAGAGATGAGATATGAGTCTTCACATTCACTGGCCTCCTGAATTTCTCATTTAAATCAAACATTCGCTCCAAATTCCTGACTCCTTTAGAATAAAATTATCGAATTTTAGCTCGGCTTGATGTTCTTCATCGTCAATAATCACCCCTTTGAAGTTCTCGTCATTTGTCAAGCATTCTAGAATATACCGATCATCATCGAACACTTGTAGATTGGTGATCATATCTGGCACTAAAGGCCTGAAAAGCAATTCAACAGAGCACTGATTATTAGAGGGCACAAACTTCGCAGCTGAGGTGGCCAACAAGTCAACTGCTGCATTCTCAAGTCTTGGAATCGATACACTGTTAAATGCATTAAAAAATTTAATTAAATCCCATACTTCATTTCAATAAGCTTTTAAATGGGGAGAAATGCAATGTATTTGATTTCGAATTTGTTTTACAATTATTTCAGAATCTCCAAGCACTTTTAGATTTTTTTCCTTTAATTCAATTGATTTTCTTAGTCCCTGAACTAATGCTTCATATTCAGCTGTGTTATTGGTACATTCAAAATCTAACCTACATGAAAGAAAATGTTTGTTTTTCTTAGGGTCAATCAGGACACAGCCAGCTCCTGACCCCTCTAAAGTTGTAGAACCATCAAAGAAAAGAATCCAAAAATCGTTAACCGCTACTGTGCGAGAATTAACATCTACATATATGGCTAAGTCTACTATTTTACAATCAATTTCACCAGCCTGTGAAAACCGAAGGAGATCACGCTGAGCGTCTGATGTATCACTGGCTTCTTTCGCTTGATAGTTTCCTGGTTCTAGCTCAATAAAGTAATTTCCCAAAACAGAATCCACTGGTTCATTTTTACCTTCGAACTGAGTAACATTGTGTTTCATGTGGGGCTCCCTCAAAACTTTAATTTGATTTGGACTTCCTTTATATGGTAGCCATAGATGTGACCAGTCTGAGGAAAAATATCCATTTAGCTTTGCCGACCAATCTCTGCTCAAAACAAGTCCATAAGCTTCCGGTATGTCGGCCACCACAATATCAATGAATTGACATACCTTATCATTTGAAGATAAGCAAACAAGAACATCCTCCATTTCCCCAATTACCTTCACATTCATTCTATCCAACTGAATGACCCTCCAGGTAGATGGTTTAGGTTTTCCATTTATCTTTCTACAAACCAATAGCAACATGACGTTGACTGATGCCCCCGAGTCTACTAGGCAGTTATGCACGTTGTGGTTGAAAATTTCAAAAGTAAGGAGAAAAGGTGGAGTCTTGATTTTAGGCTTACCTCCCACACTTGCTTCACCAATTTCTTCTTCTTGGGGTTGATTGTCAGTGGGAAGCCTCTCCTCTGATATTTCAAGTGCTTTCAATAGCTTTTCTTTCTGCTGCGGCAGATTGCACATTTCAAATAATGAGATGTTTGCCCTTACCTTTTTTATATCCTCCACAATGTCATAATCCATCTTATGTCCTGTGAGATTCGGTTTAACATTATTTATCCTTTCTTCATTGGGCTTAGTAGGCATGTTGATCTGTCTAGGATTTTTACTGGTGATGGTAAATTCCATAATTTTATTAGCTGAGGAGTTGTTTTGAAATTTCTTAACATTCTTTTGAAGTCTCTTAATATTCGGGAGCATAAGACTATTTTCCTTAATCAACCCCTGGCTTCTCATCATTACATTTGTTTCCAATATTTCCTTGTGTCTCGGATCCTTTTCTTCCCCTCCATCAAACAACAATACACAGTCCCACAAAACCATGGCCTCATCCTCCTATTTTTTTGTTGATTTATTGTTGTCTTTCCCTTCTTCATCGTTGTCTTCGGTTAATTTGGAATCCAGAAGCTGATTCATAACCAACGTCATTGAATTTATCCATTGAGGACAATTCTTTTCAGAATGGGGTTGTTGGTGGAAAGTGCAAAATTTATCCATTCCTACCTCCGTTAAGTTCATAGATGCAGGGCTGTGCGGAGGGGGTTGGGATTGATTGTTATCTTCCCTTTTCTTGTAATAAGGCTTATAGAAATTTTGGGATTCTTTTTCCTTTTCTAAGTCTATGATTCTGTTAGAGAGCTTATACATCATCTTTTCCATTCCTTCAAAATTTGGTTATTGCTCCTCTTTAGGATTAGTAAATAACAAAGCTTTCCTCCCAACATGTTTTTCTCCTGACCGTTCAGAATAATCTTCGATGCTTTCTTTTTTAGCCTCTACTCTCTCCACTTCTTCATAAGTCTCTGCTAACATAGGTTTGGCTTTCATTTTGGCAAACATGGCCAACTCGGGTCCTAGAGCTAAGGTATAATACTCAATCAGAACTTTATCCGAGGGTTTGTCAGCTTCAGAAAAACTCTTAAGATAGGCTACGAATATTTGGGTAAAACTATGCACCTTCTCTTTTCTTTCTTTCTTTAAGGTGCACAGTCCTTTCATGAGATCCGCATGAGTTTTTTGGGTTTCATACTTGCTTCTAAAAATCCTTTAAAAGGTATCCCAGTCTGGGATAGAGTTTGCAGGAAAACCAAAATACCATGATGCTGCTGCTCCTTTATTTAAGGGTATGCATAAAAAGTCTACAAATGACATCCTCATGCTCCCTGGACCTCAATCCTTCTATTGCCAAATAAAAACTTTGTAAATGGTCATCTAATAACATCTTCTCATTTGGATCAAACTTGGGAAGCATCTTTTCAAAAGCTTAAATCATGCAACATAGGTGTCAGGTTTAGGGGTGATCTGGCCTTCCAAGCCGGCGGTGGATTTGGTGGGTTAGGTAGCTGGTTTGTGTTTACACCTGCCATGAGTCTGGGTGGAGAGTGAGGAGGTGAAGGAACAGGAGTCCAGACAGGAGAACCGTAAGGTGTGTTTGGGCCTACTTGATTTAAATGCCGAACAACTTCCTGTAACGCTACTTCTACCAACTCTTCCAAATCTCTAACCAACACTGAATCTTCCAAGATGGGACGGTATTTCTTATTGTATTCTCTTCGAGGTAAATCAGGGATAATGGGTAATCCTCCAATACTCTTTACATAATCCTGCATGTATCTTCTCAGATCATTTACTACTTGGTTGTCCACAACAAACAAATGTTCTCTATTTTCTTCATTATTTGGATCAGGAAAACTATTTTCAAAACTATCACTGGTGGAGTAATTTTGAGGAAATGGATTTCACCGGCCATCCATGCACTGGCAGCCCTCCTTCTAGCGCCAAAACTGTTGAGGCCTGGAAAATCGTAGGCAACAACAGTAACGGATTCTCCCCAGTAACATTCCCAACTATCCCATTACTATTTGGTATGGGGAATCGGTCCAGTTTGTGGTGCAGCTACCATAGGTCAAGTAACAAAAATAAAAAGTTTCATTGGTTGCGGCCCGCTCCACCGTTTATATTTTTCCTTTTTTAGTTTTAAGTATGATATGCAAGTGCCTATCTAAAATGCATATTGATAGAGAAATGCGAGGAGTGGGCACAATGTGATGCGCAGGTTCTTACCTCTCGTCTTAAACTCTCTCACATCTAAATCACACACAGCATGAAATTAAAACTAACTACCTAACCTATCCCTAGGGAGAAAAATTGTCATTCGTTAATGAGTAATGTATTTTGTACATGCATTATGAAAAATCACAAATAGCTGATACTTCTTTCAAAACACATGAACATTAAAGATATTTGAACAACCAGATAGCCAATTGTTTATGAACAACATTCATTACTCATAGTGAAAATTTTCATAAAAATAAACCAGAGAACATTCATACAAGAACATAGGTTCAAAGAGTTAGAACGATCTCACAGTTAATGGACACAAAGCTGAAAATGAAATAGTTCCTCTTCAACAAATCCATAGCACAACATTTGAACTTTCCACCAAGATTTATCCAACAGGAAAATTGTAATTATCTATTGCAAAAGGAAATAGTTCTTCTTACAATATGTCTTCACAAATCTAACTTGGAAAAAGTCCTTTCTTCCCTCTAATTCTCCTATATTTATACAAACAACAAAAATTTTGGGATTCCCCCTTGCGGGTGACCTTTGGGCTCCCCCAACCGTTTAATCTCACGATTTTGTCCTTTGTGAGTGCTCATGTTTCATACAATACGTTACATTTTAGATTAAGAGTTTCAAGCACTTTGTAAAAAGGGACCGTCTTGGTAACTAATGAGCCATTTCCAATCCTGGGCCTCTGCTGCTATCAATTCTGTTCAATAACTTGTTGATCGCAACCTTTCACTATCTTTCATCTGTGAGCAACATATCTGCTTCTGACTTTTCTCTTAGAAACATCTTCTTCACAGCAACAATCATCAAACCAGCTCTAAAAAATCTTCTAAGTCTGTCTGCAGTTAAACGAAAAAACTCAACATTAATATGGACAACATTCAATAAAATGTAAACCACACTATTAATGAGACTAAGCATCAAACATGCGACCCTTCGTTGTGTTCTCATCACAAAAACCCTAACAAGAATCAGAAACCACCACCACCCACAAAAGGGGTTAAAAACTCACAAAATGGTGGGAAAAACCCTTATCAGCGGCCTGAACCATTAAAGCATCGGTAGGATAGTTTTATTCACAACCACAACGATGGGTTTCAGATAGACAATGAGTTCCACGAGACCATTAAGTCTATCGACATCAGAAAGACTAAATACTAAAGCACTCGGCGAAAAAACTCCTTGTCGGCGAACGGAATGACATAAATGTCGGGTGGTTATTTCACTAAAACGCTGCAATGGTAGAAAACGTATAGACTAAGGTTTCTGTAGTCACATAAAACATCGACGGTCAGCAACTCTATAAGTCAGATGGTTAGTGCATTACGCAGTCACAATGGCGGAAGACAAAAATACCATGGGATCTGCGGCAAATAAAACATATCGGTGAAAACCCATAACAAAACATCGGTGAGTGGAGCAGTTATATGATGGATATTTAGTTCACTCGAGAGCCACAATGGCAGAAATCAATCAGACTATAGCCCTCGATCAAAGTCATAAAACTTTCTGATAGCGAAGAGAAAAAGAATAAGACAAGGAATCGACGAGGATAAGCCCTAATATGTTGGAACGTTTATTATTGATCCTCTAAAATGGAGACTACACAGATGACTACATTTTCAAATCAAACTTCAACTGGCTTCCAATAGTGTTAAAACAAAAAATCGCAAAACTAAAAAATGTTAAGTTCCACAGTCAAAAGCATTGGCAGTTTTATATCATTCAACCTCTAAAAGTGATAAAAAATCGAACTCAAATCAAAATCAAGAGAATCCAAATTCATAACAGAGGAAAGACAGAGTTCAAGAATCCTAAACACTCCCAAGCAAGATAAAATTAAAAAGGAGGGTCCAAAATTTTAAAAAATTTGGGAGAAAAGTTGCAGCTGCAACACTGAGTTATATTCACTTATTTCCTGTGAGATTTGTTTTTTTCAGTGTGTATTGTCATTCCTCTTTCACTAAAATAATAATTTTGGACTCATTGCTTGAATATCTAAATGTAACATCAATTCTAACATGGTATCAGATCCATCTCAAGCAAGCTTCAAGTATGTCTACTATCCATTGAACAACAAAAGCAGTTGGCTTTCCACAGAAGTACTGCAAAGAGTGCCTTGATTCCTTTGAATTTATTCAAAGTGCTGGTGCGGGCATGACGAACCCTGAGAAAGTGTTCATGTCGAGAGGGAAGGATTGATTCTAAAATATTTCAAATATTTTTGTTTTCACAGTGCTACGTAGGTTGATTGGAGATATCATCTGATCACCAGGAGAATTATGGATTCTCAATCTTCCACACCTTGGATCCTAACACCCTTCAATTATCTTGATTGGAGGGAATATATGTAGTTTTCCTTACACAAACAAGGCTACTCTAGGATAATACTAGGAAGGGAGATCAAGCCCCATCATCCACTTGAGAGAAACAAGTTTCTGAACCACTTAGATGAAGCTTTTGGTTATCTATGTACTCATATTTCTAGAGATCTCCTCTTCCACCTTGTAGATTTGAGGAATCCCAAATAAGCCTGGGAGAAGATTGAAGTCTTGTTTGGAAAGAAATATGAGCTTCAGGGACACACTTTGGAAAATTATTTGATGGCCTTACATCCCAGCAGTTTCAATACATCGTTTCATTCTATGCAAAATTTCTCCAGTGATTTTTCTATTATAAATTTTGTGCATAGTTTACCAGTGATTGCTCCAGGAAAGGGAAAAGAATTTGATTTCTCTGTCTCTAATGATGTTGATGGTGTGAAAATAAGTAATTATTTGAATATTTTTGAAATTATATCATATTTTAGGATTGATCCATTCACTCTCATTGATCTAGTGCTTCCAACAAATTCCTACATAATTGCATGCACCAATACTCAGAATTTTGAAGAAGGCGAAAACTGTGCATCTACCATCTCAGTGGAGAACACCCTTGAATCTGATATGAACCCATTTGGATCTTATATGATATTATTTTTATCTTATATGATATTACTTGGTTCAACCTTTCAGTTTCATGAACTTCTAGTGTTGATTTGTGGCTGGTCTCATCAATTTTGGTGTGAAAAATCAATTACCAAAAGTCTCTTTCAAAATTATTGTTGGGGAATTGATGTAAGTTTTCTCTCATACGTTTTCTGATATTGTATTTTGTGAATATTTGTATATTTTGGAAATAATATCATATTTTAGGAGTGATCCATTCCCTCTCATTTATCTAGATCTTCTATCAAATTGCTACATGATGCATGCACAAATACTCAAGATTTTGAAGAAGAAGAAAATTGTGCATCTACTATCATGGTGAAGCACTTGGATTTATTCCACTTTATTGCATCTGATATGAACTTATTTGGATATTACAAGTTCTTATTTGGTTCAGGTTTTAAGTTTAAAGAGATTTAATTAAAGCTTGTAGTTGATCTCATCAATTTTGGTGTGACAAATCAAGTACCGCAAGTCTCCTTCAAACTTGTTGCTGAGGATTTGATGTTAGTTTCCTCTTATGAGTTTGATGATATTTTATTTTTTGAATAATTGATTATTTCTAAATCTATATAATATTATGGATCTCAAGCATTCTCTCTCCATAGTCCTAGGGATTCTCTACCTATCTATTTTATCGCATGCTCATCTCCTCATAGAACTAGTAAAGATGGAGACATTCTGCATTTTCCTAGACACTTTCTCCTAACACTTGGGGATGATTTTACTTCACATGGTTTGATGTTCAAGGATGAAATATATCAGTTGCTTGATTTTTCCTCACATGGTTGAATTCTCAAGAAATTTTTCTCTCTTATCAGTTGATTTTAGTTTCTCTACATGGGTCCAATTTTCATCTTGCAACTGTCTATATTCTTGATTCAGTTGAGCACTTCTTCTTCTTCCAAAGATGAATATTCCTTCAAACATATTCATTAGGGTTGGATTCTGAGGTTCACATGCACAGTATTGTTATAGAAGATTTCACAACTCTAGGTGAATCACACTTTGTATGGCCTTCCCTTGTCCCGCTGCAGACTCTTTTGACCCCATGGACTATCTTTTATCCTTTCATGTTTCCTTGATCATCCCTAAAACTATTTGAAAAATGATATACGCGGCTTTTTACCCTATAACCGCGTACATACACGGGTTTGACCCCTATAACCGTGTACATCGAGATGTGTGCATAATCCAAATCCTTTTGGAGTTTTCCTTGACATGAATCCGACTCATTCAACTCCTGGCCTTCCATATGCCTTGAGATCGCTCGAATTCGACCCTTCATTATCCCTTGTGAAGCTATATAAGGAACCCCTTGGTACATTGAAGGCATATAGAGAGATTGAGAGCAAAGAAACTATAGTCCATTGTTCCCAAAATTTGTACTTGAGTCTGCATCCCTTTGTCCCTTGGAGCACTGTTGTGTTCTTCCCAAGCTTACCTTTTGCTAGTGAGCTTGCTATCGTGAGATGGAGGATTGAGGTGGTGGAGGCCCAAGTGGGGGATTCAGTTTCTCCAGTTCGTAGACGTGCCATCAGAGGTTGTATCTATCTTGTAATCTCTTATTTATATTAATAAGAACTGTAGCTAGGGTTTTCACCCTAGCTTGTGCTGATGAGCACCTACTAAGGAATCTGGAATCCTTAGTAGCAGTTCAATGATGTGTATGAATTAAATAAAGATAAACTGAAACAAAGACTAATCTAAATACGTTCTTGAAGCTAAAGTAGTAAAAAGTAAATAACATGAAGCAAAAACAGTAAAGAAATGAATAATGATCTTTATTGATGTTACCTCCAATGAGGAGGTTGGTGGAGTCCGTTGCGCTGGTCCGATGTCGGTGGCTTCGAGCTCCAAGCTGCTTCTTCTCCTTCTACGGTGGTGGAAATGGGCCAAAAGAGTTCTCAATGGTGAAAGTAGCTTGATGGTAAGCTAGGGTTTCGAGAATAATTTCGGCAGAGGCAGGATGCTTATGATAATGGATGTGGAATAATGGGTCTCCATCACTTATTTATAAAACCATGTGGTTTAGGTCAGCTTTTAGGGTTTTAGCTGTTTTAGGGTTTCAGCTATTAGGGTTTCTTCTTTTTTCCTCATTTTTTATATTTTTTTATTCCTTTTTGGATATTTTTGGAGGAAAAAAGGACTTTATAGCCTTTTGGAGGCATTTTAAGCTTTTTTGGTGACCTTTTAGATGGTTTTATGGGTATTTGATGGAGATATGGTAGGAAAGTGGACAGATGAGCCATGTAATGGGGTAGATGAGGTAGTTAACCATTTTTGGGTGTTAACAGATTGCCCCCTGATGTGTGAGGGCAGGAGCTCATCGTATGGCCGATGGACATCATGAGTCATATTTGGTTTTTTCTTGGGGTGTGGAGAAGAGAAGGAAGCAACTGAAGTCCAGGACACCGATCTCGAACCACCTGCAAGGACTGAAAAGTACATAACCTCAATAATGGATGAGGGATCATCTGATAGTATGGACGAGGCGGGCATTCCCATGCTCGCTTCAGAATATAACATAGCAATATAAATGGTCCTCAAATACTGGATGAGGAAAAATATCAATATATGGACGAGGCGGGCATTCCCATGCTCGTATCAGGATACATAAAAATAACGGTGTATATCATGAGAGTCCAGAGGGGACACAAATTTGGAACATACTGCTAGGATGACCATGTCTAAGCTGAACAACTGATGCACTGGAATGACAGTAGTGCTACTGAATGTGGTTCCGAAGGAACTGATGAGCCGCGGGATCAAAGTGACAACGATCATACGTGCAATGGTACACTGAGCTGGAACTGAACTGGGTACTCGAGGAAGCATGGAACTGGATGGATTCCGAATACAATCGCCAACGCAGCCCAGACATCCACGGGAACATATAACTGGTTGTTCCAAAGTGACTCACCAATGTGTTAGAGTCGGGGGAAATCCGGGGTCTTCGACAAACAACGGAAGTGATATAAACCCTGCGCGATTCTCAACGATGCGATTAGGGTACTGAAGTCGAGCATGTGAGAAACAACTATTCAGAGAGGCAATGATGACTCCTCCCAAGATGGTCCGTAGGCATGCACCACAGATGGTGATGAGTCCAAGATGTAGGGACCTCTAGGTCTATCCTCTGGAATAGAGGGGTTGTCGTCGACAGAGGGAGACCTGCAACTATCAAGGCAATGATGTTTCCTTGACAGGAGCACGAGGTGAAAAACCGAAATGTGATAGTACTGATGGCAGGGTTGATAAACTGGTGGGACTAACTGGGCAAGTAGAGTGGGTGGACTCAAACTTCCTTTGTTCAGAGTATGATGGCGGGGATGATCGGGCAGCACATGAAACTGATTAGTGGTAAAGGTATCATAGCTGTATGGGATTTGGGAAGTTCACTGGGCTGAGGGAGACTCAAGCTGTGGTAACATGGTAGGAGACTGCAGAATACTCTGAACAAAGGCAACCTGATTGGAGGTGCTGCCGAGATGATCGATCATAGCGCCAAGAGGCGTGGGGGGAATGCTTCATGGGTTAGGGAACTTGAAGAAGCATGGATATAAAATGGTACTGTCCGATGGATTTTACGAGCCCAGGACAGTTCATGGTCGTGGTTGCTTTCAATTTTAAGGAGTCTGAAAGCAAATAAGAAGACTATGTAGTGATGGAATGGCACTGTCATGTGGATTTTGCGAGCCCATGACAGTTCATGCTCGTGGTTGCTTTCATATTTAAGGAGTCTGAAAGCAAATAAGAAGACTCTGTATGTGGAATGGTACTGTCATGTGGATTTTGCGAGCCCATGACAGTTCATGCTCGTGGTTGCTTTCAATTTTCAGGAGTCTGAAAGCAAATAAGAAGACTCTGTATTTGCAATGGTCAGGCAAGGAGGAAGTGTTCAATTAAGGAACATTTAGGATGATCAGAACTGATGGTGGGGGGGAACACTGGTGGGCCTCCTTACAGGGTGGATGAATGGTGGAAAAATAATGAAACCTTTGCAGTATGACAGGAGTGAATGGCTCATGTAAAAAGTGCTTTGGTGCTCTTAGGTGTTCGGAAAGTAAGGTCATATTCTTGGAGGATAATGACCCATTTGGCCACACGACCTTGTAGGAGCCGCCGGTTTAAGAGATAGACCATGGGGTTAGAGTCGGCGACGACTGTGGTATGACTAAGTAAAATGTAGTGTCGCAACTTTTGGACAGAAAAGACCACTGCTAGGGCTAGTCTCTCCTCATGTGGATAACGTAGGGGTGGACCGGACAAGGTCTGGCTAACGTAGTAAATGACATGTTCTTATCGTGAGGCGTCTTCTTGGACCAAGACTCCTGACACAGCATACTCGGATGCCGAGATGTAGAGGATGAAATCTTGAGAGAAATCCAGAGGGGAGATCAAGGGGGCTTGTGTGAGAGATTTCTTGAGGGCATTAAATGCAGCTTCTGCTTGCTCATCCCAGACAAAGGGTACTTGGGTACGGAGTAGGCGCAGGAAACCATGAACGGTTGTGGCGTAATCAGGAATGAAGCGTCGAAGGAAATTAGATCGCCCTTGCAGACTTTGGAGTTGCTTGAGTGTTCGGGGAGAGGGAAGGTCTAAGATGGATTGGACTTTCAGTGGATCAACAGTAATTCCTCTGTGGGAGACAATGAACCCCAACAATCGGCCTGCCAGAATGCAAAAAACACACTTGTGTGGGTTCAAGCGGATCTGATATTTGCAACAACGCAGAAAAACTTGCCGAAGGTCGTTTAGGTGGTCCGATCGTTTTCGGGAATGAGCTGTAAGGTCGTCTAGGTATACGAGCAGGATGTGGACCAAATCATGAAAACAATATGTCATGGCCTGCTGGAATGTTGCGCCAGCATTTTTGAGGCCGAAGGGCATAACGCGATAGGCAAAAGTGCCCCATGGGGTAGTAAAGGCGGTCTTGTATTGGTCTTCCTTGCGGATTTGTATCTGATTATATCCGAAAAAACCGTCCATGAATGAGAGGACTTCATGCCCCGCACACGCATCGATGAGCTGGTCAATGAATGGCGTAGGGAAATTGTCTTTGGGACAAGCGCGGTTTAGATCTCGGAAGTCAGTGCATACTCTAAGGGTGCCTTGTTTCTTGTTGACAGGAACAGGGTTTGAAACCCATGTGGTATAAGCAATAGGATAAATGAATCCTGCTGTGCGAAGTTTCTCAATCTCTGTTTTGATAGCTGGGAGTTTGGAGGGGTGTATGGGACGCTATTTCTGACGAACGGGGGTTATATCAGGCCATGTGTCAATGTGGTGTTCTATAATGGTAGGGTCAAGGCCAGGCATTTCGGTATAGGACCAGGCAAAGAAATCACCGAATTCTTTGAAGAGTGCTTTGTACTCGTCGATCTCTTGCTCAGTGCAAGATGCTCCTAAAGCGATGAGTTCAGGGGTGCTCCCAGGGGCAGCAAGATCGATTTGGATAACAGGGGAGATGTTGGCCATGTTACCTTCTTCGAAGGCGTCAGGAGTAGGAATGGGGTCTTTGAACCAGTCGACCTTCAGGGGAAGGAAGTCTTTGGATTCTACTGCGAATTGAGGAGCAGTGCTAGAAGATGGTTCGTCTGGGAGAAAGTATGAACGATGATGCATGTCATCCCAGGGATAATCTGGGGCGGTGAGAGCCTCAAGAATTTCTTCATCACTGTAAAATGTTCGGGTTGTCAGATCGGTTGCCGGGGGTGTGGTGACGGAAGAAAACATATAAATGGTCTCGAACTCTTTGGAAGAAGAAGAGTCCGGGGGGTGGATCTCGGCAATGGGGAGTTGGGATGTCTCAGGATCCAGATCGGAGGGGAGGATCTCCACAATGGGGAGTTGGGTTGTCTCAAGATCCAGATCTGAGGGGATGATCTCTTCAATGGTGAGGTTTGCCGTCTCCAAATCCAGATTGTTCATCTCAAAGAGAGCTATTCTGTACTCGGGGAGATCGGGACAGTGATGGGAGTAATGCCCGTAAACATCACATAAGGCACAGGAGTGGTTAGTGCGTAGGGATTTGTCGCGAGGCATAGGGGTTGAATCTAAATGGACAACCGGGATAGTGGGGTCGTCGTCAAGCATTTGCATGTATTCTTTTAATGCTGGTAAATGAGGACATAGGTGAGTCGCATGGCCCAACTCATCGCACAGCGCGCATTTGGGAGGGGCACGGAACACAGGGGGGTTTTGGACTGTCTTAGGAGGTGGGACAGCAGTGTAAGGTTGGGGGCCTCTGCCCCTAGTGGGTTTGGTAAAAATAGGGGGTGGTTTCGCGGGGGTGGACGGGGTAGCGACACCGGGAGGTGGTTTCGCGGAGGTTGACGGGGTGGCGACACCGGGAGGTGGTTGACTAGTAGTGGAAATGGGTTGTACTGGTTGCAGGATGACATCTGGTGTCGGCGGACGAACTGGAGGCGAAAGATACCAAACGGGTAATCCTAAAGTTAAACCAGGGAGGCTAAGGGTAGCCATGACTGGGGCGCTAACCACTCCTGAGGGAGGGAAAAGGAAAGGTATGGTATGTATGGGTGTGGCACCAATGTGGCTAGGTACAAAAGGGGGTTGAGGCAACAATGGTGGTTGATTACTAGGGGATCTCATGTGGTAGGACAGAGTCAATAAGTTGGCCACTTCAGTAGTAGATGACGGTGGTGGGAGAGATGGAAAAGTGGAGGTCATCGGTGTGTCTGAGTAAACTCCGGGCCCCACAGAAGAAACCAAGGAGGTGGTGGCATCCGGAATAATTTGTTCAACCATGGGGAGCATGGGCCCTATAGAAGAAACAGCTATGTTGGGGTCACCCGAAAGAGTTTGTTCAATCATGGGGAGAACATTTTCGGGTGTCGCGGCGGCCTTGGGATCGTAGTACGTGAGTTGGTCAACTTTGACCACGCGTCCCTCATGAGGGAACATCATGATGCGAAAAATGGTAGAAGAAACTGCCCGCATAGCATACATGTAGCTGCGGCCAAGTAAAAGGTTGTAGTCAAGCTGGGCGTTGATAACCTCGATGTTTATCAGGACCATTTTACCAGCCAGCTGGATGGGGACATTGGTTAACAAGCCTTGGGGTTGAGCTGAACGGCCGTCGTAGACTCGCAATGCAGTGGAGGATGGTTGGAGAGGGGGGGATCCCATTTTCTACTAGATGGAGGTGGGCATGACACATGTAGAGGCACCTTCATCAATAATGCAGCGATGGATGACAAAATTCCGGATGGAGATAGTAACTTGGAATGATAAGTTGGAGGGCAGGCGGGGTTCGGATTGGTCCAAATCATATGCCATTAACTGCGAATCATGTGGATCGATAGCCCCAATGGCTGAGAGTAAAGTCTTACGCTGCAAAGGGTAATTTCTTAAGACTTCTAACGCAGACATGGTTGCGGGAGATTGGGCTAAATCGTCTACGATGTTGTAGTTTGACGCAGCTCGCGCATTGGGGTTGTTATTGATACAACGAAGTGGGAAACGGGGTGCTTTGGGAGCTCCATCTAGTGGAGGTGGAGGTATACGTAACGGCTGATCGGTGGGATGAGCGTTAGTGGGGTTATTGGTGGGTGGTGCTTCCGGGGTGGAGCCATATTGGTTCCGTCGGGTCTGGAGGTTGACCTCATCGGAGGACATCATCAACAGATGGTGGGTACCTGATTCAGACGGGGGTTGATCAGGAGCAGCGTAAGTGATTTGTTGGATAGGCGCAGTAGCTTGAGGGGGATCCAATGGTTCAGTGTTCACTAAGCCTTGGTTTGGTAAGGGGTTTTGTAGCACCAAAGGCGGCTGCTGAGGTTGTGGGGGATTGGGTGGTGCTTGAGGAGCCGCTTGTCCTTGGCGTAGTCTATCAGCGGCCAAAAGTTGTTGAACGCGCTCCATATGCGGACAAAAATGTGTATAGTGTCCATAGACCCCGCAAACAGAACAAGGGAAGTTTGTTCACAAGTTGGGGTTTTTAGCCTACTTGGGCGGGCGATCAGGGTTTTGGTTGGTAGGGGTCGCGTTATTATTAGCAGGGGGATTAGGGTGTTGACCAGCTTGCTCGGTCTACTGGTTGTTCCCATGATTCTGGCCCCTACCGCGGTTTGGTTGGCCCTGGTTGCGCTGGTTGTTCTGGTTTTGCGGCGGGTTTTCTTGGGCATAAACCTGCCCTTGGGTAGTAGGTGGATTTTGAGTTTGCGCAGGTGCGGGAGCAGGCTGCGGTGGATAATATGGAGGTGGAGGCTGCACTGGCGCGGCTACTTGAGGGGGTTGTTGATAGTGCTATGGAGCGGGTTGCAGGTTGGCCGCAGGGGCTGGCTGTAGCTGATAATAATGAGGGTGGGATTGTGGCAGCGCCAGAGTTGGTGCAGCCTGCTGGTGGTAGTATGGCTAAGGTGCGACCGGGGAGGGGTAAGCGGAAGTCATATTTCCGAAACACTGAGGTGGACATGAGGGTCCATGGGTATGGTGTTGATGGGGCATGTGAGCATACGAGTTGGTCGCTCCGGACTGTGATGTAGCCCGCGAAATTTCAAGTCCAGGAGTAGGACGGGCTATGGAAAAGGGCTGAAGCTGCGAAGAGAGGCGGCCAATGATGCCATCGGCAGCGTGGGATGCCCTCGGCGCATTGTGATGTGGGGGATCACCTCGAGGGGCGTCCGGTATGATGGTGTAAAGATAACCCGACTGGGCGTAAATGAGATCAAACTGCTGGGCCTTAAGGATAGCCTCTTCCTCCGACTCGGGTCTTTCGGCTGCCACATCCTTAGCAATGAGCGGAAGGAGGGACTTGAGGAACCAATCTAGGAAGATCCGGTCATCTAGCTTGATTTTGCATAGGCTACGGCGTCGTCGCCATTCATGGATGTGGTCTGTGATGTGGGTGGCCGTGTTCTGTCTGCATGACAGGAGGATCTCGACGCCTGCGTCATAGCGAACAGGTAACTGGAAGAACTGGACGAAGGTCGAGGCCAGGGACGTAAAGGTGGTGTGGGTTCCGTGGGGTTGCTCGATATACCATTTGGCAGCCGAGCCAGTGAAAGTGCGCTGTAATAAACAGAGGCGAATGGAGTCGTCTACTATGGAATTGGAGGAACACCATAGATGGAAAGACATGATATGGTTCTGTGGGTCCTCACCTGCCTTCCCCTCAAACTTAGGGATGTCAGAGGGGAGTTTGGTAGGCATGTGGGGCCACACAAGGTTGTGCTGGATGGGATCGTTGGTTAACCTGGCTAGGTCAGGTAGGTTGAGGCTAGCCATATATGGCAAACTGGATGGAGGGTGTGATACGATAATGGGTTGGACCACGTTGGGGCCCATGCCCCCAGGTGGAGGGGTGATGTGAGGGATGTTGCTCCCAAGTGGGGGAACTACGGTGGTAGGAGTTACTAATGGAGTGGGTATGGGTATTCCTGCCGTGGGAATAGGTAGGGTGAGGGGAATGGTAGACGGGCCTCTTGTGGAGGGCATACCCATGATAGGTGTAGTAACTAGTATAGTGGCGGATGTACCACCGGTGGTCCCTATAATGAAGGGATTGGGATTCACGCCAGCCATGGGGCTAGTGGGGGCAGTGTAAAGAGTGTTCTCGGAATCTGGTGACGGAGTCCTATGCCGCTGAGGAGTGGAGTCGAGTGACAAGGCTCGAGATCTACGGTGATGACGGGTGGTGTCAAGTGAACCGTGCTGTGGGGGCTCGCCTCTGAGGCGACGAGAATGTCTCAGAGCGTCAATGGTGACAAGTGGTTTTCAAATATGTGGGTTGTGGTGTCGAAAAAAAAACTCAAAAACCCTAATGCAACCGTGTGTGCAAAAGGAGAGCTCGAAAAATAAGGCACTCAGGCCAAAAAACAACTCAAAACACCTAGTGTAACTGCGTGCTACAATAGGCGGAGTGTCAACAAAGTGGTCAGAATACCAATAAGCAGTCGGTTTCCTAAAAAAGAAAAATCGGTGGACTTACTAGACCAAGAGGAGGTAAGGGAGCATGCAAACACCTAACTAATAGTATTATGACTCAACTAAGTATATCCTCTACAAGGTGATGAAATCCAAGTCAGACAATATAAGTAGGAAACTCAAATGGCTAAAGTATCCCCCTACCGGGAGGGACACCGGGTACGCAAACCTAGAAGTATGGAAACTAAGATACCCCGTTCATGACACGTCCAGAAAGGTAAATCTGCCGCTTGGTCCTTTAACCGCAATATTCCCTATACAGGGATATTCCGAGAACTGTGAAAGGTATCCCTTCAGTTACTGAATGGATTTCAGTATTCCACTTAGACTTCCGGAACCAATCTCACGACTTCAACCCTCCTAAGGGAGAGGCCCTCTGATAAACCGGTTGTGACCGTGTCAAAAAATACTAAGGGATTTTGGTTCCCTAATGGACAACAACTATGTCTCACGTGTAAATAACCGAGGGGTGTTATTGGAAGCCTATCCCCCCGATCCTACCTAACCACAAGATTCTTTTGTGTTCCTCAAATGAGGTTATAGTGTTGGTTGAGTTAAGTAGATTTTAGGTCTCACTTGAATTAGGGGATAGATTGTGTGCATGTGAGGTTGTGAATCCAAAATTGTTACTCAATAACAATAGTAATGTACGAAAAACTGTAAAAACTTTTACCATGCGAAATTGTTTTTTTTTTTTTTGAAATAAAGAATGCTAAAAATTTGCTAAACAATGCTGTAAACAAGGGACAGGAATGGCTGTAGGGCTGCAAGTGGAACAGGTGGCTGTGAAAGTGCAGGAAAAATGGAGGCAAAGTGGCTGGGTTTCGGCGCGAAAACAAGGGCAAAAAACAGTTCGCGGACCACGGGTATGGGGCAGACTCGCGCGGTCGGACCGCGGGTTTGAAGTCAACAGTCGCGCGCAGATCGCGGGTTTAAAGGAAACAGGCGCGGTCTAGGTTGCAGGGTTCTGGCTGACAGCGGCGGTCGGAGCGTGCCTGTGTAATGAACAGGTGCGGTCGGATCGCGACTGTGGGCTGAAAAAACGCGGTCGGGGTGCAACTGGGAAACTTCAAAGACGCGTCCAAGACGCAGGAGAATGGCCGATAGTGGCAGGCTGGGCACAGGTTAGGGCCTGAAATGCGCGGTCGGGCCGTGATTGTAGAAGAAAAAAGTGCGGTTTTCGGCGGCCGAAAATGACAGCCGAGAGTACAATACGGAAAAATTAAATTAAAAAGACAGCGGAGTCGCCAAAACTGTAGCTAGGGTTTTCACCCTAGCTTGTGCTGATGAGCACCTACTAAGGAATCTGGAATCCTTAGTAGCAGTTCAATGATGTGTATGAATTAAATAAAGATAAACTGAAACAAAGACTAATCTAAATACGTTCTTGAAGCTAAAGCAGTAAAAAGTAAATAACATGAAGCAAAAACAGTAAAGAAATGAATAATGATCTTTATTGATGTTACCTCCAATGAGGAGGTTGGTGGAGTCCGTTACGCTGGTCCGATGTCGGTGGCTTCGAGCTCCAAGCTGCTTCTTCTCCTTCTCTAGTGGTGGAAATGGGCCAAAAGAGTTCTCAATGGTGAAAGTAGCTTGATGGTAAGCTAGGGTTTCGAGAATAATTTCGGCAGAGGCAGGATGCTTATGATAATGGATGTGGAATAATGGGTCTCCATCACTTATTTATAAAACCATGTGGTTTAGGTCAGCTTTTAGGGTTTTAGCTGTTTTAGGGTTTCAGCTATTAGGGTTTCTTCTTTTTTCCTCATTTTTTATATTTTTTTATTCCTTTTTGGATATTTTTGGAGGAAAAAAGGACTTTATAGCCTTTTGGAGGCATTTTAAGCTTTTTTGGTGACCTTTTAGATGGTTTTATGGGTTTTTGATGGAGATATGGTAGGAAAGTGGACAGATGAGCCATGTAATGGGGTAGATGAGGTAGTTAACCATTTTTGGGTGTTAACAAGAACTATCTTTTCTTGTCCAATGATGTGTATTTGATTGAATATTGTATCCATTGGAATATGTCAAATGCTTTTACATTATTGATTATATATGCTAGAATAGATCTAACACCATGATATATAGTATGCTTGTATTGTTTACTTGTTGTTGAGGAAGTATTATATCAATTCAAGCTGAATATTGGAAAGCTCAATGGGGATCTACTTCAACCATCTGGAATAAGGTATGAGCTCTGATCCTTTAGTGTTAGACATTTTAGTGCTAGGGATTCTCTACCTATCTATTTTATCGCATGCTCATCTCCTCATAGAACTAGTAAAGATGGAGACATTCTGCATTTTCCTAGACACTTTCTCCTAACACTTGGGGATGATTTTACTTCACATGGTTTGATGTTCAAGGATGAAATATATCAGTTGCTTTATTTTTCCTCACATGGTTGAATTCTCAAGAAATTTTTCTCTCTTATCAGTTGATTTCAGTTTCTCTACATGGGTCCAGTTTTCATCTTGCAACTATCTATATTCTTGATTCAGTTGAGCACTTCTTCTTCTTCCAAAGATGAATATTCCTTCAAACATATTCATTTAGGTTGGATTCTGAGGTTCACATGCAGAGTATTGTTATAGCGGATTTCACCACTCTAGGTGAATCACACTTTGTATGGCCTTCCCTTGTCCCGCTGCAGACTCTTTTGACCCCATGGACTATCTTTTATCCTTTCATGTTTCCTTGATCATCCCTAAAACTATATGAAAAATGATATACACAGCTTTTTACCCTATAACCGCATACATACACGGGTTTGACCCCTATAACCGCATACATCGGGATGTGTGCATAATCCAAATCATTTTGGAGTTTTCCTTGACATGGATCTGACTCATTCAACTCCTGGCCTTCCATATGCCTTGAGATCACTCGAATTCGACCCTTCATTATCCCTTGTGAAGCTATATAAGGAACCCCTTGGTACATTGAAGGCATATAGAGAGATTGAGAGCAAAGAAACTATAGTCCATTGTTCCCGAAATTTGTACTTGAGTCTGCATCCCTTTGTCCCTTGGAGCACTGTTGTGTTCTTCCCAAGCTTACCTTTTGCTAGTGAGCTTGCTATCATGAGATGGAGGATTGAGGTGGTGGAGGCCCAAGTGGGGGATTCAGTTTCTCCAGTTCGCAGACGTGCCATCAGAGGTTGTATCTATCTTGTAATCTCTTATTTATATTAATAAGAACTATCTTTTCCTGTCCAATGATGTGTATTTGATTGAATATTGTATCCATTGGAATATGTCAAATGCTTTTACATTATTGATTATATATGCTAGAATAGATCTAACACCATGATATATAGTATGCTTGTATTGTTTACTTGTTGTTGAGGAAGTATTATATCAATTCAAGCTGAATATTGGAAACCTCAATGGGGATCTACTTCAACCGTCCGGAATAAGGTATGAGCTCTCATCCTTTAGTTTTAGACATTTTATTTCTATTGCATATTGTGAAAGATTGATTTCTGGAGTCAAAGCTATCTGTTTTGGTACCCCAAGCCATAGGAATTTCTCTCTGTAACAGAATTGGTGACTCCGCTCGGGAGTTCCTAGTCATTTTTCCTTTGGGGGTTTTTATCGGTACAATGGGCTTGATATTATTGACTTTCTCTCTGTTGCTCCTTGTTTCTGTGTTGCATGTTATAGTATGTTCATCCATTGACAGTCCCCTTTATCGGTTTGACCCTTGGCCTGCTTTTTACCACTGCCTTCTCTATATACGCAGTTTTTTGGCCAAAAGTCG
Source organism: Pseudotsuga menziesii (assembly GCA_001517045.1). Lineage (NCBI taxonomy): Eukaryota > Viridiplantae > Streptophyta > Pinopsida > Pinales > Pinaceae > Pseudotsuga > Pseudotsuga menziesii. The sequence goes on from LPNX010692528.1 coordinate 162,938, forward strand.
CGTACATACGTGGATTTTTGGCCAAAAGTCATGTAAACACGCAGGTTTTTGGCCAAAATCTGCGTATACACTCAGGTTTTTGGCCAAAAGTCGCATATATACACAGTTGTTCTTTAAACAGTCACGTACATCCTCCCTTTTGGTGAGTTTGATGTTGTGGGAAGTTGTTGGGTGGGTTGTGAGTGTCGTTGGGTCTTCCTTGGGTCTAATGTTGTTTGTTGGATGCTTCTTTTGTGACCAGAGACCGCTTTTTCATTGATTTTTTTTTTAAAGTAGTTTTAGTCATTTTTACTTTTTGTTTTTCCATTAGTACATTACTCTTTTTGTCTTGGTGTCTTGCTGGGCTTGTCTTTTATACTTGCTGCAGAGCCTGAGAGTTTTAGATGACTTTTATTGCATTTTTCATTCTTTTATATTTAAAAATACAAAGTAGTTGCACTCTTAGTTGTATCTTACATTTGGATTTGAGGAGTTACTTGCATTGGATTGCTTGGATGAGAGTTGTGTTTAGGCTTTCATATAGGAAGGACTGCATTGGCATTCGGAAAGGAATATATATTTATGCATCTCATGTAGTGGCATACCCTATTTTTCATTTAACAAAGATTGCACTTAGCATTGTTTGTTATGGTGTGCACTTTTATTTCATTGCTAAGTCTTCATATCACTAGTTGCACGACCATTTCCCTTTGATTAATTACAGCCAACTAAAATCAACGCTAATTAAAATGAATTACACTCTTTTCTTTTCTAGGGTGCACAAACAAGCTTAGGTTTTAGGATCTTGGAATAGTTCATTGTAAGTCAATTCTCCAAGATCACTAAACAACAAAATCTAGGTGTCTATCCAGGGAGTGTGTGAAATCCTTGATATAACCATCATTCTCAGGATCCTCCTCTCAAACGGGAGTTAAGCATGAGGCAGTGTGAGCGGTTATTGATTGGGATGACCCCTAGTCATAACTGAGTAGCACCGGAGATATTTCCAGGATTGTATTCGTATCTGGGGGCTCTTTCGAGAGTTTCGGGCTTTGCTACCCTACCCATATGGTCAATCCCGCCTGCGACTGTCCGCCTGAGCTTTGATTATATTGAGGTGACCTTAGTGACCTTACCTAGGATATCGAGGGGGTACTTTGCAGGGGTTATTCTGTGGGTGTCCCGGCCAGGTAGAGGTCAAACAACACAGTTTCTTTACGCGTTGAAGCTGAGGGCCACTATAATTGGTTACGTACCTCTGCTTGTAGTGTATGGGAGTTTCAAGCCTCTCCTAGGTGAGAGATACCTACTGCATTCGGGAGCTCACATATCCTCCCCTTGGTTTGCTTGTATTTTGGCTGTAGATTTTCTTAGGAGTGTTCTCTTTGTGCACTAGTTCGCCTCTGGGATCGTGGTTACTTGATTATATTTATGCTCTCTCGATTTTGGGTCCTTTTATTTTCAGCATGCCTGGTATCCTATCACCCGTCTTGGTCCTAGTACGGACCCTGGTGTTATACTTGGGGGCACACAACCCCTTACCATGCTCATAGATTTGGGAATGGTCATATTCCATCCTCTACTCCATTTGTGGAGGATTTTTATTCCCTTCGCTCGGTCTTTACACCGGTGGTCACCCTCATGGGGGTGGTAGTGGACATGAACATTGGGTCTACACATTACTTTCCTTACTGTGCTCATAGATTTGGGAATGGTCATATTGCATCCTCTACTCCATTTTTGGAGGATTTTTATTCCCTTCGCTTGGTCTTTACATCGGTGGTCACCCTCATGGGGGTGGTAGTGGATGCATGAACGTTGGGTCTACACATTACTTTCCTTTTGATGTCCCATAATTCATCGCATTGTTTCCTTTGGGTGCTATTGTCATGATCATTCCTCCCTATATCCTATAGTTTGGATTCTTTATTGACTATGTTGGGTTATGTTGAACTAATATGGGTGTCATGTAGGGTCCAGTTTTTGTACACTCTCTCCGAGGTTTCGACCTGTTTGTGCCTATCACAGGTATTATGTCTGAACTGGCATATAGGTTAGGATTTCACATCTACTTTCACTTATGCATTTCCTTATGAACGTTCCATCTTAACCTTAGGTACGAACCTATTCCATGGTATCATGGAACCTTCATGTTGTTTTTAGAAATGGTACTATGTGAATGGTAGAGCTTTCCTATACATGGGTTCCCTATTTAGCTCCCTTTTGCATTTGGTACCCATGCTGCAAGTCCTCTCTTAGGTCCGAGAGTCCCTTTTAGTCCCTCCATGTCCTTGAGCAAGAGCTTCATACTCCTCTTGAACTTTATGCTGGCCATTTCCTTGGGACTCCCTTATGTCAAGTTGTGAATGCATTATCATGAGCTTTGCCTGCCTTATTGAGCTTTATGCCGGCTCCCCTGACATTGCATTTCAGCCATATAGCTCGAGCTTGTCTCATGTCTAGCCATGCAGAGCCATTTTTTATATCCTTCACAGCTTGATTCCCTTTTTACCGGGAGGGGATTTTCCCCCGAGTGTCGATATCCTACACATGTATCCTTGCATTGAGCATAGGTATGTTCCATTGCTTGGAACTAGTTTGTTTACCTTTATGACACTCGTCTCCTCCTAGTTTGTAACTATAAAGCTAGTTTATTCTTTTTTCAAGCTTTTCAAATAACTGAAAAAGTCCAAAAGAATTAAAAAACCAAAAAGCCGGACAAGGAAATATGTTATCTTTGGCAGCTGTCGAGTCGTGTCACCTTCGAACAGAGCACTGTATATCACATCCATTGGTTGGGTTATAGTTTGACTTTAGGAGCTGTACTCATTTATCTGAGTTTATCTCCACCGACTGGTTAAGCTTCCAGTCCCTATGGAGCCTCTGTTGATGCCTCCTGTGTCATAGAGATGTCCCAGTTTGTATATCAAGTCTATGCTGCCTTCATTCAGTCACCATACAATGTTATGCTCTTGTTTGAAGGAAGTTGAAACCTGTGTCGGCCATTCCTCAGTTACCTTGACTTTGCATGTCGGCCATTCCTGGTACAGTTACTGGTTCGTGCACCTTATGATCGAGTCCTTCCACATTACACAGCTTTGCTGAGTACCTCATGTTAGATGATGGGGGATGCCTTAATGCCCTCCTTCCAGCGGATTTCATCCCATCGACTTCAGATCATTTATTTTGGGATTGGAATCTAGAGTCCTTTTGAGTGCCTTGAGACTTGCAGTCATCAATGGCAGGTTCTCTCGCCATCAACAGTTTCTTGGGAATACATCAATGTCCCCTGATCGATGGATTCTCTCAAGTGTTCGACCTCAACACATTTATTCACACTTGTTAGTTTCCACTCTAGTACCTTGATTCCCATTTTCATTATCGGTGGGTAATCTCGCGTCTATTAACGGTATACATTAATGATCGGTAATCAGATGATGGACTACTATGTTCGACCTTGACACCTCTATGTGCATAGTAGGACATGTACTCGTAGTGGTTTGTGTAGAACACTTTCCAGACTGGTGGCATCTCTTATATGCTACCTCCTTGATCGTGCCAGTGTTCATGAGATTTCAACTCTCGTGACTTCATTCCAGTGTATGTCAGACATTTCCAACCACTATGGAGATCTTGATCTATTATATATATTCAGCCATTTTGGAGATCATGGTCCTTTGTATATCTTCATCATGGAGATTTTGATCTATGTATATTGTACGTGGCCATGACCACATATGTGATATCATGTATCATGCCTATTTATGGCCATTGTACTCTTATGTATCTCGGACTGGTATATGTACTTGTAGTTATATGTAGATTTGTATTATTGTACTATGTTGATTGGGTGGCTGGTCTTCCATTTGGGATCCTTCATCACTCCACTTCTGGGATGGACTTATAATGTATTTCAGCCATCGTATGACCCCTCTAACCTCACACATTAGGGGGCATCTGTTATAGCGGATTTCACCACTCTAGGTGAATCACACTTTGTATGGCCTTCCCTTGTCCCGCTGCAGACTCTTTAGACCCCATGGACTATATTTTATCCTTTGATGTTTCCTTGATCATCCCTAAAACTATATGAAAAATGATATACGCCACTTTTTACCCTATAACCGCGTACATACGCGGGTTTGACCCCTATAACCGCGTACATCGGGATGTGTGCATAATACAAATCCTTTTGGAGTTTTCCTTGACATGGATCTAACTCATTCGACTCCAGGCCTTCCATATGCCTTGAGATCGCTCAGATTCAACCCTTCATTATCCCTTGTGAAGCTATATAAGGAACCCCTTGGTACATTGAAGGCATATAGAGAGATTGAGAGAAAAGAAACTATAGTCCATTGTTCCCAGAATTTGTACTTGAGTCTACATCCCTTTGTCCCTTGGAGAACTTTTGTGTTCTTCCCAAGCTTGCATTTTGCTAGTGAGCTTGCTATCGTGAGATGGAGGATTGAGGTGGTGGAGGCCCAAGTGGGGGATTCAGTTTCTATGGTTCGCAGACGTGCCGTCAGAGGTTGTATCTATCTTGTAATCTCTGATTTATATTAATAAGAACTATATTTTCCTGTCCAATGATGTGTATTTGATTGAATATTGTATCCATTGGAATATGTCAAATGCTATTACAATATTGATTATATATGATAGAATAGATCTAACACATTGATATATAGTATGCTTGTATTGTTTACTTGTTGTTGAGGAAGTATTATATCAATTCAAGCTGAATATTGGAAAGCTCAATGGGGATCTACTTCAACCGTCCGGAATAAGGTACAAGGTCTGATCCTTTAGTGTTAGACATTTTATTTCTATTGCATATTGGGAAAGATTGATTTATGGAGTCAAATTTGTCTGTTGTGGTACCCCAAGCCATAGGAATTTCTCTTCGTAAAAAGTATCATAATGATTCTACACAAAAGAACCAAGATAATGCATTTGCTGCTACATAGTGCTGCAAATTGCAACAAAACGTTTCACAAATTTTTTATTCAAAACTTGTTTTCTCAATTCACGGATTATCTTGAGGTGGGTTTTACCATGAGGTTTTCCCCTATTTCCTTGGTTTATTAAGCATATTTGTTTATCTTTTAGATTGTATATGGGTGACTTATGGCCTTATTTTGAGGGCCCATGGTTTTCCAAATTAGGATTCAGGGGGGGTGTTAGGATTTATAATCCTCCCTTGACCAAACTGTATATTAGATTATTTTAGCCTAACTTAGGAGTTTTATTTAATTATTTGGGTCCACTAGTATGATTGGTTCCACATGGCCTAATGGGGACACATGTACTAGTTACTAGATTCTGGGGAACACTGATAGAGGCTAAATTCCATCGACTACACTTGCATGCATCAATTTAGGCACCTCCTAATCCAATCCCTACATTTTAGGAGCCACTGGGATTCCCGACACCAAACTCCTTCAGTAAGTTGGAGTTGGAACTAGTTAATCTTAGTTATTTTCTAGTTACATTCAGTTATATCACAATCAATTTAGTTAGCGCCAGTTATGCATGGCTGCATGTGGATAAGGTGCCTTTTCTCACCTACCACTTTAGTTAGACTGAGTTAACTGATTATAATTGATTGTGTGACTTGATTAGACATATATAGTTAACCACTTGGAATCCAATAGTGATTTAGACATCTTTAGTTAGCTATGCAGTCATATACAGTCACATCCAGTTGGGAGATTTGAATTCATCCCTAATGATTTGAATTCTTTTCCTATGTAACACTATTGTAACACCGGATTATGTGATGAATATGATATTGTAATTATTTGAGCTATACTCATCTGTTTCCTGTGAGATTTGTTTTATTCAGTGAGTATTGTCATTCCTATTTCAATTTAATAATAATTTTGGACTCATTTCTTGAATATCTAAATGGAACAACAATTCTAACACAATCATCTTCTCAAGTGGTGACTAAATCTCCAATGCTGCTTGCTACCCCCAAAATTGAAACCAATGAGACCAAAAATCATCCCAACGTCCCATATGATCCTGATACATGCATGGTGTGAAATGCCTATGATGAAATGCCACGAACACCAAGCATGTGAAAATTGAATCCATATTTTAAAAGGTTTCACACATAGGAAATTGGAACACGGCTATGCAAGGATGAATTCAAACAACGGAAGGTTGGTTTTCTTTATCAAACCAATAATCGAACTGATACTCCAAGTGAGATGAAACCAAGCAATGCCAGGATCCCCTCATTTGTATTGCACCCTTAAAAACATCATGAGTACAAAATATAGATCATGAAAGTACCTGTACATCCAAGTAAGGAGATCATCATGTGGCCCATACACACAATCATCAAGTATTATATCATATATTCCCCAATGACATAGGTGAGGATCCCATGTCCCATAATGCTTCTCCAGAAACATATAATGTGCATCAAGATAATCAAGCATGTGTTCTTTCATCCAAGAAGTGAATGAAGAACCTCCACCAAAATCTGAACCAAATAAGGAGCAAAGAAAACATGAAGACTTCAAGTGGATCCAAGAAGTATTATAAACATACCCATGAATATGTATATCAACATGAAATAAAAAAGGATGTTGTTTCCAACAATAATGTTCTTCAATCATATATCTCTTCACCCAAGTGTGGTATGAAGTTCCTCCAACATCAAATGGAGTAGGCAAGGAGCAAGAAAAATCATGAGTCTCCAAGTGACTCAGGTGAATACCATAGGTGCATCCATGTAGATGTGTATCATCATAATGTAACAAGGGATGTTGCTGCAAATGTAAACAATATGGTTCTATAATAATTTCATAATAAAAATTAAATATAGGAGTTTCATACTCCTCATGTGGCACCATTAAAAAGAAACATTTCACCCATACTTCATTAGGATGATTGCTGCAAGATTTGGAAGTGTAGGATGTAGCAGTAAGAACCAACTCACCCAAATGATCAGAAAGTGTAAAATTTTCAGAATTTGAAGGATCCATAGGGGTAGGATTATGCACCTACCTTAAAAATGAAAATCATTCCTCATGGGTTGGTTCCAAGGTAGTGGAATCATCCACTTCTTCAAAAAGTGTGCACCCATCTTCAAGAGGAAACTCAAGTTCCTCTTCCACCACAACTAGTGATTGTCTCTTATCAATCTCATATTCAAAAAAATCAAGTACCTACAATTTCCATGTTTCTCATGATCCCTCATGTCATGAGAATCCTCCAAGCAATCTACCATATGACAATCTGAAACATAGGAGGAAGGACAAGTATCTTTGAACCTCTTAAGAAGTTGCTCATTTTGAATTTTGAGCTTATGAATATCCTCATTATTATTCAAGTATGATTCATGTAACTATTCATTAAGATCAACAAAAAATTTTCTATAAAAAAGAAACCACTTGAAATTACCTTCAATGTTGCACATTGCTCTTTGAATCTTCTCCATGTCTTCAAGGAGGGATGGCTCCTCCAATGAAGATATTTTCCAACAAGAATTTGACACCAATGATTTAGTCTCATGGAGTATGCTAAGGGCCTCATGGATATCCATTTAAATCATATTCAAAGACCCTTTGATGAAGTATGGTTCATGGGAGTGAACCTCCTCTTCTTCTTTCTTCTTGATTTGATCAACTTTTTGAAGCTCAAGAGGTGATGGGGAAGTTGATATTGATTCTTCATTATCTGTCACAAGGTATTCATATTCATGATTATGAGGAATTTTTATTTCAGAAACGTTTTAAAATATGATCTCTATGTCACCAACATAGAGTTGTGAGCACCCATCAGTAGGTACTCCTTCATAGTTAAAGGATCCATTAGTAGATTCTCTTTTATTTGCACAACCCCCATCAGCAAGTATTATGTGTGTGTCATCACTTTCCTCTTTATGTTCTTCTATGCAATCACATTTAGGTAATTTATTCTCCACTTCATGATTCTTTTTTTCTTTCTTTAATGGTGTATATAGGATCTTTTCACAAGTAGGCTGATTTTTTCTCATTTGATGCTCCTCCAAACATGTGGATTTTTGATTGTCCCTTAATGAATTCACATTTTCATTATTGTGTTTATATACATTCAACCAGTCATAAAATTATTAAAAATTAATGGTATTATGTGTCTTTGCATGATAGAAACTTCTACTACCCCTTGCTTCTATCTTACCCCTAAGTTGGCTAGCCATCAATTGGAATACCTGATGGCCAAAAATTTCTCATGGGTTGGTTCCAGGGTAGTGGAATCATCCACTTCTTCAAAAAATGTGCACCCATATTCAAGAGGAAACTCAAGTTCCTCTTCAACCACAACTAGTGATTGTCTCTTATCAATCTCATATTCAAAAAAATCAAGAACCTACAATTTTCCATGTTTCTCATGATCTCTCATGTCATGAGAATCCTCCAAGCAATCTACCATATGACAATCTAAAACATAGGAGGAAGGACAAGTATCTTTGAACCTCTCAAGAAGTTTCTCATTTTGAATTTTGAGCTTATGAATATCCTCATTATTATTCAAGTATGATTCATGTAACTATTCATTATGATCAACAAAAAAAATTCTATAAAAAAGAAACCACATGAAATTACCTTCAATGGTGCTCATTGCTCTTTGAATCTTCTCCATGTCTTCAAGGAAGTATGGCTCCTCCAATGAAGAAATTTTCCAACAATAATTTGACACCAATGATTTAGTCTCATGGAGTATGCTAAGGGCCTCATGGATATCCATTTCAATCATATTAAAATACCCTTCAATGAAGTATGGTTCATGGGAGTGAACCTCCTCTTCTTCTTTCTTCTTGATTTGATCAACTTTTTGAAGCTCAAGTGGTGATGGGGAAGTTGATATTGATTCTTCATTATTTGTCACAAGGTATTCATATTCATGATTATGAGGAACTTTTATTGCAGAAACATTTTAAAATATGATCTCTATGTCACCAACATAGAGTTGTGAGCACCCATCAGTAGGTACTCCTTCATAGTTAAAGGATCCATTAGTAGATTCTATTTGATTTGCACAACCCCCATCAGCAAGGATTATTTGTGTGTCGTCACTTTCCTCTTTATGTTCTTCTCTGCAATCACATTTAGGTAATTTATTCTCCACTTCATGATTCTTTTTTTCTTCCTTTAATGGTGTATCTAGGCTCTTTTCACAAGTAGGCTGATTTTTCCTCATTTCATGCTCCTCCAAACCTGTGGATTGTTGATTGTCCCTTAATGAATTCACATTTTCATTATTGTCTTTATATAAATTCAACCAATCATAAAATTATTAAAAATTAATGGTATTATGTGTCTTTCCATGATAGAAACTTCTACTACCCCTTGCTGCCAACTTACCCCTAAGTTGGCTAGTCATCAATTCGAATACTTGATGGCCAGAAATTCCTCATGGGTTGGTTCCAAGGTAGTGGAATCATCCACTTCTTCAAAAAGTGTGCACCCATCTTCAAGAGGAAACTCAAGTTCCTCTTCCACCACAACTAGTGATTGTCTCTTCTCAATCTCATATTCAAAAAAATCAAGAACCTACAATTTTCCATGTTTCTCATGATCCCTCTTGTCATGAGAATCCTCTAAGCAATCTACCATATGACAATTTGAAACATAGGAGGAAGGACAAGTACCTTTGAACCTCTCAAGAAGTTTCTCATTTTGAATTTTGAGCTTATGAATATCCTCATTATTATTCAAGTATGATTCATGTAACTATTCATTAAGATCAACAAAAAAATTTCTATAAAAAAGAAACCACATGAAATTACCTTCAATGTTGCACATTGCTCTTTGAATCTTCTCCATGTCTTCAAGGAGGGATGGCTCCTCCAATGAAGAAATTGTCCAACAAGAATTTGACACCAATGATTTAGTCTCATGAAGTATGCTAAGGGAATTGTGGATATCCATTTCAATCATATTCAAAGACCCTTCAATGAAGTATGGCTCATGGGAGTGAACCTCCTCTTCTTCTTTCTTCTTGATTTGATCAACTTTTTGAAGCTCAAGTGGTGATGGGGAAGTTGATCTTGATTCTTCATTATCTGTCACAAGGTCTTCATATTCATGATTATGAGGAATTTTTATTACATACACATTTTAAAATATGATCTCTATGTCACCGACATAGATTTGTGAGCTCCCATCAGTAGGTACTCCTTCATAGTTAAATGACCCATTAGTAGATTCTCTTTGATTTGCACAACCCCCATCACCAAGGATTATGTGTGTGTCGTCACTTTACTCTTTACGTTCTTCTATGCAATCACATTTAGGTGATTTATTCTCCACTTAATTATTCTTTTTTTCTTCCTTTAATGGTGTATCTAGGGTATTTTCACAAGTAGGGTGATTTTTTCTCATTTCATGCTCCTCCAAACCTGTGGATTGTTGATTGTCCCTTAATGAATTCAAATTTTCATTATTGTGTTTATATAAATTAAAACAATAATAAAATTATTAAAAATTAATGTTATTATGTGTATTTCCATTATAGAAACTTCTACCACCCCTTGTTGCTAGCTTACCCCTAAGTTGGCTAGCCATCAATTCGAATACTTGCATAACCTGCTTGGTCGTATCATCACAATATGACTTAATGAGTTTATTCAATTCATATATATCATCCATAACTTCAATAGGTTACAATACCATCCTATTATACCATTTTAATGTCCCTTTTTGGAAATTTTGGAGAAATGCACAAATTGGGCAAAATTCGAGCTTAACTAGTCATGACTCTAGAGGGTTCCAACTTTCACCAAATGGTCCCGAATTTGAAAGGAGATGGTATGGTGAGTCTTAAAAAATCCATATTTGGTTTATGGATAATTTGTAACATAATTTATACCTCTGAAAACTTGTTTGGGTCTAATGACAAAAGGACCAAAATTACTACGAAATTGTGTTCAAATCCCCCCAAGGGCGATGGCCAAACTAGCTCTCCAAATCAAGAACAACCCTGAAAAATTTAAGAAAAGAGTATGGGAATTATTATAAAATATAAATGAATTTCATTAATCATGTTTATTTATTTTTTCAAATGGATTATGGTCTGCAACATTTGTAGGGTAACTTTCAATGAAATTGCATAACTAGCTCGATTTTGACATATGAAAGGTGGAGTTAAAGGTTCAGATCAGGATGTGAAATATAGGTACCATATAAATAATACCAATGTATTACCCAAAATTATTAAACACAATATAAATCCCTTAAAAAAATTATGGTATTTAACTCATTCAGTATGGGAGTCAAATACATGAAAACTAGTGAATTAGTAGCATGGAATTGCAAGAGTTCCACATACAGATTTATTGGATTTCGACCCATAGAGATTATGGAAATGAAATAAAAGAGTAATAAATCATACATTTATTTACCTACATCATCCCACTCATATAATATACCTCATACAAATCTGGTATAAAACTACTTCAAGATTGAAGCCAAAATCCATGAAGACTAGTGATACAATGACATGAGTATGCAAGCTTTTCATACATGTATCTATGATATTTTGAATTAAATAGAATGTGGATATAATATTAAATATCCATAAATCATATATTTCTTCTCTATAATCATAAAACTCATATAAATATCCTCATACAAATCTAATATAAAGCTACTTCATTATTGAAGCCAAATCCATGAAAACTAGTTATTCAAGAGCATGGGGAATGCGAGCCTTTCATACATGTATTTATGATATTTAAATGTAAAGAGAATATGGATATTATATTACATATCCATGAATAATGTATCAAATTTTGGGAATCAACTATCCTCAGCAAGGCACAAGAATCACTCCAACACATGTGCCACCAAATGAGAGTGTGGGGGAATGGAGAGGAAGGAATGAGAGAATGGGGAGATAGATGAGAATTAGATTGTATAGAAATTAAAACTGAAAATAAAACTCCTTAATTAATATAAAATGAGAGGTATTAATGTCTTCTCCATCAACCAACTAGTAAAGGAATCCAACTCTCTCGAAATTGGTTCACAAGCAGGGAGAGTGAACACTCACCGTGCAATGGACAAGAAAAATCTCTCCAAAATTAAACAGGCCAATTAAAAAATGATAAAAATATATTCTCCTTCCTCATGAAATATTTTTATTAAATTCATGAGGCCTCATAAGGTATAATTTCCCTCCATGATCTTCCTCCAACTCATCTTAGTGGTTTACTAACTCTCATGAGACTTGTCTTCCTCTTCATGATCCAATTCTTTCCCCAATTCAAATGGTTGCATATAACTCCCAAATTAGACCTATTGGTGGCTATTTTTATCCCTAACTTGTCATATTTGTCATATCTCAGCAATCAGGTCTGAATTTTTCATACTTCTCATATAATATTACATCATTTGTTGGCATAGAGTGCATATAATCTCCTTCCAAGTGGCACATCTTGTCTTCTAGTCTCTTCCTCTTCCATGGGAGTTACCCTCCTCTACCAATTCGAATTATTTGGATCATTATATTATATTTGACACCACATTACCATAAAATAATGTTACATTACCAATGTGTAGTAGGGCTTTCACCCTAGCTATGAGAAGAAATGGCTACCTTCCGTCTATAGGACGGAAGGATAGGGTCTCTGTGGATGGAAGAGAAACCTATAGGGAAGAGTTAGCTTTGATCCATGGAAACCATGCAATAAACTGTTAGAGAAATAAACCTGCAACTAGTTATCAATGGAGAACCTGCAGCACACTATTAGCAATAAACTACCTGCATGTAAAAACAACCTACAAAACAAAAACTAACAACAAAAATTCATGGTATACCTTCTAGTTTATATTAAATGGGCCACCATGCCCTAGCAAGAAGCTACGTATCTATGGAATGGGATTTGGCTAGTGGAGCAAGTGAGGGAGAGGGGTGAATGGCTTGAGAGATGTGGGTCTCAAGGCACTCATGTGGGCAAAGTAACGATATGTAGAGAAGGAATGTTTTGAGAGTGACCCCCACCCTTGTATTTATATCTTTTTTTTTGAGTTTTAGGGTTTTAAGCCCTTGGTCAAGGTTGTAGCCCCTTTTTTGGACTTTAGGCCCTTTTCAGATATTCTTTATCTCTTTTAGGGTTCTTAAGCTCCTTTTAGGGTTTTTATCCCCTTTTTTGGAGGTTTTATCCCCTTTAAGAGTTATTTAGGCTCTTTTATGGGGTTTTAAGCCCTTTTTGGTGTTTTTGAGCCTTTATAAGGGTGTGGGGGTCAATGAGGGTAATGAAATAGATGTATTTGTGTGGTGTAGGTCATGTAGAGATAATTGGGTAATTTTTTGGGTTAATAGATTGCCCCCTAATGTGTGAGGGCAGGAGGTCATCGTATGGTCGACGGACATCATAGGATTTTCTCGAGAGAGGTGGTTCTTCTTGGGTTGGGACATGGTGGCTTTTGGTTTTTGTATTAATATGGTTCCCATCAATGGGTGAGATAAATGTAATGCATGACATGTATATGGATGAGGCAAGCATCCCCTTGCTCGTAACAATTTCCAAATAATAATGTGATCTAAGCTCTACAATGCAAGAGCCGATCATGTACAACTGTTGTTACATAGTGGCTGCTTCAATAAGAGGTTGAATACAATACTGATATGAAGAACTGCTACATTGGACCCATGGCCTTCTCATGGAATGCTATATCTTCATGACTAATGGTCTGCTATATCTGGAACGGTACATAGCTGTAGGGAATCACTGATGGAGAGTCAGTCTTTGTGGTACAATGTGCTGCATCAATCATGAATCTATATTGAAGCATTGTTATGGGGCTTCTAAACACTATCTCCAACGCAACCCAGAAATCACAAGGTACATGAACCTGTTTGGGTCCCTCAATGGACACATCAATGTGTTAGATTCATGTGACATTTGGGGTCTTCAACCAAATACTACATGGACCAATACCCTATACAAATCTCAACGGTGCGATGATGTAGCTGGAGTCGAGCATGTGAGATGCAACCATCCCGAGAGGCACTAAGGGCTCCTCTCAAGTGGTCCAAGGAACTCATCAATGAACTAATGAAACCAGGATATAGGGACCTTTAGCTCTATCCTATGGAATATATGTGTTGTCGTCAATAGAGGGAGGCCTACAATTGACCAAGGTGATGGTGTTTCATTGACCAGAAGTGCGAGAGAGATAACAAAAAAGATGTGAGACAATCTAAGGACTGAACCACTAAATGGGGGGGTAGAATAGGGGTAGGGGGAGTGTAGTGGAATCAAAATTCCTTTGTTCAGAGTATGACGGTAGGGCGGATTAGGCAGCAAATGAAACTGACTCATGGGAAATGGATCATAGCTATAATACCGAGGATGTAACTGCAAATGGGAAATACTTGGGGGAGGTAGAAACTTTTGGTATTGATGGGATCCAAGGAAGACACATCGTAGAATATTCTGAACAAAGGTGACCCAAAGTGGGAATGTTGTCAAACTGTAACATGTGAGGTGGTGTCTAGAGACACTATTATGGTACGATCTTGTGGATTTTTGGTGAGCCCAAGAAAGTAAATGCTCGATGGTGATTTCAATTGTAGAGAGTCTTGTTACCACCTAAGTTGTACTTAGTGGTTTTTATCAAGTGAGCCTGGTGAACCGGACAGGGTTAACTTGTTCAGACTGCAAAAGACCTGTGGAAGTACTTCTGGGAAGTGCTTGTTGTACTATATCACATGTTCATACCCCATGGGGGAGTTGTAATAAATGTTCTAGCATGATAGTGTCTGTAAAAGACTCAGTCTCTTAGACTTAATTTGTCAATCCAATCATCCCAGGGTGTTTTTTCCCTTGGTTATTATTGGTTGTTGAACAAACAACTGATAATTTCTGAGTTTTTCACTCCATACCTCCAAAGTTGGGGTGATCGGCTTGGCATTTAGGCCTATTGAGTTTATTAGAGTCTATGTGTCAATGTGTAAGCATGCTAGACATCATTTTTTAGTCATATGAAAATGTCTAAGTCCCCCTAGGTGTTTTACCAATTTTTTAGTTTTTTCAGTGTTTTTTTATTAAAATTTAATTTTTCCAAAACTTAGGCTATTTTTTAATAGTTTAATTGGAAAAATTGATTTTGTAATAAAAGTGGGCCAAATAATCGGTTTCAGTCATGTAGGTGCTCATTTTCAAGGCTAAGAGCACCATGTAAACCCATGGACCCACTATTTCCTAATTTTTGAGTGATCTTCCATCACTCAGGTCAGAAAGCCCCAAAGATCAATTATTGATTATTTTAATTAATAAATTGATGAATAATGGAGCAAATCCAAAATCAATAAATCAGTGGATTCTCAACCGATTTGACTGAAATCAATCAGATCTGGAGCATATTGACTGGATCTGACAAATCCTTGACTGAAGGAGGGGATCAAATCAGATCCAGAGCTGATCTATAGTGGTCTTCATGGGGAATTTCACCCTCTCTCTCTCCTCCACATGTGTGGACTCTCCTGGATGCTCTATGGGCTGATGTGTCGGTGTATGGGTTGATGTGTCAGCTCAATCAAGCCCCCGGTTGACAAGTAGGCTCAGTTCAGATTCAGTACTACATTGATGAACTCTCCATCAGTTGATTTCACTTGATTCCATGAGGAATTGTGCCCCCCCTAGGCTGGATGGCCTGTAATTTGTATATATCCTAGCTGAGGCTCCCTCTTCCAAGCTAGTGAGAGCTGGACTAAAGGGCTTGCCATTGTAATACTGTTGTAATATTTCGATTGTTGAAATAAATAAGCTTTGGAGGCCAAATGGTGTAATGCTCTCATATGTGTGGATTAAGCATTGTCTTACGGCTATTGATGTTGCCGTATTTTCTCTCAATTTCTGCATCTGAACCCTGTCTGGCTTGAACGATTCAGCTGAATCAATAGGATTATAGTTGGGAAAGTAAGGTTACTTATTTTTCTTATATCTCATAGAATATAAGTTATAATATCTTGATTATACATGTTTAATAAGTTTATTTGCATGTAATTCTTGTTTCTTTTTCATATATATATCCAGATCTCATGAGGTTTTGTGCAGGATTGTGTGCTTAGCTTTCAGGTAGAAAGGATTGGATGAGCTATGGATCTAGTTTGACTCCACTACACATCCAAATTTTTGTGAACACATTGCCCCTATGCATTCCACTAACAAGTTTCCTCTGCAGATCTGCTTCAACAACAAGCACCTTTCTTCCCCTTTCTCTCCTTTAAAATCTAAAATTTTCCTCAAATTGGTTACTTAAAAGGTTTATTATTAATCTGATATATATCATTAAGAAAAACACACATACATATAGTTAGTAATATCCCCTCTTAATTCTAGATCTTAGTTTTGTTTTGCACATAAATTTCAATTTTAAGAGATCTAGCTAAAATTACCTTATTTTCGCAAGCAATTTAGTGAAAATTCGTAGCTTTCTGTTAGGGTAGTTTCATTTTCTGTTCTAAATTTCAATATTCTGCAATATCAGTGCATTTTTAATTGGCTACAGAAACATCAAGCCAATATCCCAAGGAAGGCTTGCTTTCCTTGGTTCCCTTTTCGCCCGTTTAGCTAGTTTAACTTCAATTTTTTTGAGATAAGGTAGGCTGATCCAAAGGTACTCTTAAAGTGCTTTTGGGAATTTTTTATTCTAACATTATCACTGTATTTTAGCATTTCTGACAGAAAATAAAGGAATCTGCTGTCCGAAGTGGCCTCGGGAGCGTTCAAATCCCCCCAGGGGTCTCCCTTTTCACCAAAAAACTCAAAATTTTTCCAAAGTTGTAAAATCTTAGTTTTAGCCTATATAAGGACCAAGAAGTTTCTGATATATCATTCCTATGATACTGTAACCATTAATAAATAAAATCATTTTTGGAATAGGCTCTTTTGAGCCCATTCCCCACCCCCCCTGGGGGGATTTGCGTCGATGTCCTTTTCGTCGCTTTCTACTTATTTATTTTTTAAAACTAGAATTGATCTAATCTGTAGGTAGTATACTTTAGTTCATTATTAATATCATACTCTATATTTTACATTTCAAAGTAATCATAATACTTACCCCACGATTTCCCGATTGACCCGAAAGGGGAAAGAGATTCGTGGTAGGACTAATCAGAAAACCAGAATTGTGTATTTGTTTTATTTTTCATCTTTTATTTATCAGCAATTTTAAAATTAACCCCTCCTCGATTCCCCGATTGCGATCCACTTGGATTGAAAGAGGTTCCTAGAGGGTTTTCCTTTTAAACAAGAACACTCAGTTTAAAACTTATTAAAATTGACAAGACTCCAGTGTCTATGCTCTGCACTTGGCTGCGGTTCGTCCGATCAATCAAGCTATATCAAAAGAACTTGGGTGACTAGTATAATTAGGACTCACTCTCCCCAATTGACAAACCATCGGGTGAAAATCCAACACCTAGATCAAACCCTTCCGGTGGCAAAATACCCAAAGGAAGCGGGAACTTACTGAAAAGTGACCTCGGGGCGTCGATCTCTGTCACACGCTAACGGGTGCGTTATGAAAAATAGCCCTAGAGACTCCATTTCAGCCCACATATTCCTTGCGGGTATCCGTGAAGGTTTAGTTTTGGACATACTCCAAGTACTCTCGGGTATATCTGGAGTCCCCCCTTTGCCTAATTTAATCAACTCATACTTCACATTTAACTTAAAACATACCAAGAGGCAATCGCAAAAAAATCACTCCAAGCACATGCAAGAATATTGATTCTATTTTTGACTCCATTCTAAGGCACTGATTAACTTCTTGCTTTATATATATATTGTGTCTCAGTATTGTGCTTTCGTGTGTTCATCTTTTACATCTTGCCATCTGTGATTATCGATAGTTAAATTGTAAAAATCCTAAATAACTCTGTCAGTTTAAACATCACAACACTAAGTAATTCTCCTTAGTAACTTAATAGGGTCTACCCCCCTTGGCTCCGTTAGGAGTTGAGCCTAAACAGAGGAGTCAAGAACAAGGTGATAGCCTTGACTCGAGACATGCCCCCAAGGACACACCGAGTGGCTTGAAGATTTCTGCCACGTGACCCAGGTGTGTGAAAGGCGGCAACAAGTCTGAAAGCATGAAGAAGAATCCAATGGGTTCACTTTTTCATTGATAGTCTCTTGTGCCCAAAAAAGGTTAAAAGTGTGCATAGGAGAACTCACCCATCTTTGGGGGATGGGAGACTTTTTTACCGTTGGTAGTCCAATTAGGCCAGAAAAGGTTAAACCTGTACTGACTGGATGGTCATTCAGATACTTTTACGAGCATGAACAAGACCAAGTTTGATCAACGATCTTTTCTTTATGAGAAGGTTGGAAAAAATCTTAACAACAACCTATGGTGATCATTTTCATAAAGTTTGGCCCCTCTACCCGAGAAAGCATAAAAGGATGTAGAGGGGAACGGTCTTGGCTTGAATATACCAAGGTGGTCCTTTTCATATGGTACTCTACATGGTTTGCAAAAGGAGATAAACAAAGCTATGTAGATTCCCTATTCGATACTTTAACGAGTGGGAGAGGAAGAAAATGCGCTCGGCGAGCTTTTCATTCTTTTAGGAGTCAGAAAAGGGCTTAACAGAAACTCCATTATGCTCAACCGATCGAGGGGGAATTGATGGTGCCCTCCTTTTGGGACAATGGACAGTGGTCCAAATGTCATCTGTACAGTATGGATGGATCAGGCGGCTCTTGAACATACCAATATATGCATGGGATAGATTGTGGTAGAGGCACGTGAATTGATGCAGCAGAGGCACGCAGACTGAGGTGGCTGTTGGATAGAGGTCAGGAGAGTCTTGTGTGACCGACCTGTACTAACTTGGGGTGGACATATTGTGTTGTTATATGCTGAATAATAAAATGAGAGGGTGATATGATATTGCATGGTGCATGTAGACAGTTATGTGCAAAATGCATGCAAAATGATGTGTCATCCAGGAGATGGTCCAGAATCCCGCATAAGTTGTAGTAGTGTAGGCACAGGTCTGGGAGTAGTTATATTTCCAAATACATGCCAACATGATCCATCCTCCAGGGAGTGATCCGTAAGCTGCGGTGGATGGATTAGACAGTTATATGTGAATTTCATGTAAACCCAGGTAAATTCTAGGAAATGGCCCCAAAAATTACATACTGACCATGAGACTGTGGTCTCATTGAAAGATAGAGGATGGAATTTTGAAACCACTGGTGTGAACAGCATCCCAAATAGACTTTGTATGGCCTAGTTATGTGGAAAAGAATAAAATAGGTCAAATAGGGCCTATAAATGGGCGGGGACCACTTTGTGAAGAGTCATTGAAATTGTTCACTGCTGAATTGGAGAGGAGGGCCCCAAAATGTTTTTTGCTGATTTCTCCCATTTTGACTGGCAGTTTTTTGATCTGTGACTTGTAGGCAAGAGTTCTTGCAAAATCTATCTTTTTCAGTGGTTTACTTTTTGGATTTGCTCACCCGAGGATGCTCTATGAGCCTGCTAGGGCTTCAACGAGCTAGGTCGCGCTTTTCGTGGGTAAAAGAGCGACTAGGTTGCTTATTTTTCCCATACAGGTGCGACTAGGTCTCTTCTGCTAGGAAAAAAAGAGCGATATGGAGTCACTTATGTTTGGCCGAAAAGTGCAACTTGGTCTCTTCTGTGAGGATTTTTTTAGTGACCTAGTCGCCCTTTTTGGCTTGACACGTATGACCTAGTCCTAGGGTGGATTTTTAATTAAATGCTATGGCTGATAGTTGTTTTGTTTTTGTGCAGGATGCCTGAGACTTTGTGGCGAGAGAGAGACTGCAAGGACCTCCAGGAGAAGGTGTTATGGGATGGAAATGTGTGGCGTGCACTGGCCCATTGTGGACTACTAAAGTTCATGTGGATCCCCCTGATGAAGAGCTTACGTCTACTACTACAGATGCTGGCGAGATTCTAGGATATTGGGGAGGAGGCTTTCATTATACAGGGGTAGCATATTGAGATTACACTATTGGATGTGTATTTTTTGACTGAGCTCATGATGTTGGGATTCGTTGTAAACTTGGTGTTGGTACTGTCTCATGGGGAGACGTTGGAGGACTTGAGTGACAGGAACGGTTATGCTATTGCATATATGCATGGTTCACACATATTGATGTGTGATATTGAGGAGTTGTTGACACAGGCTGTTGCAGCAATGGTGCTGTGTATCTTGGGTTCCATGAAGAACCACAAGATAAATGGAGGACTGCTATAGATGGTAGCGCATGCCATTAGGAGTGCTTACTATGGATGGGCTCAAATGTACCTACTTGCGGTTCAGCGTCAGCTGAACCATGCAAGGGCATCTGGTAGAGGGTTTTGTTTCAGATATTTTTTGTGTGTTTTTCTTTTTGAGAAAGTGTCGACTCTGTGTTTGCATCAGGCAGTGCGAGATAGTGGTCCGCGAGAGACGTGAATGCATAGATGGTGTTAGATGATGGTGCGAGAGGGTAGTGGTAGAGTGGGATGATTATTCATGCAAGAGTTGTTGGTTCAGTGGTGGAATCTCCCAGTGGTAATTGAAGAGTGCCCTTATGCGAGTATGGACTATCATGGAGACCCTGAGATTCCTAGACCTCCAGGCTAGGCCTGGGGACCAGATGGTATGTATGTGTGATGTTTTTTGTGCTCATATTTATACATAGAGTAGTTTACATGGTTGATAGTTGTATGATTATATGCGTATAATGATGGTTTCTTTGCTTGCGTATGTAGATATTGGTCCTTGTCCTCCACCCGGTTATCAGAGGCCGATGGTCGCGATTGTGGAGCCTGTGGTCCCTGTGGGGAACCCACGTAGGTGGTGGAGGGAGGTGGACATTATTATGCTGCATTTGGAACGGCTTACTGAGGGTATTTCTAATGTAGGCTGGAAATGCTTAAACAATGAGTTGATTGCTTCCATTCACAGTGTTCCTCCAAAGTGGACTTCCCTGATGAGGAGGATAGCCATGGCCTATGATTATGTTCATAGGGCAGCGGAAGGGGATGTTTCTATGGAGGATGATGAGTCCTCTAAGGAGGATGATGAAACTGAGCTAGATGATGAGGATGAGTCTGGGTCGGACTAGTAGCTAGTGGGGCTTCCCCTAGTGCATTGGTGCACTTAGGATTTTTTGTATCGCAATGTATATTCAGCTGAGAAAGCATATGTAGCTTCACATTTTGTACTGGACATATTTTGGACATGTGATTTATATATATCTATATATATATATATATATTTTACCCACGTGGATGCGCTTTTTATGGTTTTATATGTGAGTCTTTTATGATGATGTGAATGAAATGCCTAGATGATGTGGTTTTTACATGTGTATGCATATTTATGTGTGATGATGCATGATGTTGTTTTTTGCATGTTTCCTATGTGCGATGATGAATATGATAATTTAGAATGTCATTAGCTATTTGATCCGCTACACTATTGAGGTTTCTGGGAACATGTGTGAATGTGATGGATTCAAATGTTCTAACCATCTATTTAGTGCACAATAATTTTCTAAAGAGGCAGGGATCACGTACCCGGTAATAGTTGTTCAACTGAGAGAGAAGAAGCTATGAGTCTAAGAAGACATCAAGATGGCAGATTCCCAACTTGAGGGTGGCAGCTAAAAGGAAATTGACATCATCATATTCATCCTAGTTTTTGGTCGCAATGCCCACACATATTTCGTTGATATGGATCGACTCATGCGATGGGGAGTAGATGACCCATGCAGCTGAGGTGAGGTTTGAATACCATCTACTTGCTCTGTCAACAAATCCAATGTATCAACATGAGGTAGGATCCATCTGGAGAAATCAAGGAAATAATACATAAGACTCACTTTAAAAAATGTGCAAAACAAAAAACGGTAAGACTATGCTACAAGTTGTACTGCACATCACTTAAAGAGGTGATGTTAGAGGGAAAGTGGTTTGGAATTTGAGGGGGTCAGCTGTCATCCCTTTATGAGACACGATGAACCCTAGGAGATGGCCCGTTGGGACACAAAATACACACTTGAAAGGGTTCAAGTGGATTTGGTACTTGCAACATCGTAGGAAGGCTTGCTGCAAGTTTTCCATGTGTTGTGCTAGCTTTTGTGACCGACCAATGAGGTTGTTAAGATAGACCAACATGATGTGGATGAGGTCATGGAAGCAATATGTCATGGCACGTTGGAAGGTGGGTCCAACATTCTTTAGACCAAAGGGCATTACTTGATATGTGAATGTGCCCCAAGGGGTTGTAAATGCAGTCTTGTAACGATATTCTTTCAGAATCTGAATTTGGTTGTATCCGAAAAAACCGGCCATGAAGGAAAAGACTTCATCTCCGGCACATGCATCGATGATATGATAGATGAAGGGTGTTGAGAAGTTGTATTTGGGACATGCCCAATTCATATCATGGAACTCTATGCAAACGTGGATGGTACCCTGTTTTTAATTCATGGGAACATGATTTGAAACCTAGGTGGTATACAAAATGGGGTAAATGAAGCCGGTTGTTTGCAGCTTCTCAATTTTGGCTTTGACCGCGACAACTTTGGAGGAGTGGATTGGCTGTTGCTTTTGGCACATGGGGACCACATAAATCCATCTATTGATGTGATGCTTAACAATGGATGGATCCAATCCAGCCATTTCGGTGTAAAATCAGGCGAAGATGTCACGGAATTCTTGGAATAGTGCTTTGTAGGAAGTGAATTTTTTCGATGAGCAGGATGCTCCCAACATGATTTCCTCAACAACCTCAGAATTGGTTGATATGTTAATTTTAATGGTTGGTGAAATATTGGCCATGTTCCCTTCTTCAAAGGCATCTGGTGCCAGAATGGGATTTTTGAACCAGTCAACTTTGCCATGAATGAAATCCTTTGCTTCAGTGGAAAACTGGTCATATTGCGACACAATTTCTTCGAGGAGGAAGAACGAGCGATGGTGCATGTCGTCCCAAGGGAATTATAGAGAAGTTAAGGCTTCAATTATCTCCTCATCATTGCAAAAGCAACGATGAGACAAATCTGATGGACTATCGGTGATCATGGAGATAAGAGGGTCTGTGGAACTGGACATCATGTAGATGGACATGGTGTCTTAAGAGGGAGGTGGGGCGTGGACTTCTTCGATCAGAGTGATCTCAGATTCAAGTTCATGTTGTCGAAGGTTGGCTAGGGCTGTTCAAAACTTGGGAAAATACTTACAGTGGTGAAAATAATGTCCATACAATCTGCAAAGGGTGCAAGCATGGTTCGTTCTCAACAACTTGTTTTTCTTTGTTGGTCTGCTCAACAGCTCAACCACAGGGATGTTTTTTGTTGTATCCATGGCTATAATATGTGTGTGGGGCATGGGAATATTAGGGAAGTTTTGAGTTGTATGGCCCTATTCATTGCACACGGTGCAAGGTGGGATCTTCCAGGGTTTAGTTGTTGCTTTCGTGTTTTTTCCCCTGGCCCTTTTTGGGTGGGGCATAGTAGGCACAGGTGTAGTGGTTGGATTTTGCGGGCAAGATGGGGGATGTGATTTGACCGCAATGGGTTGAATGAGGGTTAAGACGACCTAGGGAATCAGAGGTTGGGCCGGTGGATCGAGGTACCACACAGGAGTCCCCAATGTGAAGTTGGGTAATTTTAAGGTAGCCACTACTCGCTTACTCATGACACCAGGTGGGGGAAATAGGAAGGGAATTGTGTGGACTGGGGAGGAGCCCAAGTAACTCCCTGGTGATTGCATTTGGGGATGTGGTTGTGGTTGCGGCTGCACATAATGTTGCGGCTATGGATGATGTTGTGGCTACTATTGGGGCTATGACTACAGTTGATGTTGTGGCTATTGTTGGGGCTACGACTGTGGTTGATGTTAAGGTGCAACAGTGTTGGATGAGAGCAAGCACAAATCCATAGTCTCATTTGGTGTCAGCAGTGGTGACACTAAGAGGAAGGAGGCCATCATGGGGGTGTCGATAAACAACCCAGGGCCCACATTAAATAATGGGGAGGTGGGTATGTCGTCGACGATAGTGTTGACCATAGGGATAACATTGGCTCATGCTCTTAGCCCTTGCGGATCGTGATAAGTTAATTGGTCAACCGTCATGATTTTCCCATCATGAGGGAACATCATGAGACAAAAAATAGTGGATGATATAGCTCTCATGGTGTACATATAACTTCTTCTGAGGAGAAGGTTATAGTTCAACTGTGCATTTAAAACCTATATGTCAATCAATACTACTTTCTTGGCTAATTTTATGGGGACATGTGGAAGGATACCTTGGGCTTTAGTGGGATGGCCATCATAAGCCCACAGAGTACTGGTGGATGGTTGCAGGATTGGGGAACCAAGTTTCTGCCATACTAAGGTTGACATAACACATGTGAATTCCCCCTCGTCAACGATGCACCGGTATATGACCAAATTCTAAATGGATACCTAAATTTGTAAGGAAATAGTTGATGGCATCCAGGGCTTTCTGTTATCTGTGTCGAACATGATCAACTTGGAGTCAGAGGGGTCTACAACACCAAGGGTGGCTAGTAAGGATTTCTGCTATGTTGGGGAAGTTTTAAGTACCTTAAGAGTGGACATGGTCATAGGTGTTTGGTCCAAGTCATCAACGATGTTGTAGCTCACAGGAGCTCTAGCTTTGGCATTGTTGGCAACCCATCATATGGGAGGGCGTGGGGGAAAAAGGGGTAAGTGGAGAGGTGTATTGGTTGTTTTGGATGTGGATTTTGTTGATGGGTTAGCAAGTTTGGTGTTGGCTCCATATTGATTTCACCTGGTCTGTAAATTGACCTATTCGGTTGTTAAGGCTAGTAGGTGGTGAACACCTGTTTCTACTAGCGGAGGTGCAACCGGGGCGGTGGGATTGGGTTGGTGAGTAGGTGCGGTTGCTACTAGTCCTTGGACTAGTAATGGGTTTTGGAGCACCATAGGTGGAGGGCCTGATGGTGCTAGGTTGGGTTGAGTTGGGGCTACCATATTAGTAGCATGCTGAACTTCATTCTGAATGGCCTACTTAGTGCGACCCATGAAGGGGAATTCATGTGTATAGTTCCCGTAGACCTCACATAGTTTTCATGGTTGATTTATGTGTAACAAAGTGTTGCGTCTAGGTGGGTTTGGTTGCTGGGGATTTTGGGTTGGCCAATTTTCCCCAGCATTGTTAGGAAGATTTGGATATTGATCGCCTCCTTGTGTTTGCTCGTTGCCTTGATTACTAGCTCATTTTTTTTCTGGCTTACCCTTGTTGACTATTGGGGGTTGGTTGGTTGGGATGGTTTTGCTGTGCGAAAAATTGTCCCAAAGGTGCTGGCAGGGGATTGAGTGGCTTGCACTGGTGGTGCATAGTAGAATTAGGGGGCTAGAGGTGCCACAAATGTGGGCATCTATCTCTAATATTGTTGTGCTAGCTAAGTAGGTGCACGAGCCTGTTGCTGTGGCGTAGGTTGTGCATAGGAAGTTGTAGCTCCAGATTGAGACATCATTCTTGAATAGTCAGGATCTTGGTTTGGGTGGGCAACACTAGGGGTGTTACTTGGGTGTGGTGGGATCGTAGGTGGTGCCAGGTGGTGTCATGATTGATGGGAGATGGAGTCTATGATGCCATCTGTAGCATAGGATTCCCTCAGCGCATCCCGTTAGGAGGTGCCTCCACAGGGAGCATCTGGAATGATGGTGTAGAGGTATCCAGACTATGCGTAAATGAGGTCAAACTGTTGGGCCTTCAAGATGGCCTCTCCCTTTGTTTGGGGACGTTTGGAGGCAATGTCCTTGGATATGGGTGGCAGCAATGTTTTTAAGAACCAATTAAGGAAGATCCTGTCATCAAGCTTGATCTTGCACAAGCTGTGACATCCCCACCACTCATGGATGTGGTCAGTTATGTGGGTCGTAGTGTTTTGGTGGAAATATAGCAAGATTTCCACCCCTTCATCATATCTGACAGGGAGCTAGGAATACTGCAAGAACATAAAGGCCAAGGAGTTGAAGTCTGGGTACTTGGCTTGTGGTAGCTCAATGTACCACTTGGTTGCAGCACCTATGAGGCTGCATTGGAAAAGTCTGAATCTGATCGAGTCATCTACGATGTTGTTTGATGAGCACGATAGGTGAAACATTATTATATGGTTTTGGGGGTACTCCCCTACCTTCCCTTCAAACTTGAGGATGTCTGAGGGGAGCTTGGTTGGCATGGGAGGCCAAAAGGACTAATGACAGATAGGGTCATTGGTTAACTTGGACAAATCAGGAAAGTTGAGGCATGCCATGAAAGGGAGGTTTGACCCAAGGTTAATATGGGAAGGAATGGAAATGGTAGTGGGGTTTGCAGGAACATGAGGTCCCTACATGACTAGGGATACTTGTGGCATAGTTGTGGATGGGCCACTACCCCCAGGGATGGAAAGTGGGATAGTGTGAGTGGAAGGGCCACTACCCCCAGGTATGATAGGTGGGAAATTTTGACTGGTAGGTACAGGTGGAGGCAGCTGAGTTAGGAAAGTCTGTATGGAAGTACTAGGACCAACTGCAAGGGTGTTGGTGGTGACTTGAGGCATGGACATGGGTCCACTTCCAATCACCAGTCTGGAAAGTGGATACAAATTTGCACTAGCCATGGGGCTAGATGGTGCAGTATGTAAGTCTGGCTCAGATTGATATGACTCTAATCCTGAGTCAGAGGTTGTTTGACCTTCTGACGGTGTAGAGGGTTGTCGAGAATGGTCTTGATGGTGTTGGTTCAAGGACCCGAACTATTGTGGATCACCTCTTAGGTGTGAAGAAGAGCATGGGGGATCAATTATGTCTGGTTGGTAGATCAAATGTTGTAATATAGTAATGACGTTCTAGACCCTAGTTTCAGTGGCTTCCTATTGGCTTTCAGGTGGTCACTCATCCATCAATACTGCCAGGAGACAATGCTTGGATTTTTCCTCATAGAAGATCTAGTCAATCAGTAGGGGTCATTGCTCATTTCTCTTGGTAATTCCTCTTAGTGGCCAGCTACTTTGGGGTTCCCGTGGTACTCCTCACAATGAGTTTCAGGGATGAGCCCAAGTACTTCCCATGCTTAAGGTATTCAGGGACTTATGTCCTCAAAGACTGCAAGGTTTTGAATTAATGTAAATTGATTGATTTTAATGGTTGGCTTAGAGTCATGAACTGAGTTTGGTTGGTTTAATTGGTATGGTTGTGTGCATGTTTAGTGTATGAAAGATTGTTCATTGTTAAATTATTTTTTGTTATTAGTTTGATAACTACAATTATGGTTTATGGATACTTTGCAGATGTTTCAGGTTTGTTACAGAGATTACATAATGGGAAACATGTTATGAAACCAGTGAAATTTTGAAACAGAAAACTTTAAACATGCAAATAATGAACCTGAACTATTGCAAACCTGCTATGTGACTACCTTATGCCTATATTCCTCTTCGACTAGGAAAGAGTGTTGGGATCTAAACATAGTGGGACTAAGCCCACCCGTAGATCCTTAGGTCACTCTTCGAGTGCAAGGTTGGTCAACAGGGAGGAAATGAACGCCGTGAGGCCCGTTGGGCCTACCGCCCACTCTACCTTCCAAGTCACCCATTTTTAGTGGTCTTAAGCAATAACAAGTATAAGTGCCTAGATTTTTTAGCTGGAATATTTCACTTCCTGCGGACAGTAAGGTGTTCCACTGGTCTGAATGGTTCAGATCCAGAACAAAATAGAGGATAGAGGTTGAAGACTCTCCCTAGACACTGTAGATATCTGGAATACAAGGCTTTGATAATTCACCTATGTACCTACAATAAATATCAACACGAAACGAATCAAAGAAACCAGAATATGATCTACAAATTTATGCTAGTGACTAAGGAATATAGCAACATATATATGCAAAATCACAACAACAACATCATATGTGGGACAGAAATCAACTTGCATTAGAAATATGAAGAAGTTTACAACTAAGCCTTAGTGTTGACATGCATCTCCATGAAACCAGCTCTTCATCCCCAAAAGCTTTGACTCTAGCTCTCTATGCTCTCTCCAAATGATCTTGGGCTAAGAATCAATCCAATAGCATAACAATACCTTCCTAGGATGAGGGATCTCGAGCTCAACCAACCCACAATAGTAGGGATAAGGCAGTACACGAGGCTTATCATCTAGATGCCTCAATAAATTTCTATTTTTCCCTTTTTACCTAGGGTACCGCGCTTCTGATTCTATGATAGAGTGGTTCTAGTAATAACCGCCTATGGACCAAGGGCAATGGGCGATGTCACCTCTTGTGGAAAATTGATGAAAGGTGATGTGAGCAAGGGTACTGCTCCTGGATAAAGGGGCATGCGCGGTGCTGGGAATTTGTATGACAAATTGATGAAAAACCATTTAGTTTCCACTCCAGAAGCTAGGATTCAGGGAAAGTAGGTATGTCAAATGTTTTATCACATGATGGTGACAGGATTTTGGTATAACAGGATGCCCCCCAAATTATGAAACTTAGAGTGATACAATAAACGAGAGCTTTGAGAACAAGTCATCCCCAGGAGATGAAAATGTCAGCTCAATCAGACTATGTAGTCAAGTAGGCATCTATAGTACATCAGTATGTTGACTCATGACACAAGTAACCAAACTCATAGCTGCAGACCAATACAAGGAAGATCCATGAGTGGAATAAACAAGCATGGCTAGTAGAATACAACGTATATCCATGTGATAGAGGACTCAAATTTGGACATAGCTACCAGAGATACAACGTATATCTATGTCATACAGATGCAAATTTGAGCATATCCATGACCATACAAATGTGGATCCATGCTAGATATACAAAACTCCATCGCAACCTGGGGAAAAATCAATGAGCGCTTTTAAACAAATGCCCAGGGTCTTCGTCTCATCTTCCACAAAGTACGATTATATCCATGTGATTGCAATGATCTGAAGTCAAACATGGTAGAAACCACTTGACTACTGGCCAATGATGTGAACCATTAACAAGTGCGAGGGAGATCACCATTAATGTCAATGATTCCTAAGTTACCCTAGTACAATCTACTGAGTGCGAATAGATGTCCTGATGTCTAACACCCAGTCGATTCTATGGATCAAAGGTCAATGATGTGAACCTATGTCAAGACCAAGAGAATCTATCATTAAGGCATATAGATCTCAAGGTACTAAATATTGTTTCTAAGACTATTTCCTGGATGATGAGCTGATGTCGATGGGAATAGTCTCATCGAAGGAGAGCCATGATGAGTCCCACGTCGACGACACGAAACTCGGAACATAGTTATGGAATGATGTGAATGTAGTAACCATATGACTGACTAAAATATACTGACACAAAGACTGTGTAGACTGCAGAGGTAAAAATTCTTCAGATCTCCTTTGAACATCGGGCGGCACGACAAAATGACTTGGCAGCATGACTAGATAGGACAGATACACAATGCGACATTGGACAATGCATTCTTTTGAAAGACTCAAAGGATTGACATGACTCATGAAAGTGGATCGTCACAGAGATCAGCTGAATACCCAATTGACTGACATGATTGTGCAGACAAGTTCCATGTTCAAACGTAATGACAAACAACTGCCATTATTTACAAAATGATGCCCTTCCCATTTTCCCCATCATGATCGATGAGTGCCTCTTTTCAGTTTTACGAGTTCAAAGAGGGTAACAAACACTCGATATAGCTTGTTAGAAGACAAGTCCAGTCTCATATGTTTTATGAACCTAAGAGAGGAGGGGTTTGTTCCCAAAATGGGTCTCTCAATGTTTAATTTAACAAGTCCACTGAAAGAAAACTCAATATCGTTCATGTTTAGAGAGTCTGAACGAATACAGAAGAAAACTCCATGGGGGTCCCTTTTTCTATGATTTAGTCTCTAAGGCCCGAAAAAGTATAAAATCATACCTTATAGAACTCTTCCAGTCATGATTGGCTAAGTGTTCCTTTCTTGTAAATAGTCCTATCCAAATCAAGAAAGAGATAACCTACCATTGAACGGACAACTCTTCAAATACTTTAACGAGTGTGAAGAAGACAATATCACTCGACAATCTTTTCATATTTAGGGAGCCTGAAAAGGGTTTAAAGAGAACTCCATGAGGTTCCTTTACGCAATGTAATGTTTTACGAGCCTGGAAAGAATCGAAAACGGACTTGATGACTTTTTCATGTTTAAGGAGCCTGAAAAAGAGATGAAAAGAGAACTCCATGATGCTTCTTTACACAATGTCGTATTTTACGAGCCTAGAAAGAAACTTGAACTAGACTCAGAACTTTGATACTAGATTTTTACGAGCATGACAAAGTGTCGTAATAAATGCTCAACGACCTTTTCCATTTTGTGAAAGTATGAAAAATCCATAAACAAACTTTCCAAAGCTTCTTACTAAATTCAACCTGCAGACGACTCATAAACAAGTGTTAAATGCATTCAAAATCAACATTAAGGGATTATGACAAATAGATTTTGACCAGAACATGATGTAATATCAAAACTATAGTAAAAAATCAAAACATTTCACTATTTACCTCTAGCAGAGAGCACTTGGAGCATTTTCTAGCCAGATCTTCCATAGATGATACCTGGAGTTTCTGCCATCCGTTTTCAGCCTCGTATGTTGGAAGTAACAGCTAAGACCCTTATCTTTCATTTCATAGCTTATATTTTGGGATTTGGTGGGGTTTTGGGCCTATTTGGCAAGCCCTAAAATTCAATATGCGGGCACCACGGCTACCCCTTATGGGATACGCGGTACCACCTGAGAACCACGCCAAGAACATGGTAGAAAGGCGGTGCCACCGCCTGTCTCCAATGCGTCACAGGCGGTGCCTACCATGGAGAAGTTAAACAAATGATATGGGCAAAATTTATTCATTCTTTTGATTTGAAATGACTCAAGGATGATATTAATGCATACCATTGTTATTTTTGGTAGGTCTAGGTGTCCAAAATATGGTGATATGGTAGGAAAGAATGCATGATGACGAGGATGCTACTGCTGAAAGGAATGTGGTTTGCATTGCCACACTCCGGGACTATGGGCTCTTAAATTTCTTCCAGACACCAAGAATGGTGTCCCACGAGAGATTACTGGAACATATAGTGAGAATCTAGAATCCAGAATAGTAGTATTTCGAGGTGGGGGCACACATACTTACAGTGGAGGTAGAGGATATCTACTTCCTGACTGGCCTATCGAGACAGGGTTCCCCCATCTCACTGACAGGTTCCCATGGTGGGGATATTACCGCCAGAGAGCTCATAGATCGGAACTGTGTACCAAGTATAGGTACATCAGGGAAGAAAATACCCATCAAGGCAGTGATAGATAGGGCTCTACCGATTGTCCTGTTCACCATGCAGAGGGTGGCAGGGAGCCAGGGTGTGCATTAGGATTCTAGGGAAAATATGTTGTACACCCTAGAGGCTATGGCACCTACGGTGTTCAACTGGGAGGAATCATTGCTTCAAATATTCAAGGATCAGCTGACTAAATGTCCATAGGGAGAGCTGAAGCAGTTCGGATTTGGTTCCATCTTAGCTTGCTTCTTCTTTGAGCGGGTCCCACAAATGAGGCCCAAGGTGACTTTTCAAAGTCTAAGAGCACAGGACCCCCGTATGCTGAGGTGGGTCTAGGTCATGGCTCGCACAGGAGTGGGTAGGGGCAGAGTGAAGTTTGGTGATCCATTCTTCAGATGGTTGTGGGATCAGATACTCATGGTCGAGGACTATGCCTATGCATGCACAGATTTTACAAGTGATCCTGACCTACCACTCCCACCTGGAGGGCAGTAGGGTGACATTGGTAAGAAGCAAGAAACCCTAACAATGGAAAATGTTTTTATGTTTTTATGTTTTATGTTTTTTAAGATAATTGACGAGACCTGTTTGTCTTCATGCAGATGTTGGAGCAGCGAGGCCTTGAGGATCATCTCCATTAGACAGGTGAGCCAAAGCTCACTTTGTGCCATAGGGTGATGATATCACCAAGGAGCTATAGAAGAACCTAGAGAGGTTGACTCTGGACATCCAAAATGCTGATATAGATGACCTCCTGACTAGATATCAGAGATATACGGCGGGAGTACTAGGCCGATTCATCAGGATACTACATAGGGTGGCTCAAGCAGTGATGTGCTATCATGAGCACCATTAGTGGATGAGACATGTATACTGAAAGCTTATAGCTTCAGGATTTTTTGTATGATGATTTTTCCTTAAAGCCTACATGCTTCAGATGAGGTCTCGTGACCTATTTTTGTAAAACTTTTTCGTGTATATATATATATATATATATATATA
>LPNX010692528.1:195417-232819 GCA_001517045.1 Pseudotsuga menziesii
GATTTAACGTCATGAGTGGCCAATATGCCAATCTAGGATGTAATTAGCCAATGAATCAGCAACTAAATTATGTTCCCTAGAGATATGCCTGTATGTAATGGTTCCAAATGATATTTCTAACAAACGTACCCTCCAGAAGAGGCAGAGGAGCACCGGGTTCCTAATGGTGTAGACATGGTTTAAATGACAAACCATGAGCTGAGAGTCCATTAAAACTACTAGATCATGGACATCTTAGGAGGCAGCTTTAGTCAGAAGACCAATGACTGCTTCATATTGGGCGATGTTATTAGTAGTGGGACCTAAACAAACTGCCCCTGAATTGACCAAATCTTCAGCTAGGGAATAGAGAACCCAAGCGGTTGAGGCTAGATTCAAGGTGTGGTGGCAAGCACCATCAGTGAAGCTGTAGAAATCCATCTGCATGACCAAAACATGGTATAAATAGATGCATAAACTAAAACTCAAAACCATCTTGAAAATACTGAAAGCACACTGAAATTCAATCAATATACATATATACAAGATACCATCCAAGAAAACCTAGGCATAGTACCTTTTTAGGTACAACCCATTGCGAGGTTTCCCCAAAGGGATTCCATCATAATCAACTAACTCATAGGCTCCTTTCTCTAACACCTTGGAAATAAAGAAAGGTCCATACCACATGGACTCGAACTTACCCTTCCCTAGCTTCTCATATCTCTGGTCATAATTCAAAACTAGGCCACCCTCGTTGAAAACACGAGGCTGGACGGATTTATCGTACTGCACCTTGACATGTTTCTTATGTGCCTCATTAGCCAAGGAAGCATCTCTATGAGTCTCATCAAGGTTATTTAAGTACAAAAATCCTGCTTCCTCTGTGGAAGTGTCTGGGAGAAGTTCGATGACAAGTTGTAAAGATGGAATCTGACATTGGATCGGCAAGACAACTTCAAGTCCATAGACAAGCTGGAATGACATGAAACCAGTAGTTGTTTTCATGGAATTTCGATAAGCCCAAAGAGCGAAAAAAAGAATGAGATGCCAATTGGATTTATGATCTCCAACCATCCAACGAAGCATAGTTTTCAAAACCTTGTTAAGGGTCTCTACCTGACCATTAGCTTGCGGATAATACGGTGTAGAGTTTTCATGTCGAAAACCTAGCTTGGCACTCAATTCCTCCATCATTTGATTATAGAAACGAGATCTATGATCAATGATGGTGGATTACGGGACTCCAAATCTAGCTATGATATGATTGAATAAGAAGAGAGTGGTAGTCTTACCATCTTCTGCATATGTAGGCATGGCCTCAGTTCATTTTGTGAAATAATCCATGGCTACGATGATGTAACCATGCCCCCCAGCTGTGGTAGGCTTACAATGCATGAATTCAATCCCCCATTTGGAAAATGGGACAATGGAAATGACGGGGTGAAGTGGAGTGGGATGGGTGCGCTTTTTGGGATAAAAATGTTGGGAAGGTGGGAATTTCTTAACAACCTCATGACAGTATTTGAAGACAGAAGGCCAGAAATAACTAGCGTGAAGGATTTTTTGGGCTGTAGCCATCCCAGATAAATGACTGCCATATGCTCTAGAGTGGCAATCATTCAGCACGTGTTCAACCTCCTCATGAGTGAGGCATCATCGGAGAATGGAATCAATCCCACATCTATACAAGGTATCATTTAAGATAAGATAGTACTTCACGTGGTGACAGAAGCGGTGACGATCATCATGAGATAGATGCGGCTGAAAACACTGGGTCTGGAGATAAATCAACAAATATCCATACCAAGGATAAGTAGTGCTAATTAGGAACAGGAATTCATATGGAAATGAATTGTTGGGCTCAGATTTCGTGGTAGCATAGGGAAGGTCACACATAATCTCAGCAAAAACCAAGGATTTCTTTGATGTAGCCTTGGCAAACTCGAGATCAAACTCCTGAAGGATGACAATCCAACAGGAGTACTTGCCCTCGAGTACCTGACGAATCAGAATGTAGTACATCGGGTTTTGGTCTACCAATACAGTGGTAGTGTGAAGCAGAATGTAGTGACAAAATTTTTGCACAGTAATGACCATGGCCAAAGCTAGCTTCTCCACATGTGAATAGAGGGTTTCAGAATCAATAAGATTCTTACTGACTTAATAAATCACATGCTCCTGACCGTGGAGATTGTCCTGCACTAAAACTATGGCGATGGTAGTAGCGGAGGCAACAATATACAAGAGAAAGTCCTTTGAATAATCCGGGGGGTGTATCACAGGTGAATGAGTCAGAGCGTGCTTAAGATTATCAAAGGCATGTTGGGCTTGGTCATCCCAGAAGAATGGAGTGTTCTTCTTGAGGAGACACATATAACCGTGCATTTTCTCAGCGAAATTGCACACGAAACGACAGAGAAAGTTTGCCTTCCCTGCAAACTTTGGAGTTCAAGGATGTTGGTTGGGGCTGGTAGATTAATGATAGCGGCAATCTTCAAAGGATCGATCTAGATGCCATCTTTGGATACCACAAAGCTAAGTTATAATGTCCTCGGTTTCGACCCCGTTTGCATGATGTATATAATGTAATTAATCATGGTGAGGAGCTAACGGCAAAATCCTCACCATCGATTTGGTTGTGTATGTTCCGGCAATGGGAATAGTTGTCGGTGGTATCTCATGCTATTCACCACATTATAATTCGGCATCATGTAAACACGCACATCAATTAAAATAAACCACAACCAGCTACGGCAGTGCAACGTTGAATGAAAAGGGCATGGTTCCAAAGGATAAGGGGTTGGGGATGTCAAACCTTGGTTATGAGGGAAAAACCCATATGTTTTGCCACCTTTGTTTGTTTGTCACCTTTTGTCTCATCCAACCTCTTCCAACCTTTTTAATGTTTTGATTGGGTAGCTGAGGATCAATGGCTGCTGGTGGTTGAGGCAGTTAATGCCTTTGGGAGTGGGGTGGCAGGACTGTCAGCCTTACCCACTTGCTCACTCCACCCACGTTTGCCATTCTTCTCCCTCATGCACTCATCCCTGGTCAGTTCACTCCCACCACGATTTTGGGTCTGTTGGCTCCTCACGCACAGGTTTTGGGGGCATTTTTGGTCTCACGTAGGTTTTCTTCCTCTCCCCCACGAATTGCTGAGCACCCACGAACTGCAAATTCGCGTCCTTCCCATTAGTGTTGCATCCACGGGAAAAAATGGAGCCGTTCTTCCTCACGCAGGGCCTCCATTGTCTGTTCTTTTCCTTGCTGGGTCGGATTGTTTACCCACGCACAGATTAATTGGATCGTTTTCCCTGCTCTGATTGGTTTCCTGAGTGCAATGGATAGTCTTCGGACTGTGTTGGCTTGGCTTGGTTGTTGAAAGCTTGTGAAACCCAGCTGTGATGGATTGCTGTTTGTAACCCTTGGCCATGTATAAGCATGCAATTAACCCTTATTCCGGAGGAATCATGCCCAGCTCGGGGGTGGCAGCGTTGCTGAGAGATTGATGAGCAAGCTGGCCTATGGTTGGGTGGAACGTTGCAGTGACGTAGCTGGTTGCGGGTGAATTCTTCATCAAAAGATAAGTGTTGTTACTTCACCTCTGCAATTTATATACTGTATTATGTGAAATGATGAACATGCCCAATTTTGGAAATGTTGATGTATGTTTGCTTCCACTGTATGAATAAAGACTATGCATCTGTGTATGCTTGCAAGTTTCTTTTTCAGCATTTGATTTCTGTCAATGTTCATGGGGCGATTTGCCCGGCGGTGTTTGTTGTTCATCGCGTCCTCTTCGCCGGTTGAGGGACGGGGACATGACATAAGCAGACGTCCCATCTCAACGCAAAAAACACATTTATGCTGATTGAGCTGTATATTATAATGATGGCATCTCAGGAATATGTCTCTAAGATGACCAGGATGGTCCTCCCGTCGCTGTGAATGAGAAGGGAGGTCGTCAAGGTACGGTTCAACAATATGTTTAACGTTGTGAAACACATAGGACATCGCACGATGGAACGTGGCTCCAACATTTTTCAAGCCAAAAGGTAACTTCTTATATGCAAAGGTTCCCCATGGGAAAATGAATGCCATCTTATGCTGATCAAAGGGCAATATCTCAATCTGATTGTGGCTGGAGAAGCCATCCATGAATGAAAAATGACACTTCCAGCACAGTTGTCGATAATATGATCGATATGCGGGGTAGGAAAGTTGTCCTTGGGACAAGCTTTATTTAAATCCCTAAAGTCGATGCAGACTCTAATGGTGCCCTTATTTTTATTGACAGGGACAATGTTCGATACCCATTCTGTCAAAGGTACAGGATAAATAAAACCACCTTTCAGAAGTTTCTCAATTTCAGCTTTAATAGCTGCAGCCTTCCTTTGAGTAATGTTGCAAAGGTTTCCTTCAGAATCTGTGTCTTGCAACAATATAGGACTTTGCGGAACGTTGACAATATCAGTAGGAAACATGGATGCAAAATCATGGTTGCCCGAACTGGTATTGGGGAGGAACATGGATCTATGATGGTGATCATCCCAAATGGGCTCATCCATATTCATGATCTCTATAATGGACTTGTCGGAAGGAAAAGTCTCGGAGAGATAATCTAGAATCGGAAGAGAAGGTTCTAACCAGTACGGTAAATGGTAAGGATCCGAAGCCACTAAATGAAGGTCATAAGTGTGATCATCGAAACAAGTTTGAATGGTGTCATACATAGCTTCGTGCATGCTCAACAAGGTGGATTCAACAACATTTTTTCCCTTGGGCTCAAAATCAAATGAGGAAATCATATGTACTATCACGGTATCCGTGCTAGGAGGAGTAGACGGAAAAATCCCCATAAGGGATGAATTCTTCAGCATATCTATGCCAATTGACTGGTAAGGAGGAGGGGACTGACCTAACATGGGGATGTTATTAGCCATGGAAGTAGTAACATCTGGAGTACAAAAATCAAGCTGGTCAATGGTAACAATTCTCCCAAGATGCGCGAATTGGACCATTCGAAATACTGTTGAAGCAACAACAGTCATGGCATAGAACCAATTCCTTCCTAAAAGGAGGTTATAATCCAAAGGGGCATCCACCACTTCTACTTGGATGGAAATGGTTTTGCCCCCTAGCTCAACCGCAAGGGCTGATATGAGACCATGGGGTTGGAAACCCCATCCATCAAAGACTTTAAGGGTCGTCGGTGATGTAACAAGCTTGGGAGAGCCAAGAGCTTTCCAACAAGTCAGAGATAACACCGAGGTTGAAGCTCCTTCATCTAGTACCGTTCGAAATACTTTCTTTCCCACTACTTTTGTAATGATCTGAAAAGCGAGTTTATACGGTAATCTAGGTTTATAGTTCTCATCATTGAAGTGAATCAAGTTAGTGTTATTTGGGTCTAAATCTCTATTGTGCCCCTGCTCAACAGCCTTACAAAATACATATTTCATCAAACAAAATCCTATTTTTTTTGATGAAATGTTCGAATTTCTTAGGACAAATCTAATGAATCACCAGCTACTGAAATGATGAATTTCTGTGAGCTATTGAATCAATCCAATTTTATGTTGTTTTTAGCAGCCTTTGCAAACTATAGGTTATTTGACAAAATCACCATTTTCAAGTTATTATTTTGGATGGATTTACATTAATAATCAAGGGATGAGTATTAATAATTTCCATATCTTTTCCTCATAACCTAATCTTGAAACCTTATCCAAGCATTTATCACTTGATCTTTACCCTTTGATTTTGTTATTATAAATATTGATATGTTTGCGAAATTGGAAGGTTGTTCATTGTATGGTTTGGTACCTTATCTGGGTCTATTCGAATTATATTTTCAAAGCTTTTAATCTAATCTACGAATTATGCATGACCCAACCTTGTTATTTCATCTTGATATTGATGATAAGCTTCATAGGTTAATTTTATTATCACACGTAAAGGTCGGGGTTGACACAATGCGTCGTGGGACTTGTATTTCACGTAGTATGTCCTCCATCCCTGAAGGTTAGACTATCATATACTAAGGTTGATATATCATTGATCAAGGTTCATTATCGGCAAGTGGTTTGATTCATGTCTGTCACCGCCAAAACCAATCCACTTGCCGATAAATGAATATGGTATTATTCCCTTTGTACTCGAATCTGTCCATCACATTCAATGACTGGTACATGACCAATGTCGTGGCATCATCCTTGTGTAGCACCTGTGGTCTATGCAATGGGTGGTATTACGTCAATAGCCCAGGATAAATAATGGAAAGATCAGTTCAATATCAAGTCATTTGTCGGCATTTCTTATTTCAACTGCCTTGCTGTGTTATCATTCCCTTCATGCCAAAGTTTCAGGGTTATCGGCTGCGTTTACCCATGTCACAGTTGGTTTACAAAAGCATTGGTCTCCATGGCTTAGTTTTTTTGTTGGGTCTTCCCCCTGAGTGCTCACTTTCTGGTTCTCTGTCATGTTTTGATCTCGAATACCTTTTCTGGGTTAGTTTTCGTGCATGTGCACAGTTAGTCATGGCACCGGTGGTGAGAGTCGAGCCCTGTGAGATGAAGCTCCTTGATACAAACCCCGAACTTTTATCCAAGGTAGAGACTGTTGGATGGCTACCATTTATCAGAAAGTTCTCGGATTCGAATCCTGAAGTGACGAGGGTGTTTGCTGTGTCTTTGGCCGATTTTCAGGTTAAGGTAGGTGATCTTCAGTTTCGGGTGGACGAGCGTTCCGTTTCGCTTGCTACTGGTTTTCCATTGGTATGCGAACGATGGTTTAGGTACCAACGAATGGATATAACTGAATGGAGGCAATTACTAAAGAATCCCTGTCAAGACGTATCGTTTCGAACTGGAGTAGCCCGTAAATACTTTAAAAAGGAATGGCTCCCGGTCTTGGACTTAATACACAGGTACGTGACCTGTGAAGGTCGCCTCTCTTCAGCCTATGTTTACCATCTGCGGTTGATGTCTGTTTTTATTGGCTTCCCTCTGAATTTACCTTATTACCTAGTTCAGAGTCTGTCTAAAATGTCCTCTGCAATTAAAAAAGGCCTGAAGCACATTAGTCATAGCCTTTTCCATCACGGCTTGGTCTGAATGTTAATTGAGAGGGAACTGTCAAAATTAAACAGGTCTTGGGATGAATTTATTGAGTCTAATGGTTTTTCGGCCTTCTTCCACTATCAATTTGACTGTCTCGAGGAATGTATCAGGCATCAAGAGCCGAATCAAGTTTCGGTTTCACCTTTAAGCAAGCTCGTGTCGAACCCCACTGATCGCATGAGCCCCAATTCCTGTAATGAGTCGATTCCTCCTCTTATGAGTAGTCCCGGTACTCCTCTCCCGCCTAAGCACATGAAGAAGTCTTCGGGTTTGTCTCCTGTAACCCTAAAATGAAACACTGATACCTGCAGTCCGGAAGGCAATAGGCCGAAGGCCAAGATCTTTGGTAGTTTTACACGGAGCAAGGCCAAGGGTAGGGTTGTAAAACCTCCCGTAAGCAAGAACGTTGATGTTGAAATAGTCGTCATAGACGACAAGGAACAGAATCCTGTTATGTCTGATATTGGTCGTGGCATTGAACCCGATTTTATCCCGAACCCTACAGATGATAGTCTTCCTGCGTTCGACAAGGACCTTCGGGTTGATTCTACTAATGATTCTCAAGCTAAAGGGAAGACTGTAGAAACAAACTTACCTGGTTTCTATCAAGATGGGGATATAATGCACCCAATGTCCGTTACCTGCTTGTTGGATAAGATACGCAGCATGGAAGGAAGAGTGACTGAGATGTTAGCTTATCGCGATATTGTGGAGACTGAGAATCTTAAGTTGAAAGAGCAGTTAGATGCAGACAATAATTCTTTGCTTCGTGTTAAAAAGCACAAGAATCGTTTGATTCGAAGGGTATTAAAATTGCAGAATGAAAATGATAAGAATGAGGAGAAAGTAAGGGAGCTTAATGCTCAAATTACTCTTATGAAATTTAAGGGTCTGTTGCAGAATCCATCAAGTGGTGTGAACATTCAGGTTTTTAATGCTCCTGTGAATTTATAATGGGATTGGATGCACTTACTTTTGATTTCAGGTTTGAAGTTATGATAAGTTGATAATCAAGTTTTTCTTACAGGTATTTAGTTTGTATTAATTTGTTTATTATTTAGTTTATTTCATTTTTTTTTAATGTGTTTTAATTGTATTTCTTTTGTGTGCAGGATCACAG
Source organism: Pseudotsuga menziesii (assembly GCA_001517045.1). NCBI lineage: Eukaryota > Viridiplantae > Streptophyta > Pinopsida > Pinales > Pinaceae > Pseudotsuga > Pseudotsuga menziesii. Next base: position 203,641 of record LPNX010692528.1, read on the forward strand.
ATAATGGTTTTGGATCCTGCCTCAGATTTTGATGGTTGTTTACTTCTTGGATGATCCCCACGTAATCAGGAACGAATCGATTTAGCGGAGTTGTTATCCAGGTGTTGTTTCATCATTGATGCTCTTTTGATATTTCTGATTCACTGTTATGAATCGAATCGTTCTCATTTCCAGACATTTCCATGTATATATAAAAATGACAACTTTGTTTGTCATTTTTAAGACAAATCAGTTAAAGTTTTCGATTTCGAAATCCCTATTTGATAGGACTGTTTATTTTGGGGAGATGAAATGTTTTTAAAAGGGAAATAGCCTTACGTGGGAAAGGGGGTCGATATTTTTGGGAAAGGAGAAGGAAAGACTACTGTTTGATCTTTCTGTAACTCGAGGCAGTTTCCTGTCAGCAGACACAGTATTTTAAACTGGTGATACTTATATATGCTTACAGTTTTATACTTCACATATGTGTTGATGGTATCCCTTGGTCTTGTCACTATTTTTCTATATTATTAATGTTTGTCATAATCTCTTTAAAGAATTGTGCAAATATATTATGTATGATTGTCGACTCATGCTGATTTCGATTTGCTAATGTATGTCATGTTGTTGAAATGATGATTGACATCAGAACATATGTGATATATGTGTCTATTGTATGATCTTGTTAATTTCTGAATTTCTTTTGAATAATTTCAAGATTATTAATACAGTAGTCCCATTAGCAGGTTCTATTTCAGGTTAAATATTTGCATTGCTCCTGATCAGGATAGGACTTAGATTAGATTGGTAGTTTCCTTTTAATTGTTTTACTCGGAACTTATTTAAATCAGATATTTATATTCATATTGCAATTCAGATTATTCTCTTGTAATTAATGTACAAGTGTTTATAATATATCTCTATGAATTTATCAACTCTATTAATATTCAATTACTTGTTTATTCTTGTATGATAAATTAATTGCTTGAAGTAGATGTAATTAACTGATTGATCTTGTTAGATATAACATTTATTAACTCGTGTAGGGATAGGTTTAGATCTGATTAACAATCAGTAGCGTTAGCTTTACCTGTTAGACTTCGTTTAATTAGACTTTCAGGCTAACAGAGTCTTTAAAACTATTGGGAACAACCATCCCAAACAGCTTGGATCTTTCTTTAAGGATCCCGGTCTGGGTTGTCTTCCCTCGTTACGTGCATAGTCACATATGCTCGTCAACAATGGCGCTAGAAGGAGGGCCAGCTTAAGTAAATGGCTGATGAAAACAATCCTGTTAACAAAATTAATCAGCCTATCACCCCTCAAATACAGTCATCATCACAGCCACGTACTCTCCGGTCATCACGTTTAGGTGAAGCCCCTCTAAACGACTCCGTTTGAATCCTTATCTCTCAGTTCAACTCTAGCGGTACTCACCAACCTGAAGAAATTGATCAGTTTGAGCAAGCCATAAACGAATCTCGTAGGATCCTAACAAGGGCTTATTCGAATCTCACTGGGTGCCAACCCACTGAATTACCTCTCCCACAGATCACACGTCCCCACACTCATCGTCTTGAACGTGTTTCGGAAGAACAGGAGCAACCTTTAGGTGCTCTCCCTGACATTCAGATACAACAGTTTCTGACAGGCACCAATCAACCTTCTTCTTCTTCAGGACCACCTATTTTAGGAGGGTCTGGTCAACCACCATCACCGCCTCATTCACCCCCTCACATTTCTCAAACACCACCTTCACCACCTTCGACTCCAAGTAACATGGCAGGTGTAAAACCCCCAAACCCTAATGCTAATATGCCATGGTTAGCTCAAGATGCAGTGGCTGTCCCAGGCGATCAACACCCTTTACCTAAGCATCCTGAGAAGTTATTACCCAAGTTCAACCCTGAGTTGAAAGAGCCAGCGGAAGATCATGTCAAGAAGTTTATGTTAGCAGTTTGACTCTTGGATGTTGAACATGAAGATGTAGTCTGTCGACTTTTCCCTTATACATTTGAGGGCAAAGCTTCGACATGGTATTTTTCACTTACGGCGGGTTCCATTACCAGCTGGAACGAATTCGACCTTGCTTTCATGAACAAGTTTGGAGACGACAAGACTCCAGCTGCCTTAGTGTTAGAATTGTCTAGAATTCGCATGGAAACCAAGGAAAAGGTCAAAGATTTTAACCAATGATTCCTAACTCTAAGAAACAGGATTCATGTTGCTTCAAGGCCAGCTGAGGATGTCACTATTGAATTTTACACTTCAGCCTTGCCTGTGTCAATGGCCATGTTTGTCAGACAAAAATCCAAACTTACCCTTACCGAAAACTTTAAAGAAGCAATTAAGGTTGAGAAAGATATGTCTGCCATAAAGGCAAACCCTGGGGTAGATACCGATTCTACATCTTCTTCTCGAAAGAAGACTGACAGTCCTATCAAGAACACAAACCTTGAGAAAAAAGGTCAGGATTCACTGGATTTAGACAGCCTCCAAAGAGTTATTAAAAAGATGTCCAAGAAATCATTGGTTTAAAGAAAGGTACTTCTGAAAACACCCCGAAAAAATAACCACCTAGACAGCCTTTTAGAAGATCTTTCCAAAATGCAGCTTCAAAACAGACTCCACCTTTTGAAGATAATAGTGTTGATGAAATTAATAGTTTCCTCAAATTATTATTTTTAGGTCTAGAAACATCAGCTGAAAGCGATGCTCAATCTTCAGGACAGAGTTATGAGGATACCCAAGAAAAAGATAATGATACAGAAGATAAACCTCCTCAAGTTATCAGCCATTTCTGGGATACCACAGAATTGACTGATGACGAAGATGTGGGTGTTGTCAATGTAAATCAGCATCAATATAACACTAGAAGCAAAAAAGACCAACCCTCAGGGGAACCTGCTACAACTGATAGTTCAGCTATTCAAACAAAAACCCAACCTGCAAATATTAAATCTCCACCCTCCCTTGATTTAGAATATGATATGGTTGAAGATTTAAAGAAAATTAGAGCTAATATCTCCATCTATGAACTTCTCAAATTGCTTATAATTCGAGATAAGATGATGCAAGGAGTATCTTTAAGTAAAACTAGCAAAACCCCTTCTAATCAAACCAGTTCTGCTAATATTAAAGATAACTCAAGAAAATATTCAGTCAATGCCTCGTCTATAGGCAAGAAATATGATTCTTCAACTCCTCCTTTTTTACTTACGTTTGAAATCTGCAATCGTAAAGTGCACAACTGTATGATAGACTCAGGGGATTCAAAGAATGTCATGCCATACTCTGTGTGTAAAAAACTTAATGCAGTCCCTGTGCCTTGTGATACAAGTATTGTGCAGCTTGACCGTTCAAACGTGAAAGTAATAGGCAAGCTGAAAGAGGTGTTGATAAGGTTAGCTTCGAACCCTCAAGTCCATTTTATCATTGATATAATTGTTGTAGATATCTCGGAAGCGTATGGCCTATTTATTAGCAAAGATTGGTCTGAAAAATTGAAAGGATATTTTGCAATAGACTAGTCACATTTATGGATATCTCATAATGGTCGTCCAAACAAGATCAGAATCGATCGAGAATGATATATGAAACACACAATCACCGAATTGGATGACTCTAAAGAACTGGTGCTATTCACTGATACCATAATGGGCAATTACATGACTGATTCCTTCTTTGGGAACTTTGAAGCTGAAACTTCACCAGTTCAAAACTCAGTACAACAGTCTGAAGTATTCCATTTTACTCAAGTTCCGGAAGAGATTCTAGTTCCAAACATGGTACCTTTAGATCTAAACAATGGTCTCTGGTCTCTATACTTTAACGGATCTAAGTCAAAAGAAGGGGCTGGTGCAGGTTGCTTGCTGATAGACCCCTATGGGAAAAGGTATTTTATTTCTTGCAGGTTAGAATTCGAATGTACCAACAATGTGGCTGAATACGAAGCTCTAATTCAAGGCCTGAAAAAAGCAATTGACCTGGGAGCCAAAGCTTTGGTAGTGTTAGGAGACTCTGAGATAATTGTTAGACAGGTACGTAACACTATACATTGCATTGCTGGGCATCTGAGAAATTATCAAGCAGAGGTATGGAATCTGTTATTATCATTTGAATCCTTTAACATCAGTTCTATTCCTCATTACTTAAATCAGGAAGCAGATCTCTTAGCCAACGTTGCTTCACGGTTAATTCTGTCTAAAGGGATGCTTGCTGATTCTTTCTCTATTGAATTTCTTTTTAGACCTTCCATCCCTGATAACGTTTCCAATTGGAGGGTTTTCGACAACGACGAGCAGTTGGTCAATTTTATGACTTTGAAAGATACTTTTAAAGATGCGATTATTGATGAAATGACCCACGATGAAGATCTATACAATTTTGCGGTAATTCATAAGCCTTGTTCAATTCAGGAATCTCTCAATCAGGTTAGTACTCTTCCCATATCAGTAATCAAACTCGAGAAATTCTATGACTTGAAGGATAAATTTAAAGATTCAAGGAACTATAAAACCAACAGCTCCATTATGCAATCTGAAATTGTAAATCTAGGCACTGAACATGACCCTTAATGTGTCAATCTGGGTAGTATGTGTACTCCCCGAGAAAAAATAGCCTACATACGACTCTTTAATGAGTTTAAAGAAATTTTTGCATGGACATATGAGGATATTAAGACATTCGATCCTAATATAATGCATCATGGCATTCCCATGAAATAAGAGGCTAAACCTTTCCAACAGAAATTGAGGAAAATGCATCCCAGCCTAGAACCAGCTATCAAGAAAGAGATGAATAAACTCCTTGCCGCCAGAATAATTTTCCCGGTACGGCATGCACAATGGGTGGCAAATATTGTCCCCGTCAGAAAGAAAAATGGTGATATCAGGTTATACATCGATTTTTGAAATCTAAATAAGGTTTCAGAGAAGGACAATTATCATGTTCCTCCAATGGAGAAAATATTACAACAGGTCTCTGGGTCTGAGATGTTTTCACTTTTAGATGGGTTTTCAGGGTACAACCAAGTGTTAGTATCCAAAGCTGACCAGTTGAAAACAACCTTTAGGACTCCTTGGGGAACTTATGCCTATAGGAAAATGCCATTTGGTTTAATTAATGCCGGAGCAACATTTCAAAGGGCAATGGATATCGCATTTAGAGGTCTAATCAGTAAGTTTGTCGTTATTTATCTTGATGATATTACTGTCTTATCAAAGAATAGGGCTGATCATTTAACTCATCTTAGGAGAGTTTTTTAGCATTGCAGGAAATATGTGATTTCTCTGAATCCAAAGAAATCCATATTTTCAGTTACAAAAGGTAAGTTACTGGGTTTCGTTGTTTCTAAACAAGGTATCAATATTGACCCAGAACGTACCCATGCTATATCACAGATTTCAATGCCTCACTCAAAGAAATCTATGCAATCATTTCTTGGGAAGATAAATTTTGTTTCTAGATTTATTCTTGGGTTTACTGAAATTGTTAGGCCGCTCCAGAAAATGATCAAGAAAGATGTTGAATTTAAATGGTCTGTTGAAGAGAAGCAATCTTTTCACGACATCTTAAAAGCTATTGCTGAAGCTCCTACCTTAACGAGCCCATATTTTTCTAAGCCATTTATCTTGTACACGTTTGCTTCTGATTCTTCATATGCTGCTGTTCTAACATAGAAAAATCAGGAAAATAATGAAGCTCCCATTGCTTTTATGAGTTCTGGTTTGAATGGTGCAGAACTGAATTACCCAGAAGTGGACAAACAAGCGTTCGTTGTTTTTAAGTCTGTCAAACATCTCCGGCCCTATTTGCTGAAGTCTCATACCAAGGTCATTGTGCCATATTCCGCAGTTAGAAATCTTTTGGTACAAAAGGACCTGGGTGAAAAGCGATCCCATTGGGTTACAGCACTTCAGGAATATGACCTAGAAATCAAGCCTTCAAAGATTGTTAGGGGACAAGGACTCTGTAAGATGGCCACTGGATCTTCGGATAGTTCTGAATCTGATCTGCACTTCTTCGGTGAACCTTATTTGTTTGAAAGGGAAGTTTTTCTGATCTCCACTCCTTCTGATTCTTGGTATAATGATATTAAGTTTTTTCTATTGCATGGGACTGCTCCTGAACATTTAGACCCACGTAATAAAAGGGCTTTGAGATTGAGATCTGCCCCTTATCAGCTGATTGATAACATTTTGTTTAGAAAGAATTTTGAAGGAGTTCTCCTTCGTTGTTTAGAAAGAAATGAAGCTGATAATGTGTTGTCTCAATTACATGCAGGACCAGCCGGAGGACACTTTGGCGGGGAAACTACTACACATAAAGTACTCAAAGCAGGCTACTACTGGCCTAAGTTGTTCAAATATGCATATTCCTTTACCAGGAAGTGTCAGGAGTATCAGAGAGTAGGAGGCAGGCTGAAGAAAGCAGCATTACCCCTTCAGTCGGTTATTATTGAACTCCCATTTCAACAATGGGGTCTGGACATTGTCGGTCCAATCACACCAGCTTCTTCACAGCAGCATAAGTACATTTTGACAGCCACAGATTACTTCACTAGATGGGTTGAAGCCATTCCCTTGCGAGTGGTTAATTTGGAACAGGTGATATCATTCCTTGATTCTTTTATTATTACCAGATTCGGTGTTCCCGAATCTTTGATTTTCGACAATGAAACTTATTTTTCTTCTATTAAATTAACTGAGTATGCATTGGAAAAGGGTATAAAGTTAAAATATTCAACTAATTATTATCCTCAGGGTAACGGGTTAGCTAAATCTTCTAATAAAAATTTAATCAAGATTCTGAAACGTATGGTGGTAAATCATCATAGGAATTGGCACAACGCCTTATCGAATGCCTTGTGGGATCACAGAGTGACTCCCAAAGCTGCCATAGGAAACTCTCCTTTTTTTCTGGTATACGACAAGGAAGCTATTTTGCCTCCTCATTTATTTTTACCCTCTTTACAGCTTTCCCAGTCAGTGCAGGAGACACCATGTTCTGCCATGGAACATCGAATCAATACATTGCTTAAGCTGGAAGAAGATAGGGAGTCGGCTAGGAAAAAGTTTGAAAAACACCAACAGACCGTGAAATGCTGGTTTGATCACAGAAAATCAGCCAGTCGGGATTTGGAAGTAGGTGACCTAGTTCTGAAATGGGACAAGGAGCACGAAGACAAAGGAAAACATACTAAGTTCCAATGCCTGTGGCTGGGACCATTTATTATTATAGAAAAACTTGGTCCTAGCACTTTCAGGTTGCAGACATTGGAGGGTGACATTGACAACCTTCCAGTGAATGGTCACCTGATTAAGAAATATTTTTGCTGATCCCCCTCAAGGGATTATCCTGTATATACCTTGTGTGGTGTGCTTGGTTGGTAGATTTTATTTTGGTTTCTTTTTTATTTGTTTATTTTAGATATTTTTTCACTTTTATTTGTTGTTTGATTTGTGTATTTCTGAGTCTGATCAATTTATCAAAACTTCAAACCGATGACTTCTTTTTGTCAAGTTCTATGATTGATCTGCAAATTATGCACAAAGGTTTTACTATCCTGAAAATTGTCATGCTGTTTTATGTCTTGAACAGTCAACAGGTTTCCATCTTTCTAAATTTTACCAGAAATTTTTTAATCATGTTAATATTAACCAATAATATGAGTCTTGGCAAAGATTTTTCCAGAAGGACTAAGGCAGGACCTGGCAAGGTTATCTTTTAAATCTTTTACACCATCCCTTCTAGTAAAGAGAATAGGTCTGCCTCCCCATCTGCTAAGATAATCTCACTGCAGATTAATCATTACTACATTATGGCCATGGTTGGAGATGAATATTCTTTAAAATAGTCTGAAGGACAGAGGGTCTCATAACGAGCTAGTCTGTTCAGGATCATAGGTTTGCATTCAGTAACATTGTCGTTTCTAGTTACCAAGCCTGGGCAATGGCCCTTGAAAAAACGCGAAGGGATAAAAGGTCTCATTACGAGCCGGTTTATTTACTGTGGTGCAGACTGGTGACTGACATGGTTACTATCTAGTTACAAAGCCAGAACCATGGCCTTCAGGAGTATTAAAATTAAAAGAGAAAATAATGTTAGCAACTCAACCTAACCAAGATTGTATATTTATAACTAGCAAATGGGATACTGGCATTCTTTGGGCTTTGAAGCAACCCTGTCGAGGCTATAGACGCCTGCTGGTAGTAGGGCCATGCTTATGGTATTGGGATTTTATTCTTTAAAACCAACCCATTCATTGTTTTACTTATTTTGGACTGATTTTTTGTTAGAAACTCGATCTTCATCAAATAAATAATTAAGACTATAAATTTATGGTAATTTTTAGAAATGTCAGATGCTTGAATCTGTTTAAGATGGTAAAATATTGATGCCTGTATAATGACATACATGAAGGATTTAATTTCTTTGATTGCATGATTTCAGGTTAAAAAACAGACATAACTGTTCCGCCCAGTCAGTCGCCATCTGTTGTGCCCCTGCTCAACATCCTTACAAAATACATATTTCATCAAACAAAATCCTATTTTGTTTGATGAAATGTTCGAATTTCTCAGGACAAATCTAATGAATCACTAGCTACTGAAATGATGACTTTCTGTGAGCTACTGAATCAGTCAAATTTTATGTTGTTTTTAGAAGCCTTTGCAAACTATAGGTTATTTGACAAAATCACCATTTTCAAGTTATTATTTTGGATGGATTTACATTAATAATCAAGGGATGAGTATTATTAATTTCCATATCTTTTCCTCATAACCTAATCTTGAAACCTTATCCAAGCATTTATCACTTGATCTTTACCCTTTGATTTTGTTATTATAAATATTGATATGTTTGTGAAATTGGAAGGTTGTTCGTTGTATGGTTTGGTACCTTATCTGGGTCTATTCGAATTATATTTTCAAAGATTTTAATCTAATTTGTGAATTATGCATGACCCAACCTTGTTATTTGATCTTGATCTTGATGATAAGCTTCATAGGTTAATTTTATTATCACACGTAAAGGTCAGGGTTGACACAATGCGTCGTGGGACTTGTATTTCACGTAGTATGTCTGCCATCCCTGAAGGTTAGACTATCATATACTAAGGTTGATATATCATTGATCAAGGTTCATTATTGGCAGGTGGTTTGATTCATGTCTGTCACTGCCAAAACCGATCCATTTTCCGGTAAATGAATATGGTATTATTTCCTTTGTACTCGAATCTGTCCATCACATTCAATGACTGGTACGCGACCAATGTCGTGGCATCATCCTTGTGCAGCACCTGTGGTCTATGCAATGGGTGGTCTTACGTCAATAGCCCGGGATAAATAATGGCAAGATCAGTTCAATATTGAGTCGTTTTCCATCATTTCTTATTTCAACTGCCTTACTGTGTTATCATTCCCTTCATGCCGAAGTTTCAGGGTTATCGGCTGCGTTTACCCATGTCATAGTTGGTTTACAAAAGCATTAGTCTCCATGGATTAGGGTTTTTGTTGGGTCTGCCCCCTGAGTGCTCACTTTCTGGTTCTCTGTCGTGTTTTGATCTCGAATACCTTTTCTGGGTTAGTTTTCGTGCATGTGTACAGTTAGTCATGGCGCCAATGGTGAGAGTCGAGCCCTGCGAGATGAAGCTCCTTGATACAAACCTCGAACTTTTATCCAAGGTCGAGGCTGTTGGATGGTTGTCGCTTATCAGTAAGTTCTCGAATTCGAATCCTGAAGTGACGAGGGTGTTTGCTCTGTCTTTGGCCGATTTTTAGGTTAAGGTAGGTGATCTTCATTTTCGGGTGGACGACGTTCGTTTTCGCTTGCTACTGGTTTCCCATTAGTAGGCGAACGATGGTTTAAGTACCAGTGAATGGATATAATTGAATGGAGGCAATTACTAAAGAATCCCTGTCAAGACATATCGTTTCGAACTGGAGTGGCCCAGAAATACTTTAAAAAGGAATGGTGCCCAGTCTTGGACTTAATACACAGGTACGTGACCTGTGAAGGTCGCCTCTCTTCAGCCTATGTTTACCATCTGTGGTTGATGTCTATTTTTATTGGATTCCGTATGAATTTACGTTATTACCTAGTTTAGAGTCTGTCTAAAATGTCCTCTGCAATTAAAAAAGGCCCGAAGCACATTAGTCATAACCTTTTCCATCACAACTTGGTCTGAATGTTAATTGAGAGGGAACTGTCAAAATTAAATAAGTCTTGGGATGAATTTATTGAGTCTAATGGTTTTTCGGCCTTCTGCCACTATCAATTTGACTGTCCTGAGGAATGTATCAGGCATCAAGAGCCGAATCAAGTTTCAATTTCACCTTTAAGCAAGCCTGTGTCAAACCCCACTGATCGCACGAGCCCCAATGCCCGTAATGAGTCGATTCCTCCTCCTGTGAGGAGTCCCGGTACTCCTCTCCCACCTAAGCGCATGAAGAAGTCTTCAGGTTTGTCTCCTGTAACCCCAAAACGAAACACTGATACCTGCAGTCGGGAAGGCGATAGGCCAAAGGCCAAGATATTTGGTAGGTTTACAAGGAGCAAGGCCAAGGGTAGGGTTGTAAAACCTCCCGTAAGCAAGAACGTTGATGTTGAAACAGTCGTCATAGACGACGAGGACCAGAATCCTATTATGTCTGATATTGGTCGTGGCATTGAACCCGAGTTTATCCCGAACCATGCAGATGATATTCTTCCTGCATTTGACAAGGACCTTCGGGTTGATTCTGCTAATGATTCTCAAGCTAAAGGGAAGACTGTAGAAACAAACTTACCTATTTTCTATCAAGATGGGGATATAATGCACCCAATGTTCGTTACCTGCTTGTTGGATAAGATACGCAGCATGGAAGGAAGAGTGACTGAGATGTTAACTTATTGCGATATTGTGGAGACTGAGAATCTTAAGTTGAATGAGCAGTTAGATGCAGACAATAAGTCTTTACTGCGTGTTAAAAAGCACAAGAATCATTTGATTTGAAGGGTATTAAAATTGCAGAATGAAAACGATAGGAATGAGGAGAAAGTAAGGGAGCTTAATGCTCAAATTACTCTTATGCAATTTAAAGGTCCATTGCAGAATCCATCAAGTGGTGTGAACATTCAGGTTTTTAACGCTCCTATGAATTTATAATGGGATTGGGTGCACTTACTTTTGATTTCAGGTTTGAAGTTATGATAAGTTGATAATTAAGTTTTTCTTACAGGTATTTAGTTTGTATTAATTCGTTTATTATTTAGTTTATTTCATTTTTTTATGTGTTTTAATTGTATTTCTTTTGTGTACAGGATCGCATATAATGGTTTTGGATCCTGCCTCGGATTTTGATGGTTGTTTACTTCTTGGATGATCCCCACGTAATCAGGAATGAATCGATTTAGCGGAGTTGTTATCCAGGTGTCGTTTCATCATGGATGCTCTTTTGATATTTCTGATTCACTGTTATGAATTGAATCGTTCTCATTTCCAGACATTTCCATGTATATAGAAAAATGACAACTTCGTTTGTCATTTTTAAGAGAAATCGGTTAAAGTTTTCAATTTCGAAATTCCTATTTGATAGGACTGTTTATTTTGGGGAGATGAAATGTTTTTAAAAGGGAAATAGCCTTACGTGGGAAAGGGGGTCGATAGTTTTGGGAAAGGAGAAGGTAAGACTACTGTTTGATCTTTCTGTAACTCGAGGCAGTTTCCTGTTAGCAGACACAATATTTTAAAGTGGTGATACTTATATATGTTTACACTTTTATACTTCGCATATGTGTTGATGGTATCCCTTGGTCTTGTCACTATTTTTCTATATTATTAATGTTTGTCATAATCTCTTTAAAGAATTGTGCAAATATATTATGTATGATTGTCGACTCATGCTGATTTCGATTTGCTGATGTATGTCGTGTTGTTGAAATGATGATTGACATCAGAAAATATGTGATATATGTGTCTATTGTATGATCTTGTTAATTTATGAATTTCTTTTGAATAATTTCAAGATTATTAATACAGTAGTCCCATTATCAGGTTCGATTTCAGGTTAAATATTTGCATCGCTCCTGATGAGGATAGGACTTAGATTAGATTGGTAGTTTTCTTTTAATTGTTTTACTCGGAACTTATTTAAATCAGATATTTATATTCATATTACAATTCAGATTATTCTCTTGTAATTAATGTACAAGTGTTTATAATATATCTCTGTGAATTTATCAACTTTGTTAATATTGAGTTACTTGTTTATTCTTGTATGATAAATTAATTGCTTGAAGTAGATGTAATTTAACTGATTGATCTTGTTAGATATAACATTTATTAACTTGTGTAGGGATAGTTTTAGATCTAATTAACAATCAGTAGCATTAGCTTTACCTGTTAGACTTCCTTTAATTAGACTTTCAGGCTAACAGAGCCTTTAAACCTTTCGGGAACAACCATCCCAAACAGCTTGGAGCCTGCTTTAAGGATACCGGTCTGGGTTGTCTTCCCTCGTTACTTGCATAGTCACATATGCTCGTCAACAAGCTCCTAAAGCTATCAACAAGTTCTTGTGCTGTGTGGGGCAACTTTGGAGTATTTATAGGGTAGACATCGCACAAGGTGCCTGAGCGAGATATTCAACTACATTATAGAATTGAGCAGCTCGGGCATTGGGATTAAAGACAACCTTCTGAAGAGTACTCTTTGGTGGGCACAAAATCATGTCGAAATTAGGCTTCTCGATAGACAAGGGAACAATAGACGAGGATTCTGGAGAACTAGTAGAGGGAGCTTTCCCTGAAGAAGATTGATCTTCTTTCTTATCTACGGGTTTATCATAATTCTGGATTTTGAGTTTTTAGATGGATGGTATTTGAGGAAATCATACGAATTTCCTCCGATGAACTAGAGTTACCCTAGTTAGACATGTGGTCTACCAGTTGTTGTTGAGAGGGAAAGGGATCTGTAAGTACTGCAGGTGCAGGATTAGACTTCAGAAACTGGGAGATTTCGTCCTGATGGGGACACTCCTTTGAAAAATGGTCACCACCGCATAACAGACAAGGATATTTATCCTTCCTTTTCCCTTTGTCGTTGTCATTATTGGTTGATCGTAGTATCTCCTGTTGGTTTCCAGGTTTTTTATTTCAATTTTTACCTTTCTTTTTATTACCCGAGGGTTGAGTACTTTGAATAGAATTGACCTCAGCAGAAACCTTGGGAGTCGAAGGAGTAGCGGTTTGGGTTTGCTTGGCAAGTTTCACTGTGGATGGGGACTGGATTGAACCAACAACTCATCAATAGGTACTTCTGCTGGGGCGAGGAGCTTGAGGAATCAATTCATAAAGAGTCCCGGACTAGGAATAGACCAAGTCTAGGTACTGAGCCCGACTAATAGCGTGCTATTCGGTAATGACACCGCCCATGGCCACATCTCGGGTAATAGGAGGCAACAAGGACTTAGTGAACCAATCAAATAACAACTGATCCAGAATAGGGGCCTTAATAAGCCTTCTCCTCCTTCTCCACTCATGAATATGATCAGAAATGTGGGTGGAGGTGTTCTATCATAGAGAATTTAAAAGTTCGGTGCCCATTTCATAATGGATAGGGATTTGAAAGTGCGTAAGAAATACGGTTTCCAACGAGCCAAAATCCACAAATGAATGTTGTGGGAGTTCAATGTACCACTTCGCGTCTGTACCGGCCAAAGTTCGCTAAAAGAGTTTTAACCAAATGGAATCATCCATGAGGGAGTTCAAGGAAGACCACAAATGAAAATTCATAACATGGTTCTGTGGATCTTCACCCTGCTTCCCATCGAATCTCAGAATATCCGATGGTAACTTTACCAGAATGGGAGGCCATGAGGGATTGTGTCGAATGGGATCATTAATCAACTTGGACAAATCAGGCAAGTCCAAATTTGCTAGGAAAGATAACTATCTATTTGGTTGCACATATTGGTAATATGGATATGGCATATAATTACCAATAGGGCCATAGGTAGACTGATAAACAGGTTGTTGTGAGGAAGAACCACTGGAAGATCCACCCATGGGGAGTTGATTTCTATAATTAGGACCATTGGGACCACTAGGGCCTCCAGGAGGAGGACCGCCAGAGCCACCAGGACCAACAGGACCACCAGGAGGTGGACCACCAGACCCTCCAGAGCCTCCAGGAGGTGGTAAACCTCCAGAGCCACCAGAACCACTAGGTGGAGGGTCACCAGACCCTCCAGATCCATAAGGAGGAAAGCCATGAGGTCCACCAGGACCACTAGGACCCCCAGGACTGTTACAGAGAGAAATTCCTATGGCTTGGGGTACCACAACAGATATCTTGACTACAGAAATCAATCCTTTCCAATATGCAATAGAAGATAAATGTCTAACACTAAAGGATCAGACCTTGTACCTTATTCCGGATAGTTGAAGTAGATCCCCGTTGAGCTTTCCAACTTTAGATTGAATTGATAAATTACTTCCTCAACAACAAGTAAACAATACAAGCATACTGTATGTCATGGTGTTATATCTATTATAGAATATATAATCAACAATGTATAAGCATTTGAAAACCTCCCATGGATTAAATATTCATTCAAACACACATTATTGGACAGGAAAATATATTTCTATTAATATAAATCAGAGATTACAATAGATACAACCTCTGTTGACACGTCTACGAATAAGAGAAAATGAATCCTCCACTTGGGCCTCCACCACCTCAATCCTCCATCTCTCGATAGCAAGCTCACAAGCAAAAGGCAAGCTTGGGAAGAACACAAAAGTGCTCCAAGGGACAAAGGGATGCAGACTCAAGAATAATTTCCGGCAACAATGGACTATAGTTACTTTGCTCTCAATTCTCTCATATTCCTTCAATGTATCATAGAGTTCCTTATATAGCTTTTCAAAGGGGTAATGAAGGGTCGAATACGAGCGATATCAATGCATAGGGAAGGCCAAGAATCAAGTGAGTCGGATCCATGTCAAGGAAAACTCCAAAAGGATTTGGATTTTGTACACATCCCGATGTACGCGGTTTTAGCGGTCAAACTCGCGTATATACGCGATTAGAGGTTTAAAAGTTGCGTGTATCATTTTCCACATGTTTTTAGGGATGGTCAAGGAAACATCAAAGGAAAAAAAATGGTCCACGAGGTCTAAGGAGTCTACAAAGGGACAGGGGAAGGCCATACAAAGTGTGATTCACCTGGAGTGGTAAACTCAGCTATAACAGATGCCCCCTAATGTGTGAGATCAGAGGGGTCATACGATGGCCGAAATACATTATAATTCCATCCCATAAGTGAATTGATGAAGAATCCCAAATGGAATACTAGCCACCCAATCAGCATAGTACAATGATACAACTCTACACATAACTGCAACTACATATAGCAGTCCTGGATACATAAGAGTACAATGGCCATGAATAGGCATGATACAAGATATCACATAAATGATAATCGCCACGTACAACATACATAGATCAAAATCTCCATGATGAAGATATACAAAGGACCATGATCTCCATAATGGCTAAATATATATAACAGATCAAGATCTCCATAGTGGATGGAAATGTCTGACATATAGTGGAGTCAAGTCACGAGAGCTGAAATCTCATGAACACCGGAATGATCAAGGAGGTAGCATATAAGAGATGCCACCAATCTGGAAGGTATTCTACACACATCGCTACGAGTACATGTCCTACTATGTGAATAGAGGTGTCGAGGTCGAACATAGTAGTCCATCGTCTGATTACCAGTCATTGATGTATACCATTAACAGATGCGAGATCACCCACTGATAATGAAAATGGGAATCAAGGTACTAGAGTGCAAACTAACAAGTGTGAATAAATGTGTTGAGGTCGAACACTTTAGAGGATCCATCGATCAGGGGACATTGATATTTTCCCAAAGACCGTCGATGGTGAGAGAACCTGCCACTAATGACTGCAAGTCTCAAGGCACTCAAAATGACTCTAGATTCCAATCCCAGAATAAATGATCTGAAGTCGATGGGATGAAATCCAATGGAAGGAGGGCATTAAGGCATCCCCCATCATCCAACACGAGGTACTCAGCAAACCTGTATAATGTGGAAGGACTCGATCATAAGGTGTAGGAGCCAGTAACTATACCGGGAATGGCCGACATGCAAAGTCAAGATAACTGAGGAATGGTTGACTCAGGCTTCAACTTCCTTCGAACAAGAGCATAATAGCGTATGGTGACTAAATAGAGGTAGCATAGACTCGATATACAAACTAGGGCATCTCTGTGACATAGGAGGAATCGACAAAGGCTCCATGGGGACTGGAAGCTTAACCAGGCAGTGGAGATAAACTCAGATAAACGAGTGCAGCTCCTAAAGTCAAACGATAACTCAACCAATGGATGTGATATATAGTGCTCTATTTGAAGGTGACACAACTCAACAGCTACCAAAGATAACATCTTTTCTTGACCGGCCTTTTGGTTTTTTGATCTTTTTTTTGGACTTTTTCAAATATTTAAAAATATTGAAAAAGAATAAAATTTCTTTATAGTTATAGACTAGGAGGAGATGAGTGTCATAAGGGAAAACAAACTAGTTCCAAGCAGTGGAACATACCTATGCTCAATGCAAGGATACATGTGTAGGATATCAACACTCAGAGGAAAATCCCCTCCCGGTAAAAAGGGAATCAAGCTGCAAAGGATATAAAAAATGGATCCGCATGGCTAGACATGAGACAAGCTTGGGCTATATGGCTGAAACACAATTTCAGGGAAGCTGGCATAAATCTCAATAAGGTAGGAAAAGCTCATGATAATGCAATTACAACTTGACATATACAAGGGAGTCCCAGGGAAATGGCTAGCATAAAGTTCAAGAGGAGTATGATGCTCTTGCTCAAGGACATGGCGGGACTAAAAGGGACTCCTAGACCTAAGAGAGGACTCACAGCATGGGTACCAAATGCAAAGGGGAGCTAACTAGGACACCCATGTATAAGAAAGCTGTACCATTCACATAGTACCACTTCTAACAATAGCATGAAGGTTTCGTGATACCATGGAATGGGTTCGTACCTAAGGTTAAGATGGAATGGTCATAAGGCAATGCATAAGTGTAAGCGAATGTGAAATCCTAACCTATATGCTATTTTAGACATGATACCTATGATAGGGACGAACGGGTCGAAACCTCGGAGAGAGTGTACAAAAACTGGAGCCTACATGACAACCATATTAATCCAAAACAACCCAAAATAGTCAATAAAGAATCCAAACTATAGGATATAGGGAGGAATGGTCATGACAAATAAATTCAAAGAAAATAGTGTGGTGAACGATGGGACATAAAATGAAAGTAAGGCGTAGACCCAACGTTCATGCATCCACTACCACCCCCATGAGGGTGACCACCAGTGCAAAGACCGAGCAAAGGGAATAAAAATCCTCCACAAATGGAGTAGAGGGTGGAATATGACCATTCACAAATCTATGAGCACGGTAAGGGGCTGTGATGCCCCCAAGTCTGACACTAGGGTCCATACTAGGACCAAGGACGAGTGATAGGATACCAAGCATGCCAAAAATAAAAGGACCCAAAATCAAGAGAGTATAAATACTCAAGTAACCACAATCCCAAAGGCCAACTAGCACACAAAGAGCACACTCCTAAGAAAATCTACAGCCAAAATACAAGCAAACCAAGGGAAGGATATGTGAGCTCCCGAATGTAGCAGGTATGTCTCTCCTAGGAGAGGCTTGAAAATCCCATACACTACAAGCGGAGGTACATAACCAATTATAGTGGTCCTTAGCTTCAATGCATAAAGTGACTGTGTTGTCCGACCCCTACCTGGCCGGGACACCTACAGAATAACCCTTGCCAAGTACCCCCTCGATAACCTAGGTAAGGAAACTAAGGTCACCTCAATATAATCAATGCTCAGGCGGACAGTCACAAGCGAGATTGACCGTATGGGCAGGGTAGAAAATCCTGAAACTCTCGAAAGAGCCCCTAGATACGAATACAATCCTGGAAATATCACCGGTGTTACTCAGTTATGACTAGGGGTCATCCCAATCAATAACCGCTCACACTGCCTCGTGCTTAACTCCCTTTTGAGAGGAGGATCTTGAGAAACACTGGTTATATCAAGGATTTCACACACTCACCTGGACAGACACATACATGTTGTTTTTTAGTGGTCTTAGAGAATTTACTCACAATGAACTATTCCAAGACCCTAAAACCTAAGCTTGTTGGTGCACCCTAGAAAATAAAAGAGTGTAGTTCATTTTAATTAAGCGTTGATTTTAATTGGCTTTATTACTCAAAAGAGGGATATGGCCATGTAACTAATGGTGTTATGACACAACATGAAGTAAAATGCACACCTAATAATCAATGCAAATGCATTGTGTCCATGAAAACAGAGTATGCTACTATGTGAAATGCACAATTTTCCTTCAAATGATGAATGCAAGCTTTCCTATATGAAATCGTAACTAATACTCCAAAGCATCTCTAGTGCAAGTACAATGAAAAATGCAAAATGCAATGCATGATGATAAGCAAATGTTTTTGGATTTTTTGAAATAAAATGAGATACAAAAAGCAAAAGAATGATTCTACAACCCCTAGACTCTGCAAGCACACTCAAAAAGCACTCAAGCAAAGCACTAAGGTAAAAGAAATCTAATGCACTAATCCCAAACAAAAAATTGAAAATGCCATGACAAGAACCTTCTTAAAAAAAAAATTATCCCAAAAAAAATGTCTCTAGTTAGAAATAGAGGTATAAACAGACTCAGGCAGTGCCAAAGGAGACTCGGCAATCATCAAACTTCACCCAGCAACCATTTAACTTCCACTAAAAGGAAAAACTAAGGGCATATGCGACTGTTCACAGTAAACCCGCTTGTATACGTGGAAATCACAGAGAAACCTGCGTGTATATGCGACTGTGAGTTAAAAACTCACATACAGGAATAAAGATGCATAAAAATCAAGGAAAACAGACAAGCTGTGACAAACTTCACACCAATCAGACACTACCAGGAAAACATGCCCTGAGACCCGACACAGAAACAAGAAAGAAAGAGCAATTCAAAGTCATTGAATGCCGATAGAACAACCCCCAAAGGACAACTACTAGGAACTCCCCAGCGGAGTCACCAATTCTGTTATGGAGAGAAATTCCTATGGATTGGGGTACCACAACAGACAGCTTGACTCCAGAAATCAATCCTTTCCAATAGGCAATAGAAAGTAAATGTCTAAAACTAAAGGATCAGACCTTGTACCTTATTCCAGACAGTTGAAGTAGATCCCCGTTGAGCTTTCCAACTTCATCTTGAATTGATAAATTACTTCCTCAACAACAAGTAAACAATACAAGCATACTATATATCATGGTGTTAGATCTATTCTAGCATATATAATCAACAATGTATAAGCATTTGAAAACATCCCATGGATAAAATATTCATTCAAACACACATTATTAGATAAGAAAAGATATTTCTATTAATATAAATAAGAGATTACAATAGATACAACCTCTGTCGGCACATCTACGAATCGGAGAAACTGAATCCCCCACTTGGGCCTCCACCACCTCAATCCTCCATCTCTCGATAGCAAGCTCACAAGAAAAAGGCAAGCTTGTGTTATAGTGGATTTCATCACTCTGCGTGAATCACACTTTGTATGGCCTTTCCCTGTCCCACTGCAGAATCCTTAAACCCTATGGACCACTTTTTGTCCTTTTATGTTTCCTTGATCATCCCTAAAAACATATGAAAAATGATATATGCGACTTTTAAACCTATAAGCGCATATATACACAGGTTTGACCACTCAAACCACGTACATCGGGATGTGTGCATAATCCAAATCCTTTTGGAGTTTTCCTTGACATGGATCTGACTCATTTGACTCTTGGCCTTCCCTATGCCTTGAGATTGCTCAGATTCAACCTATCATTACCCCTTTGAAAATCTATATAAGGAACCCCTTGGTACATTGAAGGCATAAGAGAGAATTGAGAGCAACGAAACTATAGTCCATTGTTGCCAGAACTTATGCTCAAGTCTGCATCCCTTTGTCCCTTGGAGCACTTTTGTGTTCTTCCCAAGCTTTCCTTTTGCTTGTGAGTTTGCTATTGAGAGATGGAGGATTGAAGTGGTGGAGGCCGAAGTGGGGGATTCAGTTTCTCCGGTTCACAGACGTGTCGTCAAAGGTTGTATCTTGTAATCTCTGATTTATATTAATAGAAATATCTTTTCCTGTCCAATAATGTGTGTTTGAATGAATATTTTATCCATGGGATCATGTCAAATGATTTTACATTATTGATTATATATGCTAGAATAGATCTAACACCATGATATATAGAATGCTTGTATTGTTTACTTGTTGTTGAGGAAGTAACAGATCAATTCAAGCTGAAGATTGGAAAGATCAACGGGGATCTACTTCAACCATCCAGAATAAGGTACGAGGTCTGATCCTTTAGTGTTAGACATTTAATTTCTATTACATATTGGAAAGGATTGATTTCTGGAGTCAAGCTGTCTATTGTGGTACCCCAAGCCATAGGAATTTGATCTTGAGTTTGTTTCGGAAAAATCAAAGAATTCTTTAGTCTTTGCAGAGCTCATATCGTATTTTCCGAGCGAGGACGAGGAGTTGGTGTGTGAAGATACGTTTGTTGATGAACACGTCTTCTTAATCTCTACGTTAGACCCATGGTATGGGGATATCATAATATATTTACAAACACTGAAGACCCCTACTCACCTCTCTCGATATAAACGACGACGATTACGTCACATCCATTGGTTGGATTATAGTTTGACTTTAGGAGCTGTACTCATTTATCTGAGTTTATCTCCACCAACTGGTTAAGCTTCCAGTCCCTATGGAGCCTCTATTGATGCCTCCTGTGTCACAGAGATGTCCCAATTTGTATATCGAGTATATGCTGCCTTCATTTAGTCACCATACGTCATTATGCTCTTGTTCGAAGGAAGTTGAAACCTGAGTCGGCCATTCCTCAGTTATCTTGACTTTGCATGTCGGCCATTCCCGGTACAGTTACTCGTTCATGCACTTTATGATCGAGTCCTTCCACATTATACAGCTTTGCTGAGTACCTCGTGTTGGATGATGGGGGATGCCTTAATGCCCTCCTTCCAGCGGATTTCATCCCATTGACTTCAGATCATTTATTCTGGGATTGGAGTCTAGAGTCATTTTTGAGTGCCTTGAGACTTTCAGTCATCAGTGGCAGGTTCTCTCGCCATTGACAGTTTCTTGGGAATACATCAATGTCCCCTGATCGATGGATCCTTTCAAGTGTTTGGCCTCAACACATTTATTCACACCTGTTAGTTTTCACTCTAGTACCTTGATTCCCATTTTCATTATCGGTGGGTGATCTCGCGTCTGTTAATGGTATACATTAATGATCGGTAATCAGACGATGGACTACTATGTTCGACCTCAACACCTCTATTCGCATATTAGGACATGTACTCATAGCGGTTTGTGTAGAAGACTTTCCAGGTTAGTGGAATCTCTTATATGCTACCTCCTTGATCGTGCCAGTGTTCATGAGACTTCAACTCTCGTGACTTGATTCTAGTGTATGTCAGATATTTCTAGCCACTATGGAGATCTTGATCTATTGTATATCTTCAGCCATTTTGGAGATCATGGTCCTTTGTATATATTCATCATGGATATTCTAATATATGTATATTGTATGTGGCGATGACCACATATGTGATATCATGTATGATGCCTATTCATGGCCATTGTACTCTTATGTATCTCGGACTGCTATATTTATTTGCAGTTATATGCAGAGTTGTATTATTGTACTATGCTGATTAGGTGGCTAGTCTTCCATTTGGGATCCTTCATCACTCCACTTATGGGATGGACTTATAATGTATTTCGGCCATCGTATGACCCCTCTGAACTCACACATTAGGGGGCATCTGTTATAGCGGATTTCACCACTCTAAGTGAATCACACTTTGTATGGCCTTCCCCTGTCCCACTGCAGACTCCTTAGACCCTATGGACCACTTTTTTTCCTTTGATGTTTCCTTGATCATCCCTAAAAACATATGAAAAATGATATATGCGACTTTTAAACCTATAAGCACGTATATATGCGGGTTTGACCACTAAAACCGCGTACATCAGGATGTGTGCATAATCCAAATCCTTTTGGAGTTTTCCTTGACATGGATCTGACTCATTTGACTCCTGGCCTTCCCTATGCCTTGAGATCACTCAGATTCGACCTTTCATTACCCCTTTGAAAATCTATATAAGGAACCCCTTGGTACATTGAAGGAATAAGAGAGAATTGAGAGAAACGAAACTATAGTCCATTGTTGCCAAAACTTATGCTTGAGTCTGCATCCCTTTGTCCCTTGGAGCACTTTTGTGTTCTTCCCAAGCTCGCCTTTTGCTTGTGATCTTGCTATCAAGAGATGGAGGATTGAAGTGTTGGAGGCCCAAGTGGGGGATTCAGTTTCTCCGGTTCATAGACGTGTCGTCAGAGGTTGTATCTTGTAATCTCTGATTTATATTAATAGAAATATATTTTCCTGTCCAATACTGTGTGTTTGAATGAATATTTTATCCATGGGATCCTGTCAAATGCTTTTACATTATTGATTATATATGCTAGAATAGATCTAACACCATGATATATAGAATTCTTGTATTGTTTACTTGTTGTTGAGGAAGTAATAGATCATTTCAAGCTGAAGATTGGAAAGCTCAACAAGGATCTACTTCAACCGTCTGGAATAAGGTACGAGGTCTGATCCTTTAGTGTTATACATTTAATTTCTATTGCATATTGGAAAGGATTGATTTCTGGAGTCAAGCTATTTATTGTGGTACCCAAAGCCATAGGAATTTCTCTCCGTAACAGAATTGGTGATTCTGCTGGGGATGTTCCTTGTTTTTATTTTGGGTTGGGGGCATAATGGCCTTGATATTCTTGACTTGCTCTCTGTTTCTCCCTGTTTCTATGTTGCATGTTATAGTATGTTCATCCATTGAAACTCCCCTTTATTGGTTTGACCCTTGGCATGCGTTTTACCACTGCCTTCTCTGTATACGTAGGGTTTTGGCCAAAAGTCATGTACATACACGGGTTTTTGGCCAAAAGTCACGTATATACATAGTTGTTCTTTAAACAGTCGCGTACATCCTCCCTTTTGGTGAGTTTGATGTTGTGGGAAGTTGTTGGGTGGGTTGTGAGTGTGGTTGGGTCTTTCTTGGGTTTGTTGTTGTCTGTTGGATGCTTCTTTTGTGACCAAAGACCGCATTTTCATTGATTTTTCTTTGAAAGTAGTTTTAGTCATTTATCCTTTTTGTTTTTCCATTAGTGCATTACTCTTTTTGTCTCGGTGTCTTGCTGGGCTTGTCTTTTATACTTGCTGTAGAGACCGAGAGTTTTAGATAACTTTTATTGCATTTTTCATTCTTTTATATTGAAAAATACAAAGTAGTAGCATCTTAGATATGGATTTGAGGAGGTACTTGCATTGGATTGCTTGGATGAGAGTTGTTTTTAGGCTTTCATATAGGAAGGATTCCATTGAAATTCGGAAAGGAATATATATTTATGCATCTCATGTAGTGGCATACCCTATTTTCATTTGACAAAGATTGCACTTAGCATTGTTTGTTATGGTGTGCATATTTACTTCACTGCTGAGTCATAACTTCACTAGTTGCACAGCCATTTCCCTTTGAGTAATTACAACCAATTAAAATCAACGCTAAATTAAAATGAACTACACTCTTTTCTTTTCTAGGGTGCACCAACAAGCTTAGGTTTTAGGATCTTGGAATAGTTCATTGTAAGTCAATTCTCCAAGATCACTAAACAACAACGTGTATGTGTCTGTCCAAGTGAGTGTGTGAAATGCTTGGTATAACCAGTGTTTCTCAGGATCCTCCTCTCAAAAGGGAGTTAAGCACGAGGCAGTGTGAGTGGTTATTGATTGGGATGACCCCTAGTCATAACTAAGTAGCACCAGAGATATTTCCAGGATTGTATTCATATCTGGGGGCTTTTTTGAGAGTTTCGGGCTTTGCTACCCTGCCCATACGGTCAATCTCTCCTGCGACTATCCACCTGAGCATTGATTATATTGAGGTGACCTTAGTTTCCTTACCTAGGTTATCGAGGGGGTGCTCTGCAGGGGTTATTCTGCAAGTGTCCCGTCCAGGTAGAGGTCGGACAGCACAGTTGCTATATGCACTAAAGCTGAGGGCCACTATAATTGGTTACACACCTCCGCTTGTAGTGTATGGGAGTTTCAAGTCTCTCCTAGGTGAGACATACCTGCTGCATTCGGGAGCTCACATATCCTCCCCTTGGTTTGCTTGTATTTTGGCTATAGATTTTCTTAGGAGTGTGCTCTTTGTGCGCTAGTTGGCCTTTGGGATCGTGGTTACTTGAGTATATTTATGCTCTCTTGAGTTCAGGATCTTTTATTTTTGGCATGTCTAGTATCCTATCACCCGTCTTGGTCCTAGTATGGACCCTAGTATCAGACTTGGGGGCATCACAGCCCCTTACCGTGCTCATAGATTTGGGAATGGTCATCTTCCATCCTCTACTCCATTTGTGGAGGATTTTTCCCCTTCACTCGTTCTTTACACCAGTGGTCACCCTCACTAGGGTGGTAGTGTATGCGTGAACGTTGGGTCTACACCTTAGTTTCCTTTTTATGTCTCATCGTTCACCACATTGTTTCCTTTGGGCGTTGTTGTCATGATCAGTCCTCCCTATATCCTATAGTTTGGATTCTTTATTGACTATTTTGGGTTGTTTTGGACTAATATGGTTGTCATGTAGGGTCCAATGTTTGTACACTCTCTCCGAGGTTTCGACCCGTTCATGCCTATCATAGTTATTATGTATGAGCTAGCATATAGGTTAGGATTTCACATCCGCTTGCACTTATGCATTGCCTTATGACCGCTCCATCTTAACCTTAGGTATGAACCCATTCCATGGTATCACGGAACCTTCATGCTGCTGTTAGAAGTGGTACTATGTGAATGGTAGAGCTTTCCTATACATGGGTGTCCTAGTTAACTCCCCTTTGCATTTGGTACCCATGCTATGAGTCCTCTCTTAGGTCTGGGAGTCCATTGTATAGTATTGCCATGACATTTCACAAGAGCCTCATACTCCTCTTGATCTTTTTCTGTCCTATCTCCCTTAGAACTCCCTTATGTCAAGTTGTGAATGCATTATCATGAGATTTTCCTACCTTATTGAGCTTTATGTTGTCTCCCCTGACATTGCGTTTCAGCCATATATCCCAAGTTTGTCTCATGTCTAGCCATGCAGAGCCATTTTTTTATCCTTTGCAGCTTGATTCCCTTTTTACCAGGAGGGGATTTTCCCCCAAGTGTCGATATCCTACACATGTATCCGTGCATTGAGCATAGGTATGTTCCACTGCTTGGAACTAGTTTGTTTTCCCTTATGTCACTCGTCTCCTCCTAGTCTGTAACTATAAAGTTATTTTATTCTTTTTTCAAGCCTTTTAAATAACTAAAAAAGTCCAAAAAAATCAAAAAAATAAAAAGCCAGACAAGGAAAGATGTTATATTTGGCAGCTATCGAGTCGTGTCGCCTTCGAACAGAGCACTGTATATCACATCTATTGGTTGGGTTATAGTTTGACTTTAGGAGATGTACTCATTTATCTGAGTTTATCTCCACCGACTGGTTAAGCTTCCAGTCCCTATGGAGACTCTGTTGATGCCTCATGTGTCACAGAGATGTCCCATTTTGTATATCGAGTCTATGCTACCTTCATTCAGTCACCATATTCCATTATGCTCTTGTTCGAAGGAAGTTGAAACCTGAGTCGGCCATTCCTCAGTTATCTTAACTTTGCATGTCGGCCATTCCTGGTACAGTTACTAGTTCGTGCACTTTATGATCGATTCATTCCACATTATACAGCTTTGCTGAGTGCCTCGTGTTGGATGATGGGGGATGCCTTAATTCCCTCCTTCCAGTGGATTTCATCCCATCGACTTCAGATCATTTATTCTGGGATTGGATTCTAGAGTCATTTTGAGTGCCTTGAGACTTGCAGTCATCAATGGCAGGTTCTCTCGCCATCGATAGTTTCTTGGGAATACATCAATGTCCCCTGATCGATGGATCCTTTCAAGTGTTCAAACTTAACACATTTATTCACACTTGTTAGTTTTCACTCTAGTACCTTGATTCCCATTTTCATTATCGGTGAGTGATCTCGTGTTTGTTAACGGTATACATTAATGACCGGTAATCAGACGATGTACTACTATGTTTGACCTCGACACCTCAATGCACATAGTAGGAGATGTACTCATAGCGGTTTGTGTAGAAGACTTTCTAGATTGGTGTCATCTCTTATATGCTACCTCCTTGATCGTGCCAGTGTTCATGAGACTTCAGCTCTCGTGACTTGATTCTAGTGTATGTCAGATATTTCCAACCACTATGGAGATCTTGATCTATTGTATATGTTCAGCCATTTTGGAGATCATGGTCCTTTGTATATATTCATCATGGATATTCTGATCTATGTATATTGTACATGGTGATGACCACATATGTGATATCATGTATCATGCCTATTCATGGCCATTGTACTCTTATGTATCCGGGACTGCTATATGTATTTGCAGTTATATGAAGAGTTGTATTATTCTACTATGCTGATTGGGTGGCTGGCCTTCCATTTGGGATCCTTCATCACTCCACTTCTGGGATGGAATTATAATGTATTTCGGCCATCGTATGACCCCTCTGACCTTACACATTAGGGGGCATCTTTTATAGCGGATTTCACCACTTTAGGTGAATCACACTTTGTATGGCCTTCCCCTGTCCCGTTGTAGACTCCTTAGATCCTATGGACCACTTTTTGTCCTTTGATGTTTCCTTGATCATCCCTAAAAACATATAAAAAATGATATACGCGACTTTTAAACCTATAAGCGAGTATATACGTGGGTTTGACCACTAAAACCACGTACATCGGGATGTGTGCATAATCCAAATCCTTTTGGAGTTTTCCTTGACATGGATCTGACTCATTTGACTCCTAGCCTTCCCTATGCCTTGATATCGCTCGGATTCGACCTTTAATTACCCCTTTGAAAAGCTATATAAGGAACCCCTTGCTACATTGAAGGCATAAGAGAGAATTGAGAGCAACGAAACTATAGTCCATTGTTGTCGGAACTTATGCTTGAGTCTGCATCCCTTTGTCCCTTGGAGCACTTTTGTTTTCTTCCCAAGCTTTCCTTTTGCTTGTGAGATTGCTATTGAGAGATGGAGGATTGAAGTGGTGGAGGCCCAAGTGGGGGATTCAGTTTCTCCGGTTCGCAGACGTGCCGTCAGAGGTTGTATCTTCTAATCTCTTATTTATATTAATAGAAATATCTTTTCCTATCCAATAATGTATGTTTGAATGAATATTTTATCCATGGGATCCTGTCAAATTCTTTTACATTATTGATTATATATGCTAGAATAGATCTAACACCATGATATATAAAATGCTTGTATTGTTTACTTGGTGTTGAGGAAGTAACGGATCAATTCAAGATGAAGATTGGAAAGCTCAACAGGGATCTACTTCAACCATCTGGAATAATGTACGAGGTCTGATCCTTTAGTGTTAGACATTTAATTTATATTGCATATTGGAAAGGATTGATTTCTGGAGTCAAGCTATCTGTTGTGGTACCCCAAGCCATAGGAATTTCTCTGCGTAACAGAATTGGCGACTCTGCTGGGGAGAGTCGCCAATTCTATTACGGAGAGAAATTCCTATGGCTTGGGGTACCACAACAGACAACTTGACTCCAGAAATCAATCCTTTCCAATATGAAATAGAAATTAAATGTCTAACACTAAAGGATCAGACCTCGTACCTTATTCCGGACGGTTGAAGTAGATCCCCGTTGAGCTTTCCAATCTTCAGCTTGAATTGATCTGTTACTTCCTCAACAACAAGTAAACAATACAAGCATTCTATATATCATGGTGTTAGATCTATTCTAGCATATATAATCAATAATTTAAAAGCATTTGACATGATCCCATGGATAAAATATTCATTCAAACACACATTATTGGACAGGAAAAGATATTTCTATTAATATAAATCAGAGATTACAAGATACAACCTCTAAAGGCTCGTCTGCGAACTGGAGAAACTGAATCCCCCACTTGGGCCTCCACCACTTCAATCCTCCATCTCTCGATAGCAAGCTCACAAGCATAAGGTAAGCTTGGGAAGAACACAAAAGTGCTCCAAGGGACAAAGGGATGCAGACTCAAGCATAAGTTCCAGCAACAATGGACTATAGTTTCGTTGCTCTCAATTCTCTCTTATGCCTTCAATGTACCAAGGGGTTCCTTATATAGCTTTTCAAAGGGGTAATGAAAGGTTGAATCTGAGCAATCTCAGGGAATAGGGAAGGCCAGGAGTCAAATGAGTCAGATCTATGTAAAGGAAAACTCCAAAAGGATTTGGATTATGCACACATCCCGATGTACATGGTTTTACTGGTCAAACCCGTGTATATACGTGCTTATAGTTTTAAAAGTCGCGTATATCATTTTTCATATGATTTTAGGGATGATCAAGGAAACATCAAAGGACAAAAAGTGGTCCAGAGGGTCTAAGGAGTCTGCAGCGGGATAGGGGAAGGCCATACAAAGTGTGATTCACCTAGAGTGGTGAAATCCGCTATAACAGATGCCCCCTAATGTGTGAGGTCAGAGGGGTCATGTGATGGCTGAAATACATTATAAGTCCATCCCAGAAGTGTAGTGATGAAGGATCCCAAATGGAAGACCAGCCACCCAATTAGCATAGTACAATAATACAACTCTGCATATAACTGCAAATACATATAGTAGTCCTGGATACATAAGAGTACAATGGCCATGAATAGGCATGATACATGATATCACATATGTGGTCATCACCACGTACAATATACATAGATCAGAATCTTCATGATGAAGATATACAAAGGACCATGATCTCCAAAATGGCTGAAGATATACAATAGATCAAGATCTCCATAGTGGCTGGAAATATCTGACATACACTGG